>JABFEA020000110.1:1479512-1498558 GCA_019775915.2 Cyphomyrus plagiostoma | reverse complement strand
AAACCCCTACACCGTATTTTTTTTTGTGTCTGCCTGTGCCCCCCCCCCCCCCCCCCCACCGCAGGCCATTCTGAACAACATGCGGGTGGAGTGTAAGTGCCACGGGGTGTCGGGCAGCTGCGAGGTGAGGACCTGCTGGAAGGCCATGCCCCAGTTCCGCAAGGTGGGCAACATCCTCAAGGAGAAGTTCGACGGTGCCACGGAGGTGGAGCAGCGTAAGGTGGGCACCTCCCGTGTGCTGGTGCCTCGGAACCCCCAGTTCAAGCCTCACACGGACGAGGACCTGGTCTACCTGGACCCCAGCCCGGACTTCTGCGACCGGGACGCGAAGAGCGGGGTGCTGGGCACGGCCGGCCGGCTCTGCAACAGGACGTCCAAGGCCATCGACGGCTGCGAGCTGATGTGTTGCGGGCGCGGCTTCCGCACGGAGCAGGTGGAGGTGGTGGACCGCTGCAGCTGCCGCTTCCACTGGTGCTGCTACGTCAGGTGCAAGCAGTGCCGCAGGACAGCGGAGATGCACGCCTGCCGGTGACCCCCCCCCCCCCACACACACACCTGATGACCACACCCAGTATCAGTGACCCCGCCTCCTGTGGATGGCTCCACCCTCAGCCCCCATAATATTTTGCTGAGGCTCCACCCAAATGACCACCTGCAAGCAAATGAACCAATCAGAGACATTCGTGAGAAATAATGAGCCAATAAGGCCACTGGAATGGTCCCACATATGTTTCTTTGAATTTCTGATGCATCCTGGCTTTTTTTCCATTTCTTATTTATTGTTACTCATACTGAAAGAGGTACCTGAGAAGTGATGTCTCCTGAAACCTACTGACAGGAAACCAGGAAGTTGCCCTATCATGGTGCCGTAGTCAGGGGGGGGGGCAAGGGTGGTGTTAGATCATTAGATTTTACTGCTGCTTTACAGACTCTTTCAAATGGACAGACACACAGAAGATGACCAGGAATTTTCAATGAATTTGAGTTTTTTTTTTTTTTGCTAGTCACAAGTGTATCTGTGCAAAGTGTCCCGTGTGTATATGTCTGTTTGTTCGTGTACAGCAGTGTGCTGTTCAGCTACGAGACCCAAACTATGGAATCACAAACAGTGAAAACAAAGCACTGCTGAAATGTTTTTTTTAAAAAAAGGTTCCTTTTCTCCCCTACTGAGCACATTTTATTCACTTCCTGGGGTGTTACGTCACACTAAGGTGTCACAGAAAAGAGAAGTACAAAAAACACTGGAACACCACAGGTCAGGTCGGATGTGATCGTACCAGCTCGTATTTCCAGTCAAAGTCACGCTGAGCTCGACAGCCATGGTGTTTGGAAGGATCTGGAAAATCCCTCAACAATCCCAGCTAGGCTGGAATAAGGCTGAGAAGCTTCCTCATTCATTACAAATGTGTGACACAGTCATAAGCACAAGCTCTACGTCAGAAATGCCATCCAGAATTCTGTAAAATCAGATCAGCAAATACTCGAGTATGTGATGATACACTGCGGCATACCATACTATTTGAATATATGTCAAACTTAAAATGTCGAAATATAATAAATACAGACTGCTATTTTTTCCTACTTAGACTGAAGGTGGGTATTACTCATTTGGGAAGGGTTTAAGCTCAGCTGTCTGCTTGTCTTGCAATTCTATACACGAAATTTCTATGTGAAAATTCTCTGGGGTAGAAGGGCTACACCATGTTAATGCACCTGGGGCTTACAGGAATAGGGCAAAAACGGCACTGATGTAGCGTGGAAGCAACACTGATGTGTCTGGGTATGAAGGGCTATTAAGGGAGTGTGATTTTACACTTATTCCAGGGGAGGTACGTGGGAATTCTCCGGCCTTCTCGTCCCCCATCCTGCTCTCCCATGAGGGCAAAGCTTCGGTTCTGAGCTCAGAACCACTTGGGGAAAAGGGTCCTTATCAAGGGCCCGCAAGTGATCCCTCTCCCAGGCATAAGATTCAAAACAGCAACCTTCTGGACACAAGTAAAGCTTCTTAACCCACGGACTTGCACACCAGCCCAATGCAAGAACACACAAATGGAGCCAGTGGAATGTGGTTATCTTCAGGCTATGAGATGTAAAAGATGGAATACACACGAGGCAGTAAAAGTTCTCTGCTTACTAACTTTAAGTTACACTGAAGGAATTTTTTTGTGTCTTGATACATTACTAGCATAGAGAAAACATAACCCAAGGCCAGGGTGGGGGAAAGTGGGGGGGCACATCACTGTGGACCACGTGAGCCGTTGACCTCAACAGGCCACCGGTTCGGCCTGTGTGCAAACCAGTAAACTGTCCGTACGGCCAGCAATAATAATGACTCACAGATGCATGAGGTTAATGGAAGCTGTGCAGTTTACCCCATGTTCCTACTTTGTCACTCACATGAAATATGTGTGTGGTTTGTGGCAGGTTAATGGCCAAAATATCCCAGAATCCTCAAGTTAGCTCAATAGCCTTCTGTTCATCGTGAAGTATGAGCTACTCGGTGGGGGGGACACTCATCACAGTAAAGTCATTTTTAACAATGGCGAAGACGTTAGCGATGAGGCCTTTACATCAAAACTCACAGATGATCAGGGAGATTAATGCTCTTTCTCATGACCTCGGGTCTCTGCTTCCTTGTTCCATCAGCATTTTGTAATTAATGAATTGGGCCGGAGGATTCTTCGGAACAGACCGAGCTTTATTCACATTGCTATAGATACCTTTTGAAGGTACAAGTACACAAGTCACGCACACCCAGACCTGTACAGTTTAACGCCCCGCTGTTACCTTGTTACTCATCATTTGCTGCCGTTATTATTATTTTATTAATTTTTATTTTAAAATTGGGTTTTTTTTTTATAAGGTATCAGCTCATCTTAAGTATCATAATGTGAGTAAAATATGAACTTGGCTCTAATAAAATTCACAAACCTCATGCCTGGCTGAAGTCTCTAGACCCCAGAGTACAAACAACACTTCCTGACCAGCTCTTCAGCTCCCTTGAGGGTTTTTTCTAGGGTCTGTTCATTTTCTGAAGTCTCCCCCCGAGCAGCCGAACCGCCACCCAATCATTAATCCAAACAGCAGGTCAGCTGACCGAACTTACACATAACTACAGGGGTTTGTGCTATTTAACTGTCAGGGTAGATTTGCTGCTCCTCACTGCTGTTTACACTGAATGTGTTGAAATTTTTCTGCCATTAGAATTCGGTTCATATATTTGTTTTTAATATTTTTGTTTTTTTACAAGGTACCTCTATTGTCAGTTCCATCTGAAGGTTTATCTTCCTGCAGTGTAGAAGGCCATGCCTGGACTGTGGCGGGACTGCGACTGGGGCAGTAAATGAAGAGCAGGATCAGCACCCAGGGGCCCCACCATCGCGTTCCTTCTAAAAGGGCTACGGGGCCAAACCTTACCAGGAATGTCACCGCGGGTGTTTTCTTTGGGCGGGACGCAGCTGCTCCGAGACGAGTAGAGCCGACGGGAGCCAAATCCAGGGGTGGGATGCCTGTGACGATCCATCATGTCACCTGGGTGATTAACGGCCGTGCGGCTTTGCAGGGTGTGGATTACATTCCCCCCAGCAGGGGGAGCCAGAACAAGCCTGAGAGTGCAGCAGAAAGGCCTTTACTGCAAATGCGCATTTCACGTTTAGTTAGCCCATTACTGTCTTCTGCTTAAGTCTGAAGGAACCTGACATTTTCAGAAAAACCACAGAACTCTTCTTCATTTTTGCTATTCCTAAAATGGGCATGCCTTCCTTTAAAACAACAGGCTGAAAACCGCCACATTTCTCCCAAGCCAGCTAGAAATAAAGTATGTTTAATACCTTGACATTCACTAGGCTGTGAGCACAAACAGGGCTTGTATCTCCAGCAACATCTGAAGGATTCCGTAGGTTCTCTCTGCACAGCTCCTGGTTCAGGCTCAGCTCAGCACATGCATGTACCATAGCACTGCTGCTCTCTTGTCGACAGCACAGCCAGCCGGTGCCAGTAGACCTGCCCATCTGTAACGCAGACCTGCCCATCTGTAGCACAGACCTCCTTATCTCCTCACCTGCTACTGTACATGGCTTAGAGTCAGGCTCAGCACATGCTTAATTCAATATTATTTGTTGCCAATATGAGTAATGAATTTGCCTGTTACTACCACCTTGGATAGGATCATCTCCTACGTGGTCTACCTGGTCCACTAGTAGGAACGAAAATGTACAGTAGACCACCTGTAGGTCCCCCAAGGACTGGGTAGGGAAACGCTGCCCTATGTGAATAAAATACAAATGCCACATGCCATAATGCAGTTTAACTCATTTGGTGAACATGCATAAATATCGGAGTTAAGGGCAGGCCTTTCAACGTCCAACTTATGTTACCTGGCCACCATATACAGTAAGGACAAGCAGCTAGGCTAATCGGTGTCTGTAAATTGTCCATAGTGTGCGAGTTCATGAGAACTGGCATTCCATCCAAGTTGCACCCCTGCCTCATGTCACGTTCTGCCAAAGCAGGCAGTTGGAAGATGGATGCTTGAATGAATGCGTGTGCATTTGCTTTAAATACTCACTTTTGAAATTATTCCAATCACAGAAAGCAAGATTATGTACTAAAGCAAGGGGCTCATCAATTCACAAGGGGCGCTGTATGTACAGATGTTTTTACCTTTTGAGTCATCAGTCATCAGTGCTGTGGTATAGTCTCTTTCACATGTTGCTGTTATTGTGGTTAATTTGGGGTGTTTGCAGGAGTGAACACAGTCATGGGCACAGCGTCTATCGAACTCAAACATTAACACACAGGAAATATAACTATAATGTAAACGTTAGTTTAATATTACAAAACAAAGAATCCAAATGCAGAAAACAAGAACAAAACATTTGGTTTTGCACAAAATTGTTACAGTATATGGTGTAAATCTAAGAAAGGTTTTAAACACTCCATAATACAACCAAAACACATTTAAATAATGAAAAATAAAAAATGGTTGGAAGACATATGACACAACGCAGTGCACCATATTACTTACAATATTGCTGTATATTGCATAAATTAATGGCAACAAATAGAGACTTGTAAACCCAGGCCAATCCTGACTCCATTTCACATAGTTTATTAATTATTTTAAACATCACTTTTAAAATACTTAAGTTCCACAGCATACTTATACAAAGGCTAATTTAAGTAAAGGTGACATATTAATCTGCTGTTAAGAATGCCTGCATCGCTGCTCCATAAATCATAACGTGAGCCCTCTAGGGTCGCTAATGAGTTAGGGGAGGACATTGACAATGCTACCATTCACAAATAAAAAGAACTCCTTCAAAGAGGAATCTTTTGTTGAAATGCTAGCTGGCTTCTGAGCACTGTATGGTGTCATGGGCCCACAGCAAGGACCGCAGAGAAGCCTATTAGCCGGGAAAATCACTAAGTGATATGATCTATCTCATCCTAACTACCCAACTAGAGCTGCGGCATGTGGCTCCTGACCAGTGTGGGGTGAAGAAGCTTCTCTACAAATCTGTTACAATGACCCAGTCATTTATAGCACTTTTTAAAATGGATATCAATGTAACCAGGACTTAGGGGAGCGCTCTCGAGGGCTTCTGGAATCTCCGGCATTCGACCCCACTGAGCCTGCATTCAACCGACCTTGATCGAGCTGATGGTTGATTCGATAACTTCATCCAAAAGGAAAATCAAGGTGATACTTAATGCTGATTTTTAATTTGACTGAGGAATACATGTAGGCCTATACATTCTTCATTATTTTATGGATAAATGCTTATTTAGAAAAACAGATTATGCCCTGATCAACCTTGGCTCATTAACTATTCCAAATCGGTCTCCCGCACATATTTATGAGTTTGCTTAAATTTTCAAAGAAATAAAAGAAGAGCCCCCCCCCCCCCAAACCTCCACTTTCACCATCATAAGTCTCATCAACTGTAACAGATCTGGCCCAGTGAAAATGTCCATAACTAAACTGGTCGGCTTAAATTGCGTAAATTCCTTTTATCAACAGCTAATCAGGGCTAATGAAAAGCTCAGGGGGACGGAAGACTGGCTTCCCCGCCGTGCGGAAGCCTGGACCAGCTCCCCTGTGAACTGGGAGGTCGCAGTCAGTACATCAGTAACCGTCAGTACATTTCAGGACCTGCCTCACAGTGCCTCATCCACCAGCTCTCTCCACTTCCTCACTGCTATGTAATGAGTCATTTCCTGTCTTCAGTGGGGTGCGATATCTAATATCTAAATTAAATGTGGGTTTGGAGAGCAATTCTCAGACTGGTCCTGGGGGTTCCACTCTCTTTGCTGCTTAAGGTTTAACCGTTAATTAAAATTAAATGCAAGTTGGATATAGTAGCTAATAAGAGAAGCAGGATACACATCTGTAAAAATAATAGTTTCAGTATTACAGATACAACTGAGTGAATAAAACTGTTGAAATAGTAAATATTTTATTCTGATTCATCGGGGTAAGCTTCAGCACCAATGAAGGATTAAATGAATTACAAAATAAATGAGCAGTTCACAAATTACATTATATTATAATACCAACTTGGAAATTAATGAATTGTTCTTTAATATTTCTTAGTAATGCTACATTCCACGCAATGAAGCCCCCCAGGTCTGGGAATTGGCGGTTTAAAGAGGTCTCCCCATCATAATGCTAAAAGGCTGGAAATGTACAGGTTTTTAAGATCTCTTCTAATCCACTAACAATGCTTCTACAGAAAGGAGAGGCTAAATGACCTCAGTTAAGGAATTAACTGCTTCAAAGTCTAATGTGCTGAAAACCAGCCCGCCAGGCCCTGCTATATAGTATGAACGTGGCCTCAGCCCTCGGAGGAAACGTTAGGAGGGACGATCAGAGCAGCGCACATCTGTGCAGAGTGATTTTCGGCTTCTTGGTTTCGGGCGGCTCCAGGGCAGCCAGAATCGCCTCATCAAACACATTCTTCAGTCCTTTCTGCAAACACAGGACACAAGAGAAGCGAAAAGCTCAACACACATTGTGGCAACAGGAGACACAGGCGCTTTTATTTTGAAAACGCGCGCGACAGGACGATCAGCCACACCCGAGCAGAGTGTCGCGTCGAAACGTCTTCCGCCGAGCGAGAGCTGTGGCGGCTCAGGAAGTGCAGCTACGCCATTTTAACGATCAGGGACCAATAAGTCTTTCGGAAGCAGAGCAGACTGGAGGCCAACATGACATACAGTATACGACATTTGAAGAGGCGACGTCACAAAGGGAGACGTGTCAGGCTGAGGCTCCTCAGAATCTCCCTTTAGTACTCAGCATCGCTTTGATAACTAAACAGGCCATATAACTTTTCCCACGTGCTTTTCTTCCTGGAGTGCTGCAGTTGTACTTCTACAACTGAACTTCACTTCTGAGTTGTACATTGTATTGAAAACACTTAGAAAACAAAAGGGTCCACAAATACTGTCAGTTCTCAATTGTGATGCAACAGACAATCGTAAATACATGCATACTAATAACTACCTTAGAATATGCAAGCCAAGTTGCTTGATATTTAATTCTGGTAACAGCTAACAGGACTGTTTAATTCATTTGGGTCCTGAGAGAGGGATGAAGAATGTTAGGACTACATTTGCTAATATTCACACGTTACTAAGTCCATAATTGAAACAAGATGGTTTCTGAACCTGAACCTGTTCACACCTGTTGTATTTCATTTGGATCACAAATCTTAAAGCAAAAGTCTGATTCGGTCACACACTGCCAAAGGCCTAATATACACCCATAAAAGTATCAGATGGACAGGAAATAAGTGATTTCAGTTTCCTTTATTTAAGTCACATTGCACATGATCATACTTTTCATTTCCAAAATCTTGACACTTATCATCCACTGACCAATTGTAGCCATGGATTATATTAGAGATTTATTTTCTGATACAATAGTAAAAAAACTGAAAGTACGCTAAAAATAAGTTATGCAAAAATCTCAACAAAAAAACTTCACAATGCATTCATGAAGAAACGGCTTTCTTAAGGTTTGCCAAAATTCACACTGAGGTCACAAATAATGTCTTTTAAAAATAAAAATTTAAAAGTTAACTATCCACAAACTGCCTAGTCTACAACTTAATACTAAGTGCAGATATAGAGAAGGTATTTCCATGGGCAAAAGGCACCCAGCTACCCCTACATCAGGTGATTCAAGAAACATGTGAGTACTTAGAGTAAGGCCGAAGAAAGAAGAGGAACGGCAGCACACAGTTACTAAAGGCAAGACGTTCTTAAAGGACAGGATAGAATGGATGCATTTTAAAAATGAACAAAACAAAAAAAACGCAGCAGCTTGGAAAAGTATCATAAGATGGACCTTTTTACAGTGGTGGGTTAAAAAAAAAAAAAAAAAAAAACAGCAGCTGGGAGGAAAAGTGGAATTAAGAAAAGGAACAAAAACAGCATTTTAGAATATACAGCACTTCCGTTTTCGCTGGGTTTCGGGCGGCTCAAGGGCAGCCAGGATAGCTTCATCAAACACATTCTTCAGACCTCTCTAAAAAAAAAAAAGGACAGGGAAAGGGAGAAGTTAGTGGCCAGTGATCAAAGCAAGCAAGGCGGAGCCATTGCACCAAGAAGAACAAGTGCTGTTAAATCAGTAGGTAGCGTAGCTGTTAAAGATGTAGCCTTGAGACCCAAAGGCTGCCGGTTCGTGTCCAAGGTGGGGTCCAGCTGTAGGACCTTAAGGTGAGGTACAGAACCCCAGTGACTGTCTAAATGGGTAAGAGTCAAGCCATGCAAACGTACTACACAGTAAGCTGGAACTAGCATGTCAACAGTGCAACCGTCAGACCAAGTGTCATCAGAGCGCTCAGGATGAGAGGCATGCGCACTGGAGAAAAGGCACCTGTTTGATAATTATTCTACAAAATGCAAAATGGAGAACAAGACGGGCAGGAAAATGCTATGGCTTGGAATTAAAAAGTACTGTTAAGTGGCAAAACACAAATACCTATGATCAAAGAAAAAAAAACAGGATAACAGAATAAAGTATAATCTTAATGGTATAAACAGTCTTCTCTATACATGACATACTGAACAAAAGGTGGGTATCAGCTACACTATCACAATCTGCTAAAACAATGGAATCCAAACAAAGCTATAAATCACACTCTGATGCTTACAATGCTATGCTGAAATGTGGGAAAAGTAATATCATTAGTATGAAAAAATCTTAATCAACAATGCATAACTTTAAAGAGCAATACAACTGGGATACAGCCAGAGTCAGCTTACAGCTATATAGGTACATACCACCCACTCAGATTTGTGGTATTCTATTAATAAAATGAGTTTACACAATTGCTCCTAATGCCTGAAAACCCCTCATTAAAATTCCAAAGACTGTTAGAATGCTCACTATATACTTAAACATGAAACTTAATCACTACCCTTTGAACATACTGCCATCTGAAAGTACCACCAGAAGACAGACTTAATATCCTGTCCTCTTCACCATCAAATATCTTCACAAATGTAATCAAAAAATGTAAACCAGGTGCGGTTAATATTTTCACCAACATTTCAAATCCACATATTTCTATAGTGAAAAAATTCCAATTAAAATACAAATGATCATTTGAGAATACTGGTCTGTCAATGGAAGAGCGACATGCTAATGTAGAACCCATCTATTTTTACACCACTTCTCTTGCCACAATGCAAGCTTTAAGTGCAAGTTCAGAAACTCACCAACAGGCACCCAGAGACAATCAGCACAAACAATCACACACCTACTGATAACTCCATGTCTTTGGCATAACCAAGTCAACAAAGGCACCGAAGTGTTGTAAGCTCAATTCAATTAATCATAGGCCCTTGTGCCTTGGGAAGAATTGTGCAATTTTCATTTCAGAGAAGGTGTTTTCCCAAATTAACACACTCGCATGCCAGTACACAAACCTTGGTATTTATTAGCTCTCATTCTATGTGAAAAGTGCTGATTCAAAGTTGGATGAAAAGGTGTGGTACACTGTTTCTCTTACCTGCGTGAGGGCAGAGCACTCGACGTATTTCACGGCCTTGAGGTCACGGGCCAGCTTTTCAGCCGTCTCGGGGGTGATCGGCTTCTGTTTGTTTTTGGCGAGCTTCTCGATTGTGGAGGGGTCATCCCTCAGGTCAATCTGCGTTCCCACCAGCAGAAATGGGGTCTTTGGACAGTGGTGAGTTATTTCAGGTACCCACTGTGAAAAAGCAAATTGGATGTCGGTACTGGCAGAAATGAAAAATGTATTAGGATTCTTCTCTACAAGACACCCTTCCTGAGCTTATGAAACGATAGGCACTTTCACAAGAGTAACTTTTTTCCAGAACCAGGAACTCTGGTGTGAACGTGATAAAAGAAATTCGGCCCGACTGCAGTTCCTCCGAAGCGGTTCCAGAACCCTTTTTCTCCAGACTAGGTACTTTGTTTGAACACAAACTACTGGGGATGTTCTTACAGCGATAGCTTGCCAATTGGTTGACCACAAGCACTACTGCTAACTTGGAAGTTATGCTAAAAAAGTGTGGGGAAAATAGATCTAACTAGCAAAGCAAACAACTGAGCAGATGGAATTATTCTCGTACTGCATTTACGTTTAATAAATACACTTTTTGCTTCCATCTCCATATGTCTGCATTGAAAAATCTGATCAATAACCAATATGCTTTGTCCATTATCGCTGGTACCAGCAGTAAAACTTGCCAACACTTAGCAGAACACATTCCACTGAATTAAATGATGTAAATGGAAGATCAATCTGTTGGTCAGATTTAATAATAAAATATACACATCACTGATCATACATGAAAATATTTAAATAAAAGGCTGAGTACCATTTTGATCACAATTGTTCTTCAAAAACTAACAATTTAACAAAACACTTGCTCATCCTCCATTGTTTTGGGCTCTTGTTGTAGTTTCGAAACCGTGAGAAGGTTAACCTATGAGCTTTTTGCGTCTCAAACGCTTATTTAGCATTAAGGTCCCAGTTCTGTTGTGCAATGTGAAAATGACACACAAAAGTGGCCAAGAGCTACAAACGTTCCTGGTCAAGACAGTCCAGGAAGTTGTAACCAGGGACCAGGTTCTGGAACTTTGGTGTGAAAGTGCCTGATATACAGTATATAATCCCTGAAAAAAATTGTTACTAGACATTGTCTGATGTTCTGCTCCATACTGTCAGTGACTGCAGAGTTTTCACCGTAGTTCAATAGCACTACTTGTCACCATTAACTCTAAACTCATACTGTTAATAATCGCTTTAATATCTACATTGTAAAATGCAACAATTTAAAGAAACGGCTGACTTTTTCCATTTACCGAAAAGATAACTATCAACAGCATCACACGCACCTTTTCCTTAACGTTTTCAAAGGAAGAGGGTGAGACGACTGAGAAGCACACTAAGAAGACATCAGTCTGGGGATAGCTCAGAGGTCGTAACCTGTCATAATCTTCCTGACCTGGGAAAAAACAAAATTGTTATTTCACACTACAGCCAGAGAATATTAGGGATGCACAAGTTCATTTGTCCTCAGATTTCAAAGGCAAATACAACCACAACAGACACACACTTACAGAACCTTACTTTACATTACCAACACTTAATAATTAGTAAGAAAGGGGCTGCACAATACCTGCAGTATCGAATAATCCTAAGGTGTATGGTTCACCTCCAATCATAACCGTTACGGCATAATTATCAAAGACCTGAAAGTAACAAAGGGTCAATGAGTATGCTGAAGCACTACTTTCCTTATTCATTCTACAGGTGTCAATTTGAAAAATTTAGCCTACATTTGACTTGACACTGTACTACTTGATTATCAGAGTTGTACTTGTATACAAAAGATGCACAATATTTCAGTTAATACGTCACAATGGCCAAAGTTCGTTTAATATCTAGGCATTTGTCCAATCGACCAATGTCTTAGTCAATACTGCTGTACCATATTTAGTCTTTAGTCAATCAAAATCAGCAGCACCAAGCTGCTAGAGTTTTGTCAGCTCATTCATCACTTACAACCTTGCTACAGTCTCCTAAAGTGGCACTTCTAAGCTGGTGTCTCACTGCCTGATTATATGATGTGATGTGATTGCTACGCATTCACAGGATCCTAAAAAGGTAATATCATCAACATCACTTTCATTACACATTTATGGAGCTCAGAGGCTGGCCAGTTATCTGTAATTAGACAAAATATAAACATTTTGGCAAAAAAAAAATCCATATTGGTGCACCATTACTAAATACATTTACTGTAAAAATATGGTCCACATGATGCTTATACGCCTGAAAAAATGGAATGGCTTTGTTTGTGTTAAGATATGATAAATGACTTACCGTCGGTACATACTCAGATGGAAACTTGTTCGTAGTGTATGAGATTAAAAGGCAGGTTTTACCAACAGCACCATCGCCTACCACAACACACTTAATAGTCTGCATAGCTGTATTCCTTCAGGATGCACACTTCTCATTCAATCTGCAAAACAATTAAGAATCGAATGAGCTCTGCAAACAGATGCCAGACAGAAACCCAGTCACTGCAGATTCCACTGCTGGCCAATTCTTGTTCTACATAATTCACAAATCAATTTGTTTTTTTTTTTTGCCCTACATTTACAAAACTCTTGATACATAACAGCCTGGCTCAAGACTTTCTAGGACTGAAATAAAATTAAGAGCAAACATTTTAGATTTAATTAAATGAACCAAGTCATTTCCTCTATTACATTCAAATTACATTTGTTCTATATAAGATCAGTTTACCGAGAAAATATGAGAAAAAAAACTTATCCAACAAAAACCTTGCTCTGAAACACATCCAATAATTCACCCTATATAAAGACAACACTATAGTAATGAGATACCTAATGATGCCATAGTGGAAAAACACCCTTCTAAAACAATTTACCTTGGTGTGAGCAGCCGCAATCCTGATGAGCCACATTCTGGTTGACTTTCAGCTTTTGTTACCATTTGGATCGTTAGTCACTTCAGCAGCTATCAAAGGTATTTTTAAAAAGTGATATAAAAATGTTTGAGGCTGTGGCTCAAGAGGACTAAAGCTGCTGTCTATTTTAATTTGTGAAAATGTGAAGGAAAATTGTTTTTATACTTATTTAACTTGAAAATGCCTTTTTTTTTTACAAAGGAGGCAATTTAGTGTTTTTAAAAAGCAATACTCATAGGGCGTGGTGTTAAAGTGCTGAAACCTTTGGGCACTGTTCCTGCCTATTGCGATCAATGAAAGGCAGGCATACCATTTAAAATTCCATATGTCTGCCTGGTACATTAGAAGAAAAAGTTGGTGTGCAGTGATTCATACTTTGAGTATGTGCCCTTTTCCTGAAATTGGGAAAGTTGAAGCTTTAACTGTACATTTAAGGGATACATACGAACAGGCCCAATTCCGGCATTACGCATTTAACAATTGTAGCAGCACAATTCCTTTCTGAATCAAAGCTCAGCTCACAGGAAATGCACTCAGAGGAGTTTGGCTATGACTGGCCTTGTTGGCCGCACCCCATCCCCCCCGACACTCAGCTCGTTTCCTCACCCGGATTCACAGGTTTCCTCACAAATCTCTACACGCCTTGCTATTCCTGACTGGATGACTTCCCACCGCCTACAGCTACATCTGCCTCGGAGTGAACTGATTTATCCGTCGGCTAACAGATCGCCCCTCCAAAGGCGTCCAACACAGATGGCTGCTTACTATTCCCCGGCGTGAATGCATGGAAGATGCAACCCTGATGTGGTGAAATTAGTTATAAGTAGTTTGCCCGAGGCGCGGAGACACCCATGCACACACCCAACTCCCTGCTCTGCAACATTACGTATAATGTTACCATGATTAACTCACTCTCGACGAAACAGTTTGCAAACTTTACAACTGATGTACAAATACGTCGTTTTAAATGGCCCGGAATTCAGGTTTCCCATAATACAGGATACGAAAATGGTACAACCATACAGCTTCCACTGCGCATAAAATGCCATACATTAACGCACAACCGCTTCATCCAATCCATGATTTTTTCCATACACCGACTTCTAAACAGAATGCCTGCTCCATTATTAAACACCTTATTTACCTCGGACTGCCTGGATCTGATGACAGAGGCCGGTGTCCCACCGAGCCGCGCGCGAGCCAGCGCAGTGCTGCATCCCGACAGGATCAGCGCGCTTCCGGAAGGACATTTAACCAAACCTAATGCTAGGCGACTGTCCCTATAACAGAAGATTTCAATCCGATAACTAGGTATCCAGTTATAATATACAACGTAAAAGTCGTGGGCAGTAACTATTATTTTAGCTAAAACGCCAATCAATCCGTTTTTCGCTCAGTGCCGGACATCACTGTACACCGCCTGACGAGCCATAGCAATTCGAATGAAAATGAGCTAAATACCGAGCTAATTTCCCAAGTGACATAAAATTTGGACGGTCATTACTAACAGCCAATTTACGTAATCGTTGGGTAGAAGAGAGATGTACATTTACCCTTAACCGGTCGAATACATCACCATTATAACGATAACTGCCCGATTCAGCAGACGCTAGCTCGGTAGCTAATTTCGTCGCCTATCACAAAATTTGCCAAAAACCAATACTTTTAGAACGTAATACATTGCTGTCTACTGTGAGAATACTACACGTAACAAAAATCAAATCCGTCTGTTAAATATTTACAAAAAATAATAGGAAGAAATTAGTATTTGCATAACATTCCTTACCGTTGGAAGCCTGACCGCTGACGGTTCTGCGCCGGGCGTTGGCAGCACGGGGTTTCCTTATCCCAACTGCAGGAGTGACTTGTATTTTTTTTTCTTCTCTTTTTTTTCTTTTGGCGCATGGAGGTTTAACAGCTCTAAGCACGTTATTGCCACCTACTGTATAGGATGGTCACAATCAGAAATTTAAAATGCTTGCAAAATTTCAAAGAAAACGTCAGTTGACCAGGCAAAAATTTGAGGGAGACGTAATGTATTTTGTATTAGTTAATACACTAATCTGAATTCGTTTTATATAACATTTGCTTTTATTTATAATACTGAAACAAGTTTACATTACAAATCATTCTTCGTACAACTTATTGTTGTTTTACCCACGCTGTATTAAAAGGGACACATATTTTGTAAAGATCATATAATAATTATACTTCTAATGGATGTGAAGACACCCTGTAAGAAATGAAGGGGGTATTTTTTTTAAAGAATTTGAAGGAGAATGTGATTTACCCAAAAGTAACACATGGGGGCAGAAGTGAATCAAAAACACACTTCCTATACACTTGCATGGTCCAATCCCCACAAGGAAAAAAATATTTAGTAAAATAAGGAATGTACTCATAATATTACAAAATTCGATTAACATTTCAAAAATAATTTAAATTTTATTTTCAGGGTGAATACTATGTATTGTTTCTACAAGAAGTCATCAGTCTTCATCAATGAGATGTCTACAAGCGAACTTACTTTTTTTCTAATACGGCTGGCTTTTCTCTAAAATGAGTTTAATTAGTAATATATTGGCCTTGCGACACTCCCGTCCTGTGAGTCACGCAGAAACGGAAATCGCTTCTGGGATTGTTCCATTGTGTCCACACATGTAGCCCAAATGTTTAAGGCTTCAGTGCTTAACCTGTGAGCCAATGAGATGTAAACGAGATGTAAAGTTACACCGTTTTAGACCGCAGAGTTAAAGGTGTGTGACTTTTCCCCCTCCAAGTCATTGTCCTGGCGGTCAATAGCAAAGGGAAACTTTGCATGAGTACCCGATGTATTGCACCACGCGCTTATGACCAGCTAAAATATAGTTTTGCATTCAGATATGCGTGTGTGTGAGTGTGAATGTGTGTGCGTGATATGCATAAAATCCCTGTACATAACAGAGTTATTAACATGTCCATGGTTCTCATTAATTAATTAATTTATTTATCAATGTATTTGTTTGTTTGTTTGTTTATTTATTATTTTTATTTTTGAAATTGTTAGGGAACTTTTGTGATTTATGTTTTTGTTGTGATATTCCCCTCTATGTCCATCATTCACTGAAGTTATTCCCTCTATTCTGTTACCTTTGTTTATGGTTGAAAACCATATAAAAGATGTTAAATTTTACTTACTCAAATTTACATTATGCTACTCCTATACCAATTTTTTTTTTAATTGAAAACTGAACATTTTCTATCCAGAAATCAAAATCTCTTTTTATTCATAATTCTGAAGTTAAGCACGCCTTTGATTTTTAAGCCTTTTATGATTTCTTGCCTTATCAGCACAACATGCTTAACGCTCAATTAATTCTGTCAGATGTAGAAATGTGGCTGCAAGAATAATTTGCTTGAATTTCATTCTGAGCCAAAAATTTATACATACTAAAGTGTACATGAAGTGAAATACGTCTGGCTAAATCTCATTGACAGGTACAGTATAGATTTAATTATCCACCTTCACCTATATTTCCTGAATAAACAAACAAAGAAACATTTAAGATAATCCACATTATATCTCAATTAAAGTCAGTCCAGACAGTCCTTTGTTGACATACAAAAAAAAAAAAGATTTAAGATGCACTTCTAAATAAATACCAGGCGACAGCTGATCTATGGTGAGATGAAATACAGCCAGTGATTTTGTATTGTAATTTGATTCCAGCTCTAGACCTCAGCCCTCAAATGACCTGCTATTGCACTTTGTGGATTTTCTGAATTTTCTGTAGGGAGGGGCTTCACAGCTCCATTAGCCAATCATTCGCCAATCTTTTACCCCTATTATACTCTGCAGCTGTAAAACCCATCATGCATTTCTGTTACCAGAGGTTTTTTTTTTTTTGCCATCGCTCCCCCCATGCACCAACCAGACCCTCTGGATCATGACAAGAGAGCCTCGCTGACTCTAAACAAACATCTCCCGATTCCTGTCAGCTGCTGCAGACACTGAGAGCAATTTCTGTTCTAACCACCGCACCACCACGTAGAAGACTTAGATCCCAAGGTGCCAGCACTTCTCGCCTGGAAGGGAAAAGGCCAGCCGTGTTTGAAATACACAGAAGAAAGTGGAGCTTCAAAAGACAGTGTGCTCTGCTGATGGAAAGTGCTCGAAATTAGGCAGGGAGAAAGCAAAGAGAAACACCATAAGCTGAAGTATTGGGCTTCTATTTTCTGATCCTGTTTTGGCGCCATTTTTTGGTGATTTCTGGTGTGGAGATGGGCAAAGAGACAGGCACTCTGCAGATGTTTTAGCACTGGTCATTCGCTTTTGCAGAAAAAGAAAAGACTTCATTTATGCTGTGCCTAGGTAACGAGTAACTTTTTGACGCCTGTTTTTGAAACCCCCCCCCCTCCCCAAAAAGAGGAAAAGAAGAATAAGACGTGAGTGGGCAGGCAACATGGCCAACTCTGGGTTCCAGATTCTGGGCTATTTCCTGGCGTTGGGCGGATGGATCGGCATCATCTCGACCACCGCTCTCCCACAGTGGAAGCAGTCGTCTTACGCCGGGGACGCCATCATCACAGCCGTGGGGCTCTACGAGGGCCTGTGGATGTCGTGTGCCTCGCAGAGTACCGGTCAGGTTCAGTGCAAGGTGTTTGACTCTCTTCTGTCCCTGGATGGTGAGTAGGACAGGTGGGGGTCCCACACAAGCAGCCCCCATTCTAACCCTCTCCTGCTCAGACATACACCGCTGCCTTGTTATACTGATGTGTTTTCCACAGGTAACTAGTGTAATTTTTTGCTACTTCCTCATCCTTATAATGACCTTAAAAGTTTTTGCAGTCTTTGCTATCGGTTCTTTTAATCTGAGATTCATCTGAATGGTGGATCCATGACTTTGTTGGTGTGGTCAGAATTATTTTTCGGCAAAAGGAATAGAACATCAGGAACATAGATAGGCATAGAAGCTGGACAGTTTCCTGCATGAATCGTTTGACCAACTGTAAAATCGCTGGTATGCTTTCAATAAAGTGTATCGTAAGATCATTTGGTCAAATGGCATGTGAATGTTAAATTGGCAGAAATCAAAGCAAAGATTTAATATTTGTATTAAAATGTGTGATGAAAATCTGAGTAAGTTCATTTATTTATAATAAACCCCACCACCTTCTTGAAATTCTTGAAATAAGGAGACAGCCAATGACAGCTGGTTGAAATTAAACTGATTTTTCTCTAGCTTACACAATTTGGCATTTCAGAGTATTATATAATCATTAATACAACCGTGAAATGAACTAGGAAAGATTAAATATATAAGGTATTTGAGTAGCTCGTCCCCCATTCAGAATGATAACGAACTGGATGAAGTACAAAATGGAGGATCAGACGTTGACAGTGCGGCCCAGATTTCTGCGCCTCAATTCAGTGATTCCTTCTGTTCCCACTAGGTGGTGCCAAATTCAGACAACCGAGATTTAATGACAGTTGTGCATGTGGAACAGAGTTCCAAGAGAGGCAAAAGCAAAAAAAAAGAAAAGAAAACTAAACAATAAATGCACTACACATAAAAGTTAAACATATAAACAAACAGAGACGTGAAGTGGGATAGATATGTGATAGTGGAAGCTCTGGCGACGGGGGAATTCAACTCGGAGTCTGACAAAGGCGAGCAGTATCCTGACACTTTCTTTAAATCTCTCTATTGTTGCCATGTTAAGTCATCAATGGGACAGTATCGTCAATGTTCTTCCCGCCAGCGTATAGAAAGCCATACAGGCCTGTATTGTTTACTTCCACTGGGGCTCCCTGGCCTTCCTCAGTGGTTATAATTGCTATTACTGTTGTAATTATGGCTGTCAGTGGAGATTTACACGATTCGACCACAGACTCCAGCACTGAACTGGCTACTAATTTTGACGCAGAGGTCTGCAAAGAATTTAAATATTTTGTAATATTTATCAGACAACACATAGGGAATTTGGTCAAACCGGATTAGAAGGAACATAAACTGTCGCTGACGGGATTCTCCCACTTTGCCTTTGCGAACAGTCAGCGAAAATCGACACGCTCTATATCACATTTG
>JABFEA020000110.1:1461311-1479454 GCA_019775915.2 Cyphomyrus plagiostoma | reverse complement strand
GGTAAAATTAGGTTCATGAAAAACCTCTGTACCACACTTAAATATATTTAAGTCTACAGACAAAAACTAGTAATAGCATTTTATATCCATTTAAATTTACTCCTCTTCATTAATAAGTACAACCATTCTTGATTTAATCACTGCCTTCACATTACATTCCATGTGCAAATTAATTAGGAATAAGACCATAAAAAGAGGAATAATCTAGTAGTTAAATGGATTTTTGAGCATTGCTGAGATAGTGATGTGTTGTACAGCTGTCGGTGCCTTCAGATTGTAAAAGAACACAATGAACAATGCTCCGTACAGTCCTCCAAGTCTCTGCCTGCTCACGGTCATAGACGTTTGTGGGCTCTTCCTTAATTTGCGCCTGGCACCACCAGCCGAACTGAATGGCTGAAACAGGAGATTGTAGAAATTATGAGACGCTATTAATCTTCAGGGAACAGTGAGCACAGAAAATGAAAATGAGGATAATGATGCCGTTAACCAGGTTATCCAATAACATAATAGGTTATTCATAGAATCAGTATACTAATGGGCTGTTATGAGCCATTTACTATCCATTATAGGCTTGTAGCTCAATATAAGTTAAATATAGCAACATTATTTCCTTGATTGTTTCTGTAAGAATACTATCATAACCAAACAAACACATGGTGGCAACAAATGTCAATAAACAAATAGGGCAAATTTGTTGATAAAACTATGCTATGGTCTGTAAAGATTAATAGTAAGTAGTTAAAAAACTACACAAAACCTTTACTACTCTCCTGGAAGTGAACATTACTGTGAAAAACCACCCAGTGTGAACTCCACCAGGTGGAGTACGCCTCTGCACTGAGGTTCTTGGCAAGGCCGTGTTCATTCTTGCAGGCACCTGAAGCAGATACGTGAGGAAGCAGAGATGTTCCTTCACCTTGGAAATCAACACACCCTTCCCTCACGGTCCCTCCTGTTCCCCCCGCAGTGCACATCCAGACCTCCCGGGGGCTCATTGTCCTTTCCGTGCTGATGGGCTTCATCGCCATCATCATCAGCGTCGTGGGCATGAAGTGCACAAGAGTCGGAGACAATAACCCTCTCGTCAAGAGCAGGATTGCTATTTCCGGGGGGGCCCTCTTTCTCCTTTCAGGTGGGGTGTATATTCAGTGCTCACAGAAAAGTCTTGGGAAACTGGCTTAATTCAGCAAAAATATTGCTTTATTTTACTGTCTTTTTACTGCATCACTGTGTTGTGCAGTGGTGGCTTAATGCTTGAAACACACTTGTTATTGAAAGATTGCTGGTTCGAATTCCCAACCAGCAAGGCACCACTGAGGTACCCTGAGCAAGGTCCCGCCCCCAAGCACTGCTCGCTGGGTGCTGAATTAGCTGCCCCCTGCTATGTCACATATGGGTTAAATGCAGAGGACACATTTTGTTGTCGCGTGCTGTGGTGTGTCGACAATGACCACTGATCACCAGATTTATTCATCTGTTTACGAAAAGTGTATCGCGTTAGAAACAGCCTGTAGTTTTAAGTAAAACAATTTCATGGAGGAATAAACTGAAACCCAACTTATAGTTCAAAAGGAGCTGTTTCTGAGTTTGAAAGTTCATCGACAAGCATCACTGGGTGCTTTTTAATTAGTAACACGTTTGCCATAACATAAAACACCAAACATTTGTGTTTAGTTTCCCTTGGGGGGGCAGTAACTATAGTAGTAATTGACAGTAAAATGGCAAGAGAAAAACTGAATGAGTCAGTCAAAAAAAAATCAGATCTTAATAAAAATTAATATGTACAGTTGGATATTTGGAACAGCAGAAAACACTCTCATTTGATGAATATCAAGCTAAACTGTAGTTTGGGTCTCAAAATATGATACTACATGTTAATGTGAAACAACATTATTGAAATATATAGCAACGGCTGAGAAAACAGGAGCGAAGCAATGATGTTGATTTGGAAACGCTTCTCTCCTGCAGGCCTGTGCACTTTCGTCTCGGTCTCCTGGTACGCCACACAAGTGTCCCAGCAGTTCTTTAACCTCAACACACCCGTAAATGCAAGGTAAATGCTCAAATCTCAATGTAATTTTAAGGTAAAAGAAACGCATATTGTCACAGTCATGAACAACTACAATATAATTAGCTTGTTGTCAGTCAACTAGACTAAAAAGTCTCTTTTTATTGTTCAGGGTCAAATCAGTCTATATATAATGTGACTGCATTTTGGTACGTTTGATATATGAAAAGTACATGTACCTTAAACCCCCATCCTAATCTGAAGTGTGATATACCCCATATGGCCATTATACTTTTATGACATCACATTCTAAATCCACAGACATCAGTATGGAGTTGGTCCCCCCTTTGCAGCTATAACAGCCGCCACTCTTCTGGGAAGGCTGTCCACGAGATTTTGGAGTGTGTCTATGAGAATTTTTGCTCATTCATCCAGTACAGCATTTGTGAGGTCAGGCACTGATGTTGGACGTGAAGGCCTGGCTCACAATCTCTGTTCTCGTTCATCTGTTCCAGCACGACTGTGCCCTAGCGTACAAAGCAAGGTCCATAAAGACATGGTTGGGTGAGTTTGGTGTGGAAGAATTTGACTGGCCTTCAGAGTCCTGAACTCAATCCCATCAAACACATCGGGATGAACTAGAATGGAGATTGTAAGTCAGGCCTTCACATCCAACATCAGTGCCTGACCTCACAAATGCTCTTCTGGATGAATGGGGAAAAACTCCCACAGACCCACCCCAAAATCTTGTGGACAGCCTAAGCAGAAGAGTGGCAGCTGTTATAGCTGCGAAGAGGAGGAACAACTTGATACTGAAACCTGTAGATTCAGAATTCGATGTCATGACATTTCCTGCGGGTGTAATGGGCAGGTGTCAGTGGGAAAATATGATCAGATGAGAGCCATAGCCAGGCACAGTGTCTCTGTGGGCAGCAGTGTTTCTTCACACCTCCAAGTCAGGGCTTTGGGTTGGGCTCCTGCTCTCTGTGTAGAGTTTGCATCTGAGGATTTAAAAATGCTGTCAGAAAGAATTCTGGTGGTGAATATGACTGAATGTTTCGTGCCGCCATTATAAGTAGAGTCTTGATTTTGTTCTTTGTAGCTGATTGGGGTCTCACTTCTCTTATAGGTATGAGTTTGGCTCGGCTCTGTTCGTGGGCTGGGCGGCGGCCAGCCTGACCATGCTGGGGGGGGCCTTCCTGTGCTGCTCCTGCCCTCCAGAGGAAGGGGCCGGCCAGCAGTATTACAGGCACTCGCAGTCCCAAGCCTCCACCGCCAGGGAGTATGTGTGAGACCAGGAGGCTGCTGAGGGCATTGAATGCCAGTAACAAACACAAGCTCACACACTTACAACACAGTCACACATGTAATCTAGCATTTCTGCCTTACATATAACCTCACGCTAGTGATAGACAAAACAACGCCACATAAGCCTTTTGCTGTGTTTTTGAACCCACTAGATGGCAGCCTTTGTCCAAAAAAGGGCACAAAGTCTGCTTTAAAGCAAACTAAGAGCACCATCTAGTGGAATCAAAAAATACAGCAAAAGGTTCATGAAGGGTCATTTTGTCCATCGCTACCTCACACGATCAAAATGGAAACACAACTTTTTTTGGCAGCCTTAATTTCTTAAAGATGGTGTAAAAGGCCATTTACTCTTACGACATAACGTTTTTTCTAAACAGACATATAGTCTAATCTGGAGGCAAAACCTAAATTATTTCCCCTTGATAAAGACAGTAAAATCCTTACATACAATAACACATTCACACCAAAATACACAGAGAAGTACATGCACAAAGAAACATTTAGAATTTTACAGGGAGATAAGATTAATGGTATATAGTCATATATTAGCATTATATAATCTAATATCATTTATTGTGTTTGGAGACTGCTAAATTTCTGCACTGCTCCACAATGAACAGTTGGTCTTAACTTAAAATATTGTTTTTTCACCTTCTAAATCCAAAGTTATTTTGGTGACCCTTTCCGAGGCCATATTTAAACTACACAGTTGCTTTTTTTTGTAATTAGTTATTATAAATAGTGTATTTGTTGTTTAATAAATATGTACAACCTCAGCATTTATCAAACGCGATTGCTAATCGAAGACAGCAGATCATTTTAATCGGAAGGGTTAATTGACACAGTGTATAACACATGTGGATATGGAAGATGATAAGCTTTTTGTTTTTTTTGTCAAGATATTCATAGAAAGCTGATATTTGTTTTAAATAAAGATGAGGATTTCAGAAACTGGATAACGATATTGCTCTCAAACTGTACTAATTCTATGTCATGTTCAGCTCTGAACTTGTTTCTGGATAGTTTACATACGGGTTTAATTTAGATTAATCAATTTAAATTAGATCAATATGCACCATAATTATTGCTGCAGTAAGTGTGTCGGTTTATCTCTGGCACCTAAAGTACGTGCAGCACATTTTGGATTATGTTTTGAAAGCGTACACAGTTTATGACTTAGGAGACTGTGTTCTCTAAAAAAAAATACCGCGCCAGCCTTAAAGTAGACTATTAACGGCGATCTCGGTGTGACTCCATATAGCCTTCGTCGTTTAAAACCGAAACTAGTAATCATTTTCATTTTTTACTAGCCTATATTTTTTATTATCCATAGTCTTACTTAAACTAAAAACAATCACCTGAGAACTAAATTACAAGCAGACGTGATAGATACATGCTGGTTTTAGCATATTAGTAACTATAAAAAAGCTGTTCTATTCATATTAGAATGAAAAAGTTAAACAAGTAGTAATTATTAGTTATGGTATACAACACAATATGTAGTATATATAAAAATTCATTAATCGACTTTCACAAAAATGTCAATATAACTATTTTCAGTTTTATGGAGATCTGGTCAGACTTCTTTTTTCGTGCCGCGGTCTTCGGGTATAGAGGCAGTCAGTCACCATACATGCGCCAAATGTTTGCACGCACCGAAGTTGTATTGTTGGACAAGTACTATTGCCAGTAAAATACAAACCCAGCTAAGCTAATTTATTCCAGCTGCAATATATAAAAAATCGTTACTGCATTTCATGCATTTCCCTGATAACCAAAAATTACATCAGTGTGGTGAAATTATAGTCATATGCTATTCCCAAACCCGAGCATACTTGCACGACACTGTTTAACCAGTCCTGTTTCTACTGAGAAATGCGTAAGATTCCATTTACATTTTGAAATAAAACTGAGTTTTTAAAACGTTGTGCTGTGATTCTTATATTTTCTATTGGGGTACCCTGACTTTTCTCAGGTATCATTATGCTGCTCCAAATGGAATTGAGGAAATAAGATGCATCTTCTTTCTTTGCAATTGATTAAATCTCGACCACACCATATTTTGTAAGTCTGATAGTGTCTTTTGATTTTAAAATACTGATAAAACACATATAAAACTCTAGTGTGAAATGAAAGGCAACATCTATTTTTGAGTTTTAATAGTATTCCTAGTCTATATCGGGCCTCTCTCTTTGCCTGTGATCAGAAGGTTGCTGGTTCAAATCCCATAGTCTGCTGAATAATCGACATTCTTAAACCCAAAAATGCTCCAGTGTTCACTGGAAAAGTGGGAAACCCTGCTGTCAGATCCGAGGGCTCATTCTCAGCTGTATGTTGGTGCGCGTCCCAATAGAAGAAGGACGGATATGCAAAAACTATCAACTAACAAATGGCAAATATATATACTGTAAATATATATATATATATTTCACGTGAAATATATCGAGCCCAAAAAAGTTAAAATAAATGTACAGTCGGTAATGCAATTCATTTTATTTGTATACAACGCCTTTTACAACACAGTCACCTCAAGGTGCTTGACAAGAGTGCATGGCGAACCATTACTACAGTACATGATGTATACAAAATACTGCATGAAACAGTGAAAAGGGATATAAAGAATGCCAGAAGACAACAGAGGTGAGGAACAAAAAACTCCCAAAGGAGAAAAGCATCTGGGGCAGTGATCGTCAGCGTGTCCGTCGCAAGACTGCTCTGTGTCCGTCCGTAGCGAGACTGCTCTGTGCCTGTGGCGAGACTGCTCTGTGTCCGTCCGTAGCGAGTCTGCTCTGAGTCTGTGGCGAGGCTGCTCTGTGTCTGTGGCGAGACTGCTCTGTGTCCGTCCGTAGTGAGACTGCTCTTTGCCTGTGGCGAGACTGCTCTGTGTCCGTCCGTAGCGAGTCTGCTCTGTGTCTGTGGCGAGACTGCTCTGTGTCTGTGGCGAGGCTGCTCTGTGTCCGTCCGTAGCGAGTCTGCTCTGTGTCTGTGGCGAGACTGCTCTGTGTCCGTCCGTGGCGAGACTGCTCTGTGTCTGTGGCGAGGCTGCTCTGTGTCCGTCCGTAGCGAGACTGCTCTGTGCCTGTGGCGAGACTGCTCTGTGTCTGTGGCGAGGCTGCTCTGTGTCCGTCCGTGGCGAGACTGCTCTGTGTTTGTGGCACAATTTTTTGATTGAGAAAATAAAACTGTTGGCTGCTTTTAAAAACACCCATATCTGAGATTAAAAAATGCATTTAGGTCAAAATGTCCATCAGAATTGTACAGTTGTCCATGATTGACTGCTGGCCCAAAACTGCAAGGCAGGCTAATATTATAAAACACAAGGAAAATTAGCCTGTTTTAATTAAAACAAACATGTAAACTATAGTCATACTGTGAGGTTTTTTGAAATTTTCTACACGCAGGTCTGGGTAAACAGGCAAATCACACAGGCCACACCCTCAATATCACAGTCTGTAAGCTTCCGTAATTTAGCAATGGCATCACTATTTTGTAATTGTTAAAATGTGTAAACTTCATGAAAAAATAAGCATAGATAAATTACAGGAATGATCCTATACAATGAGTCCTAATTCTACTCACTTTGGGAAAATGTGACTATTAAAATGTAATGACCTTAAACGGAACCTAAACTAGCAAGATCTGGCAGATCTGCCTTATATATGTGTATATACACATACATACATACATATAATATAAAAGACATATAAAAAATAGATGTAAGGATCTTTTAACTTGAAGAAAATACAAGGTAAATGCAAAATAATGATATTGAAATTACAGACGGTTTGAGAAAGTTTTCTTCAAAAACAGTGGCAGTACCCAGAGCATAACAGTGTAAGGTTTTTGTTTGCTACTCAGGTGCTACTCTGAAATACTTGTTCTTTAAACACTTTGTTCGGATATTTTTATTCAATATTATCATTAATAATGTTGATGTTTTTGGTCCAGAGAGGTAAATATTTGCTGTCATGGTATAATTAATTGACACATCACAATCCACTTACATGCTATAAAGAATTATCAAAAATTTATTTGGCGTCTTACACTGGTATATTACAAATAACTGAACGGGAAATGTAAATATCTTAAAAGTGATAAAGTTAAGCGTACAGTACAAAAACTGACCTAGGGCTTAACTCAGAATCAGTGTTTGTTAAAAGGTTACATTAGACAGAAACGGTGCAATAATGCTCTTTCTTTTTTCTTCTTTGTGCTTTTTACAAGAAGAAAATTAATAAAACATGTTCATATACTTTTAAATATGCTTCAGTAAAGTAGCAAACTGGTGTGGGTAAGACACTCAATCATGTATAAAACCATATATGATTCCTAAATTATGACGTACATCTTATGGAATGTGTGAAGATGTATGTCTTTGTTCTGATGGAATGTTGTGGTCTATGGTAGAGGACGGACGCCAAGTGCAATGAAAGCAGAGGTTACTGGGTTTGTCCAGAGCAATGAGGGAAGAGCTTCAGCGAGAAGCCCACAGACCAGAAAAGGGCATTTTGATTAGGATGCTGCCATATCCCACTGTCATTAACACATCTGCAGACAGCGATTCCAGCTGCAGAGACGAAGCCTGAGAATGAAAATGTATTCTAATAAGCATGGTGAAATCATGTACATGTATCATGGAAAAATGATTGAGCTATCCGGTTCTAATGACATGATGTAAGAGCTTCCGTCAAAAATCATCTTCATTAATTCGAGAAGTTGAAAGATTATATTGCAATTCAATAACGTCATATTTTTTTGTCACAGTTTTGATAATTTTTTAATGTCAGAACCACACAGTGGCAGTAATCAGTCTGAACACCCCACCCCACCCCCACAGCCCCCCAGAATGTCAGACAGAGGAAAATCACCGGTGGAGGACGTGTAGGAGTGATGCCCGAGGGCAGTTACCCTCAGAGTCGTAAACCTCCTGTTTGGAGTCTAATGGCATCTTTACAGTCGAAAGGAGTCGCTTCATGAGAATTCAGGGCACACCTTTCATACATTGAGGTTCAAAAATAGCCGTGGAAAAAAACAAGGGTTATTTATTTTGGGTGGGAGGAAGGCAGGAGTGGGGGATGGAGGAAGCTAATGGAGTCTTGCATTATTCACAAGAGGTTCTCCATTACATGTAGGCCCAGAATCCGCCTCGTTCTGTCGTGCTTGACCATCTCTTTTTTTTTTTCACCCACAAATCTGTCTAGTGCTCCCAGCCACACAGCGTGTGGGAGTCAGGTGTTTTGTATCGGCAAACCTTCATGTAGAACCTAAGCATGAGTCCTGCCTGCTCAAAGTGGAGGTAAATCTTAAGTTTTCAAACTTGTCAATCTGAACTGATGCGTTTATTTTGAAATCTGTGTTGTGCTTCATTTTGCATGCATGTCATACGCTTTATTTTAATAGTACAGGTTCTTTATACTGTGTGTGTTCTGGGGCTGTACGAGGTAGTAATGTGTCTGTGCTTTCTGGCCATAGATTATCCACAAAGCTTATATGTACTTGTTATTGCTGTTGCTGTTGTTATTTATGGATGAAGGGCAGTGTACTGAAAACCATATTTTGCCGAAGGAAATCATTAAAAAACCATTTCAGTGACTCTGCCTTTTGTTTACTGCTTGTACAATGCTATTGGGGTCCATGCTGTCACAATGTACCAAGTAAGTTGGCTTTTCCTAGGTTGAGAAATCTTGCATGTCCTTCTACTTCATGTCTGGCCTTTTTAATACAAGTTAGATGCTTTTAATTGTGTTTATTGCTAAACGGCTTCTCTAACTGAGGTACCAATGGGATAGTGTGATTGGACTAAACAATGTGTAATAAATCATGGCAACATTCAGAACTGTAAAGTCTGCACTGTAATGACAGGAAATGAAAATAGTTGTGGTAGGATTTCAGACACTGTACTGGTGCCATGTTTAATTTGTGTAAAGAAATTAAAGGGAACAATGAGCATTGCATTAGTTTGATGTTTGCAAGAACTGTCTGTCAGGAATCATCTGGAGTTTGTTTAGATGAAAATATTTCATTTGCGTCTTCTGGTAAAAAAGTATTTTGTTTTTGGAGTCCTCCAGAGTTGAAAATGATCGTGGTTCTTCAGTTCATGGCATTCTGTCTGGCACTGGTGTCTACAGTCTTCCTGATAGTGGCCACTTGGACCGACTGTTGGATGGTCAATGCTGATGATGATTGGGAGGTGAGCAAAATCAGCCGCAGGATTAACGGACAAAAAAAGCATCTGTGCAAATCATTTATTGGCCGACATTTATTCTGCCAAACTAGTTGCTTCTTGTGATGAGACTGCAGGTAAGCATCTCCGAAGGTAGATGCTTGACAAATATGCATAAAGAAGGAGGTTATTGATACACGCATGCACATTCACACATATGTATATATACAGGCACGGCAATGGCTTATTGAAACACGACGTACTGCATGTATCTGCTGTGCTCTTTTAAATTTAGGCTTTCCCGCAAATGTTCTTCATGCAAGCAAGATTGTTCAGTATTTTTACATTTAGACTGTCAAGAGTCTTAGTTGTTCCTCCTCGGTCTTTGTGTTCACAAAGAATTCTTCATGGGAAAGTTCCCATGTAAGGGATGTGTATGTTTGTGTTTAAAATACATACTGTGTTTGTGTCTGATGATATGGAACCTCCCAGCCTTCCGTCAATGTCTGCTGCCTCGTTCCAGGTCAGCCAAAAGTGCCGAGGCCTGTGGTGGGAGTGTGTGACCAATACGCAGGACGGGATCCGCACATGTGACCAGTACGAGACCATCCTTGCTGAGCATCCGTGTAAGTTGGCATCTCCCCGCTTCTCACATGTCTTTTCCAAGTGTTAGACTGAATACAGAATTCTACTGTTGGACTCTCTCTGAAACTATTACATATTCATCATTTCATCACGTTTTCCCTTGTGCAGTTATTCATTAATTCTGCTTACGTAAAGACTAAATTTACATAAATTTAGAACTTAAGAAGACCATGCTACATTGTTTTTCCTGGATTATAAAGGGAGCGTTGTCTTCTTAGTTATGCGAATTTTGAACCATTTTTACTGGCCATCATTACAGTACTTGTGGACTGCTGCAGACAGATACACAGATATGTCTATAGGCGTCTCCTGTGATGGAGAGTCTCAGGTCCTTCAGACAGTGTAATGCTGCTCGGCTGAAGCCACCGGTGGTGTTTTGCAGTGAAGATCGTGTTGACCCGGGCTTTGATGATCACTGCCGACATTCTGGCCAGCTTTGCACTCATCATCCTAGTCCTGGGCCTGGATTTTATCAAGCTTCTCAAGGAAGAGCCCAACATCAAGCTGAGAATATGCTACTTTGCAGGCTTCATATTCGGACTGGGAGGTATGGGGGCTGATGAGCCCAACACTGTCAGCCTATTTCCGGAATCATCAATGAATCTGTTTTAACAGCTTAAAAAAAAAACATTATCTGTCCTTTTTCATCTAGGCATCCCAGGAATGATTGGTTCAGTGTGGTATGCAGTGGATGTGTACGTAGAGAGAGCCACCCTTGTCCTGAAGAATGTCTACTTAGGGATGCATTATGAGTTTGGCTGGTCCTGTTGGCTGGCAATGGCTGGGTCAACAGGATGTTTTCTAAGCTCCATTGTACTAACATGCTGCCTGTATATTTTCAGGGGTGAGTTCAAAATAAAAGTTCCTCACTCTAATTTTATTACCAGTACAAACATGCATGAGATTATTAAAACATCAAATATTTCCCCTCTTCTGGTACAGATGCTAGATCCTCTCAGTACCACAGGTCCATATATCAGTATGGAAGGACAGCAGCAGGGAAAAAATACGCCATGGACTCTCGTGTCTAAGGAATGGATGGCAGGAATGACTTCGGAGGTGATGCGGATGAGGAGCATAGTCAAATCGGACGGAGGACTTGATGGCCGCCGAGGGATTCTTATTTTTAAGTGTTTTAGCGGAGCCTTGTAGACGACTGGCAAAGAGGGATCATGGCACCAGCTGACCTGGCTTGAGAGATTAAGTGTGTTGTTAAAACACATAAATGTCTTTTATATCTCAGGATGAACCTGAGACTTTAAAGATTCATTTCTTCACTGTTAAATATTGTAGTAGGACATTTAAATTCACTTACACTGCCGTTTAAACTACAAAGCATGGATTCCTTAAAGCCATGGATTTTTTTGGTTGTTTTTCAGTTTTTCTGAACCGAATATGTCGTCCAAAATAGCGAATGTAGCTATTTAGCAGCGGAAAAAAATTGACCAAAGAATTTTATATACATATACATATATCCACCACTCTTTCCGCAATAATTTTGTTAAGTTGATCTTGGCAGGTGGCCAAGATTAGAAATGATTATTAGGCTATCACACAGCCATACTTGAAAGTATTGGTATAACTGATTGTTAAAAACTATAACATATAATTATTTAAATACACAATTACAAACCTTCCGGAAAGCCTTTGTATAAATGCTATCACAAGAGACAAACAAAATCAACTTGTTCTGTAATATCTTTGTACATGTATCTGGTTTCCATTGCAATGTAAAAAGAGAAATGTTTCTAGTTCACATAGATATATGTCAAACAGGGAACATTTATGAAATAAAATATTTAAATGTATATTGACTAAAAGAATTGCTTTGAATAGCACCCATGTAGTGATTGCCCATTGCTTGAGATTTATATTTAAAGGAAATACCCATAACATAAACAAGGAATATTTAAGTCAGGGGTGCCCAACTGCAGTCCTGGGGGGCCACAGCCCTGTGTAGGTTAGTTCTCTCCCTGTTCCACCACAAATGATTCAGCTCAAGAGCTGTGTGGTAGTTAGCAGAAGGAGGTAAATCAGGTGTGTTAAATGGGGGGAAACACAAAAATGTGCAGGGATCTGGCCCCCCAGGACTGGAGTTGGGCACCCCCGTTTTAAGGTGTCATAAAGTTACATTTCTGTTCAGATGACCCTAACATGTTTTCCAAACACCACGAATCCTTAATGGCCAACTTGGTGGTTCTGGGATTGCAGACGTGTGCCAGAATATATTTATACAATGCTGTGGAATTCTCCAGCACAGAGAAACAGCCATGGCAACAATAACCTAAACTGTATTTGCAGCAGACCCACACTCCCATTCAATATGCACAAAACACACACACACACACACACACACACACACATTTTTCAGTTCCCTTCCTTATATTCTTCCTCTGGACCCAGCAAAAGCAATTAAAGGTGGATCATGCTTTGGAATGTGAGGGATAGAAGCCTCCAAATACTCACCCCGTGTTTAATAGACTGGGGCAGATTTCAGAAGCTAATAGGAAGAATCAGACACAAAGCTGCTTTGTTTATGTATTTACATCTTTACAGATTTTAGAAGTATTCTGTGACTGTTTCTGTTTTTAATCCAATTTATTTACAAAATTATCTTTTAACTGATTTTTTTCACATCAAATGCTGCTGAGTTTGTAATTGGTAGCTGAAATTGCATTGGTTTATAGCAAGTTAAAATTCAGGATTAGAATGGCATTTTTGGTTGACCTTCCTTCAAAGACTGATTATGTCTGATTATAGCTATCTAGTGAAACAGTCAAAATGTGCCCAAAAAACACATAGAAATACATAGAAAACTGACCATAGTTCATGAAGGCCCACTGAAAGTTTACTTATACCAACCACTTACAAATTCTTACTAAGATCAGATGTTTACTAAATCATCAAAAATAACAGAAGTGGACATTTACAGCCCTTCTAAAGTATTCATGGCAGTCTTTTGAAAGTGTTACAGTTTGACTGTATGCCAAATATGGGGATGAAGCGTCCTGTCTGTTCACAGAAGATAAAGACACACAGTGTCAGGTGAGGAAAGCAGATGTCAGTATGAACAATGCAGCCACATGAAACCTGCATCATCCAGGAGCCTTCAAGACACTAATAATCACAACGCAACCTAGCAAGGCACCAAAGAGGATCCAACGCAGAATTGCCCAAATATCTTGAAACTTAAACTTGAGCTCGCTGTGTCAAAGAGAGGTAGGATTTAAAGATTAGAATCCATTTATTCATTATAATACCAACCATACAAATTATAATCAGGTGTAATTAATATCAAGAACTATAATGATTATGCATATGTCAAGGTAACACACGTGGATATATGTTTTGTGGGCATTTATTTATACATGTTAGGAGAATACTTTTATACATTAAAGTAGCCTGTTGTAGGTGTTTACTATGAGTTAATAAGACTCACGGTGCTCTGCTGCCCCCAGCTGGCTTGGAAGCAGTAGTGCTCACTGTAGTAGCATGAGTTGGTCTATCTGTGAAGACCAAATTGTCAAAGTTTTTTTTTTTTTTTATGAATCACTACGTGTCGAACATATAAATCATATTATACTAAAAATCAGTGGCAATTGTAGACCTTATTTAACTTTCATTCACATGTCATACAAATGTTATTGTCAGGGACCCGTTCTGTGTTTATACAGATCACAGCAAAGACACCCTTAACCCATACCCAGCCCTAACCTTAACCACAAGTCACCAAAAAAGAATCTTTTGGCATTTTTAGTTTTCAGATTTTAGTTAGATTTTAGTTTTTTTGGAGGCATTCACACATCTTTGTGGGGACCTGAAGAATGGTTCATGGTTCCCACAACGTCAAAATAACAAATCACACAACAAAACTAACAAGGTGTTTAATTACATTGTGAGGAACACTTGGTCCCCACAATAAAATAAAAACATAATCCACACACACACACACACATGCGCGCGCACACACACACACATACGCAAATGTATGTGGCTAAAATAAGTGCAGTGTATGAGAATTCTGCTCCAAATAGAATATATATATATGTATATATAAAAGAACCCAGCTATATTAACGTGTGCCCTTGGCTTTTTCTGTAACTCTACAATGTTTTGGTATGATGTTCTAGGTGGAATTACCTGCTTTTAAAACCTGCAGGAAAACTCCAGCGAAGATGTCTTTCAGAGGTTTGGAAATAGCACACCAGTACTTTCCGCTGTCTTCTAGCTGCAGGTCGTGGACAGTCACTGTTAAGACTCCATTGTATCTGTCATCACTCATGGCAGTCCGATTATTTGTATTGGACCCTGTGGTTTTCACTACTGTCCTGCAGAAGTCATTTATTGCCCCTCTGCACCAGTACTTTTCATAATTACTGTAGCGGGGGTCATACTGGCAATGAATGGTGACAGACTCCTTGGTGATGGCTGTCACCAAACTTGGTGCAGAAATTATAGACTTGGCTTCAGAAGATACTGTTGGTGAAAGGAAGGACTGATAGGTCAGGAAATATAAATAAATTAACCTAAGAAAAAGGTTTGCATTGCTGACTTCCTGAACAAAGATATCCTTAATTACAAAGCTGGAAAGTTCATGTTTAGAAAGTACAAATCCAGACCAAGGTTTTGTTTCAACCAACCAGTTGAGTATAATGAGTCATGTTCACGAAGTACTCAACTGGTTGGTTGGCACAAAATCTTGGTCTGGATTTGAACTTTCAGAGCCTGAACTTTCCCTCTCAGCTTAATTAGTAGTAGTAGATACAATAACATTTGCACCAATGATTAAAAGTTTGATATACTTTACCAAGGAAGAAGCAGATAAAAGACACACAGGTCCTCATGTCTGATGTAAGTCAGTGAAGGTCTGGAAATTGAAATGTAAATCTGAAAATCTTTATTTCCTTCCTCATTGTTTTGTTGTGCAATACATGTACTTTTTCTAAAATAACATCTTATCTTATGACTTGGACTTGCGGGCTCCGCTGTTTGTGCATTTATGTTTGTGACACATTCAGTAGTTTGTGTGGCTTACCTGTTCCATTTAGGATGCTTACTTATTGTTGACTTTTTTTAAGAAAAAATATTCATTGTTATAAAATGTGAACAGAAATGACACAAAAGAAAAGTGGTGTTTGGGGATCACTATGTCCCTTTGAACAGCAAACCCCGTTCAACAGTCATTCCTGGTCTCCTGATTGCTTGGAATTTACAGACGCATTGGCAGTGCCTTCATTACAACCAGGCAGTGGTTGTGTGTTCTTTCTGTATCTGCAGCAGATTCCAGTGTTCAAACCTCACTGCTGGAGAGAATGTCAAACGTAGTGGCTAAGGATGGACACAGTGACCTCCCACTGTGAAAGGGTGTCTTTCCCCAGAACAGCCTGAGTTTTCAAATATTTCAGGTCAGTTGACTAAAGTTTGGTTAATGATTAACCAAAGCAATGCATATAACAAATATAAAATGACACAAAATATATTTAACTTATGCAATCATCCATCTCATCATGCATGTGTGCCTTATTTTCTTCCATATCTAAATCACTTGCATCACCTAAAATGTGGATGAGGTTGGGATGTGACAATTAAACCATTTAGATATATCTTCACATATCCTCTGCCAGAACTTGTGCACTGGTGTGCAGGACCATATGGCATGCATGTAGTTCACTACAAAGTTACCTGAGCAATGGGTGCACAAGTTGTATAACTGTATTTGGAACATCCTTTGTCCTGTGAAGTGTATTCTATGGAGAGTTTTGTATTGTGCAACTTGTAAGTTGGGACTTTTAGCCATTTGGAAAGTGTTTAAATATATTTGTTTCCAAATCCGTCCCATCATAACCACATAGTTACAGTAAAGCCTGGAGCTTATGACAGGAACCGCAGCACACAAGGCAGGGGACACCCTGGGTGGCATCATGGTGCAAGGGCGTAGTTTTGGGTACGGATGGTAGGGAAACCTCCCTGCCAATATCGTGGAGGTACTACGTGTTTAGGGGATGGGGGGGTTCCCGGCTGATTTAATCCTTGCCAATACTGATATCAAAGTAACACTCTTGTTATTATGTAATCATGTGTATTTACCTTTGTTTTCTCAAAGGAAACAGAGATAAATGAGCGACATCAAAGTTCAAGTATGAAAGCGCGAAAATGTATTGTGCAAAAACAGGATAGATAGGAAATAAATGTAAATTAATTAATGATGTACATAGTACAAGTACAATTATGTACGGTAACATTCCTTGTTATTAAATGTCCTGCGTTGGGTTATGTCTGGTGAGAGCTGGCATGCCAGGAGGAAATTCTACTTTGCATTGTCTGGAGACCAAAGGACATTTGACCAGTTCTCTATGATAAATCAGTTAGATAAAAATGTGCATTAGCTGCACCATGTCATTTACTAATATGGCTGATATTCTAACATGGTTATCTCTTTGAGATAGCCCAATCTCTCTGAGATAGCCCTATCAGTTATATAACACCTACTAATTGTTCAAATAATACAATTACATTTTCCAGACAGGTTGTACATCTGTTTTCTCTTCCATTTTTACTAGTAGTGTTGGGAATACCTGCATATACAGTCATGTGAAATAATTAGGACACTCCAAACCTGCGTTTATTATCATAGGTAAACATATGGACATGTGACTGTTGTGCTCGTGGAGAAGGAAAGGCACGTAGGTGGAGATCCAAAAGTAAACGGGTTTATTTCCAGACATACAGAAGACAGCAACGCACATTAATGACAGATCTGGCTAATACTGCCACGAACAGGAAACAGGTGATGACAATCAGGAATTAACACGAGGTAACGAGGTGGCACACACGAGGATCGGACGGAGCTGGGCGTGACAATGACGTTCATTTTAACAATATTGAGAAACTAAGATAATATAACTAAACAAATTAAACTGAAGAAGTGTTTTTTTTTATTGTAAAATGTAATTAATAGAAAAGCAATTTCTTGTGAGAAAACAGTTAGGGCAATTCCACATTCATTACTTAACATACCTGGAATCAGATTCAGGTGCTCCACATCAGGTAATAACAATTACAGCATCACTACAGAGCATTTTAAAGGACCCTGTCTTATTTAAACCACAAGTACAATGTGGAAAACATTTAAAATGGCTGCCAGTAAGGCCAGGTCTGGCTGTCCTAGTAAGTGCAGCCCAAGAGCAGACCACAACAGAGGGCGTGTTTGGTGTAAAACAAAGAGTCTCATACCAACTGTGAAGCCTGGGGGTGGAGATGCCATGGTTTGGGGCTGCTTCACTGCATCAGGATCTGACCAGCTCACCATCATAGAATCCATATGAATTCTTCATTGTATCAAAGGGTGCATCTGTCCGAAAATTAAAACTGAAGCAGAGGTGGACCATGCAACATGACAATCACCCAAAACATGCCAGTAAATCTACCAAGGGGTGGCTCAAAAGACAGAAATGGAGAGCTTTGGAATGGCCAAGTCAAAGCCGGACCTGAATCCTATTGAGAAGCTGTGGGGTGATTTGAAAGAGACTGTGCATGCGAGACACCCTTCAAACATCACACTTGAGGAATTCTGCAGTGGAGAGTGGGGAGAACGTTCTGCCAGTCCATGTCAAAGATGGTGGTTATAGAGAGATGGTTATAGAAAATGTCTCACTGCGAGGAACATACTGGCTATTAGGACATACAGTTTCCTAACTATCTTCAGTGGGAATTGACATCTTAGTTAATTTCTTTTGTTACAGAAGTGTGTGGAGTTTGCATGTTCTTATCGCGGGGTGGTACTCTGGTTCCTCCCCACAGCCCAAAGACATGCTGAGGCTGATTGGTTAGAGTTACAGTTTTTTTATTGTCATTGTACAGTCGCCTGGACATCGAAATTAGTCAGCAAGGCCACAAAGGTGCAGAAGAAGAAGTGACAAGTGTTAGTGCAGATATGGGGGGGGGGGGGACATTAAAAAAACAAAGTATAAGGTGCAAGAGACATTATATACACAAAATAAAAAGTGGAAGAGAAAT
>JABFEA020000110.1:1437978-1461232 GCA_019775915.2 Cyphomyrus plagiostoma | reverse complement strand
AATTTGTAAAAAGAGATATTGCACAAGGCCATAGTCAATAGCAGCTGAGAATGACTGCGTGGGAGAAGTCTGCTCATACGCACACTTACACCCATGCTCACACGCACACACGCGTGCACACACACACACACACTCAAAATTGAGGGATTGGTGTCAGTGTTCTGGTGCATTAGGAGTTCTAATAGCCCATAGGTGTGTGTGTGTGTGTGAGTGAATGGTGTGTGAATGTGCCCTGCGATGGGCTGGCCCCCCATCCAGGGTTGCTCCCTGCCTTGTGCTGCTTCCGTCTTTTGCCATTGTTTCCGGGATAGGCTCCAGACCCCCCGTGACCCAGGATGGATACGCGGGATGGAAAATGGATGGATGGATAGTTTGTAGTTATTCTAGAAATGATAGATTTTTATTCAAGAATAAAATCCCCAATAGGTGTAATTCATAATCTTAAGGTTAAAGTATCTGTATTACAGAGAAGATATTAAATTACCCTTACTTTACCACATACCCGACATACGCGTGCAGAAAAATGTTTAGTCCAATGTTTACAGAACTGAGCACTACTAACCTATCTTCGTAATTTTTCCTGTTTGTCCTTTCATTCACCAAAATAAGCAAATTTCACTGAACTGCGTATCTTTATCTTAACACATGGTTATTTAAAGTATAGCAGTCCGGTGTTTGTCGAAAGACTAGTGAAAACATGATAAGTGATCAAGCAAAGCATTATTTTATCATAATGGACCGCAATCTTTAGTAAATATTGTGGAAAAAGGCACAGAGTATAAAGGTGCAACCTTGCAAACTCACTTTTGTACTGGGCAACCATGGGGAAACTACTGCTGTTTCCGGGTAAGTCGCTACCTTTGGGTAAACTGGCATATTATTCACTCTCAGGGTCATAACTGAAAACTTTCTGGGGGCAGCTCTGTACAATGTGCCGTTTTGAGCCATGACGCTTCAGGATGTTGTCACCTTTCCACAGAACGTTCTGCATGTTAATATGTGTTTTTGTCTGGCTTCTCCCTCACAGCTTTGGCCCTGCTGCTCAACATGCAGCTTGGTAAGTGAAACTGGCTGCCAGGTTCCTTCCCTGTATGTTGCTGATAGATGGTGTATCATACGTTCGCATGTCGGGAGTCCATGTAAAACTGTTCAACATAACATAATTGAATCTAGTTTTAATTAAGTTATATTCTGGCCCTTTTCTTCTTTTTCAGCATCTGTCTAATACATTGTTTCCCAATCCAGTCCTATAGAACCCATAGCCAGTCCACGTTTTTCTCTTTACCAGCTCCTGGTAGAGCAAAACTTGGACTGTCCGTGGGTCTCCAAGGACTGGACTTGGATACCTCTGGTCTAATTCATAGTTAAGCAGTGCACAATACCATCTTGTCCCAGTGCAGTTGAGAATCCAGTTGCAGATTAATATCTCTCTGTCAGAATGACATTAAATAGACAGGTAGTACCCAGGTCTCTCGCACCCAAGACCTTCAGAAGAGGCCAAATCCATAAAACCAGAACCTCCATGCGCTACCAAGGAACTCCACACAGAAAATACCAAGGTGTAACTTAAATACTCACTGCTGATTAAATAAACCAAGTCAGGTCTGAGAGAGAGAAAAAGAAATCCAAAAGTTAGCCCCTAGCTCCCTCTAATGTCCAGAATGAGAAATGACAAGCTAATATTAAGTAATCTTTCATAATACATTATTTTCTGAAATAAATCCAGTAAATCCACTATTATTATTTTATTTATTTTTATTTACCTTTATTTAAACAGAAACATGCAATCAAATTAAAATAAATATTGCAAAAAATAAATTTCAAGAACCCAACTCATGCCTTAAAGCCCTTATCATCACATATTTAAACATATCCAAAGTGACAGATGTTTGAAGTTTGGAGCATTTTCCATGCAGCCAGAGCAGCAAGCCTAAAACTGACCTTGGTGAACGTGGTGGACGCTTTGGGAACTAGTAGTGCAAGGAGTAGGTATCCACCTTGGAAATGTTCAAGTAGACAGTCAAACAAGAAAAGAAGGGGCCAGTAATGGATTTATATGCAAATCAAAGCCAATGAATTTGCCTACGCATTTCACTACTACTAAGGAAACAGAGCATGTAGAGGAAATAACAGGGAAAGGCAACATACAGAAAGCATGGGTGGGATTCGCTCCCATTCTGCAGACAGGAAGTGACGCTTCCCCCAGGAACCAGCATCAGGAAAAAACATCAGCAGTACAGATTTTCATCTTAATATTAATAAGTCAATGATTCAGTTTTAATTCCGCTTCAATGTTCATACTTTATACTGGCATGCTGATAGGAATGTCCCTTATTATGTCCCAAATAGTGTGACAAATGCTTCTTGGGTGGAGTTTTAGGTTCACAGTGGCCTTTTACTTGATAAGAATTTCGCAAAATGGATGAATGGACGATCGCTATATATCTTATTTATTTTTATAACACAAGGGTATTTGTATATGCAACTAAATGTTATAAAGCCCTTTAGTGAGCATTCATGTAATTCATCTTGTGTTATGTAGTTCATGTTGCATGTACAGTATAGTCACTGTTCACACTGTGAAATTAAATTATACTACTTGACATGCTGTATAACGTATATCCAAAGTCTGAGGATCCTTAATGTGGACCAGACACAAAAAGAATTCAGTGAACCTGGGGAATGTGTGCTGCAAATGTCTGAACAGGAAGGGCAGACGACTTTCAGCAAGGTCAAAGCTGGCAGAGCTGCTGGATACGATCACATCCCTTCCTTTGTTCTAAAGACGTGTGGAGCACAGCTGGCCCTGTTTTCACTTGATATCTTCGTCCTTGTCCACTGGAGAGGAGCCAACACATTAACCTCACTCTGAACGTCAATAAAAAAGAAGAGGGAACTCTCTAATCACATCGGGAGTCACAGATTGATCACCATTGCTGGCCATCCAATGGAAACTTTCAGCGACTTCCTTGGCGTCCAGGTCCCAGAGAGGCTAAGATAGACAGGGAACACTGGATCGGACCTCATGAAAGGCTGACGTTTTCTGAGATAGCTAAAGAAGTGGGGGATGAGCACAGTTTATGGTTATGAGGTCAGCCCAGAAGTATATGTAAACCAAACTGCCATCCATCGACTGGATATGCATCAACCATTGATTCAATAAAGTGTAGTACATGACCTAAATCACCAAAGCCACAATCATGAATTTCCACCTGGGATCAGTTAGAATCAAGTCCATCTTAATCATAATCTTTGTCTTCTCACCCCAGAGTTTGATAAGAAGTTTCATAGTATCAGAACGCTGGGTTCCAGATTCAAGAGCACTTTCTTCCCCCAAACCATCTGCTTCATCAATATTGAAATCTGAATTACTTGCAGCTGCACTTTATGGGGATTGTGATGTTGAGGTGTTAGTTGTTGTCATTGGTCTGTTGCACACATGTTATTTATTGATTGGAATACAGTTCCTCGTACTGAATCACCACATGTTCTTCTCCCATCCAGGCTCTTCCTACATCCTGTCCTGTTACTTCACTAACTGGGCACAATACAGGCCTCCTCCAACCATCTATATGCCCACTAACATCGACCCATGCCTGTGTACCCACCTCCTCTACGCCTTTGCCACGATCACAAACGGCAAGCTCGCCACTTACGAGTGGGATGACGTCGCACTCTACGGCCAGTTCAACGACCTTAAGAACCAGTGAGGGGACCACTGGCCGCCATTCTGCAAATGCATGCAACCTGCCCCAGATACAATTTTTGTCCCATTAATATCCATAAAACGTCCAGTTGCCAGCCTATAACATCAATTCTGTTCACTGTAATTTTGCAGGAATGGCAACATGAAAACCCTGCTCTCTGTTGGAGGCTGGAATTTCGGCTCCTCTGGGTAGGAAGTTCGACATTAATTTACCACACACATTCGTTGAGGGTGTCATGTGGGGCTAGGGTGCCACAGCAGCAGACTCGCCATGAACATCAATAAAACATGCAGTGCTGTTGCCTGTTTGCTCTGTCTTGAGCACCACTATACTAGACATCTTACTAATAATAAATGTTGATAAATAATGAAGACAAGGATCACCATTACCAGTTTGTAAAGTACTGTCTTATCTATCATCAGCAACATCCTTTGGCCTTTGGAAATATTAAAATAAAAAAGTGCTTCATTAGAGAATATTTTATTATGCTAGCTAGTATATTTAAAATTAACATCCTTTCAATGTGACTGCAGATATATTAAATTTCTGAAAGGAGACTTGGTCAGTTTTAGTTAACGTTTTACATGTAAGTGTACTACAGTACAGTTTTGCACGTGTGCGTAAAACTGGCTTTCTCTCCTTTTTAAGATTCTCTGCTATGGTGGCTTCCTCTGGTACCCGACAAACTTTCATCGACTCTGTCATCAGCTTCCTGAGGAAGTATCAGTTTGATGGTCTTGACATTGACTGGGAATACCCAGGCAATAGGGGTAGTCCTCCACAAGACCAGCAGCTGTACTCTGTCCTATTGCAGGTAATTCTGGGACTAAAACAATAGCCTGGCATATTTCACTGGCTTATGTGGTAATTTGCCCTATGTCCTACCAGTTCTTAAGTTTGGCTGTGAAATTTATAGATTGAGAGAATGTATTTGCTATGTTTGCATATTTACTAACAGAGATGGTTAGTTCAGGTCCGGAAAGTAAAAACCCAGACCGAGATTTTGTTTCAGCCAACCAGTTCCATAAACCAACCATAAAGAGTCACAGTCACATAGTCCTCAACTGTTGGGTGAAGCAAAATCCTGGTCAGGGTGTTTTGTCTTTCTGGACCTGGACTCTCCACCTCCATCACCACCTAATCCGGAGCCTATCCTGGGAACAACAGGCGCAGGCGGGAACCAACCCTAGGCAGACGTCACCACACCGCAGGGCGCACACACTCACACAACTGCAGGGCCAATTTAGACTCGCCAGTCAACCTGCCCTACCGTGGGAGGAAACCGGAGCCCCCGGCAAAAAGCCCACGTGAACACGGGGAGAGCATAAGAACTCCACACATAAAGGAGCTGGGACTGAACCCAGGCCGTGCCGGCTGAATATCCACCACTGTTTACTAAATTGGTAATTAATTGATTAGTCGGCTAACTGATTTAAAGTGAATTTATTGATTTCTTAATTTAATTTGAAGTGAATCTGACTCTGGGGTGGAAATGTCAGGGTCAGGCATCTGTAGTTTAATTATAAAACAAGAAGCACCATTTTATATCTGGAATAGGCTGCAGGCTGCTTCCTGTAAATGTGATAGACGACAAGGCTGAATTCTTCCGAACATAAAACACACATGACCATAAAGTTAAACTCAAGTGAGTCAGGGAATGCCCAGTGTGTAATGAGAGGCTCATGGAACAGCATGGCAAATTCTTTAAATTACAATTTAGCATTTTACAAAAATGCTTACAAAAAGCTTACATGCAAAATATGGTGGTTTTTCCTATTTATACTGCCGCGTATGCAAGTGTGAAATGCAGGACCCACGGTTTGACTGTGGATAACAGCTCTCTGTGTTTGTTTAACAGGAAATGAGGGAAGCCTTTGAGGCTGAAGCTAAGCAGAGCAACAAGCGGCCGCTGCTGATGTCCGCCGCTGTCTCAGCTGGTCGTGGCACCATCGACACCGCCTACCAGATACCCCAAGTTGGAAAGTAAGTGTCACTCTTTAGTGTCACTCATGGAATCAAGCCAGACCTCAAATCTATAGCACTCTTTTGAGCAAAGGTCCGCGTTAGATTTTTGTTCAAAGCCAGTGTTCCGGAACTGTTTTCAATAACAAAACAGTGTTTCATTAAGTTTAATGATCTGACAATAACTTTCAGGGTGATTGGTGAGTCTAAATTGGCCCTGTAGTTGTGTGTGTGTGAGTGTGTGTGTTGGCAACAGCCCAGGGTTGGTTCCTGCCTGCGCCTGTTGTTCCCGGGATAGGCTCCAGTCCCTCATGCAGCTACAGAACGGGTTTGAGCAGTTACAGAAAATGGATGGGTGCACAATTACTTTCTATATAAGCCAAATTGATGATCAAGTCTGTTGACTCCCTCCTAGTCACTTGTGGAGATGCGGTCAACACGCTGGTGACCACTGACCTAAGCCATGCTCCCCTATACAGCTGGCAGGTGGAACCCCTCTGAGGTGGCACCATGTCTGAGATGGCACCATGTCTGAGATGGCACCATGTCTGAGATGGCACCAACTCGAGGGGCGCACTCTGGACACACACATTAGCTTACCTCTGTTCTGTTTTTACGTGGCCACGTTTATAAAAAAACACACACACACAAAATGTATAACTTTAACTGGGCGGGACTTCACCAGCCTTACCCAATGTGTGTTGAGATTAGGCAGTCTGGGCGGGACTTCACCAGCCTTATCCAATGTGTGTTGAGATTAGGCAGTCTGGGCGGGACTTCACCAGCCTTATCCAATGTGTGTTGAGATTAGGCAGTCTGGGTGGGACTTCACCAGCCTTACCCAATGTGTGTAAGGCTTTAATACAAAATGTGTTTTATCATACCCAAATTCTCTCTGACTAGCAACACAGGAAAACTCTTCATGCTCAGGCATCTGCTTGAAATGGCCAAATAAAAATGTTTTGTGTAGCTATTTTTGTCATATTGTCCATATAATATACATTATAGCTTACTCCTTATGTTGGGACCTGGGGACAAGAAAATTCACTAAATGATCCAGTTACCATGTCTGTCCTTCCCATATATTTCTGTTCCTTGTATAATCAGGTACCTTGACATGATCAATGTGATGACCTACGACTTCCACGGCTCCTGGGACCCCTTCACTGGGGAGTGCAGTCCTCTGTACAGGGACTCCTTCGATTCTGGATCCTACATCTACTTCAATGTGGTAAGTAGGGAATTCATGAATGTTACTGAGTACATACACACAAAATGAGACATATTTGTGTAAAAACCCAGTAGTTGGTCTCTAGAGATCATGAAAGTTGTTTTTTAATAAAAAACAATTTGATTTTCCAAAACGATTTGTGAAAAAATATTCCTTAACAACCTACGGGACAGTGGCACCTATGAAGGGGCAGTTGTATTTATGGGGGCGGCCATACTATACAGTGTCTCTTCTATGGTCCTGCACAGAAAATAAAATATTTTATTTTTATTATTTTATGTTGGGTCACCCCTGCCACCACAAACCAAAAGAAATTGATTTTTAAAAACATACTTTGAATATTAATATTAAAGAATTTCCCAGCTTGGATCAAAAAAGTAAATCCATCCATCCATCCATCCATCTATCTATCTATCTATCTATCTATCTATCTATCTATAGTTATACAATATAGGGCTGGTACTCACTGCTGTTCATCTTATTGTGTAATCTTTATTTTTTTATAGGACTATGCAATGAACTACTGGAAGAACAATGGAGCACCAGCAGAGAAACTGCTGGTTGGCTTCCCCACCTATGGCAACACCTTCACCCTGAGTAACCCAGCCAACCACGGCATCGGCGCTCCAATCTCAGGGGCTGGAACTGCAGGAAAGTACACCCAGGAGGCTGGTGAGCTGGCCTACTTCGAGGTAACCACACCACGGGCACTGAGGATTCAAAAAGGGAAGACATTTCCAGTTATCAGTGCTGCTATTTTTTGGATGAATATTTGGATGGCATGGCCACCTTGTACCTCTGGAGACCACGGTTCAGTTCCCCAGCTCTATATATATGTAACGACGATACTGGGGTTTCCTCATTAACCCCCCATCCCCCCCCCAGCTCAAAACTGCGATATGTGTGTATGGACCCTAGTCGGTTGGGGCCCCATCATGGCTTATTCCCAGCCCTGCATCTGTTGTTCCCAGTATAGGTTCCACAACCCTGTATAGGACAAAAGCAGTATAGAAAATGAACTTGTTAATGGCTAGACCAGGACATCTGTGAGGTCCTCAGTGAATTTTTTTATTCTCTTTTCGTAGATCTGTGGCTTTTTGGATGGAGCTACAGAAGTCTGGAACACTGAGCAGAATGTGCCCTATGCCTATAAGGGTAACCAGTGGGTTGGCTATGACAATCTCAAGAGCTTCCAGATCAAGGTGTGGTTTTGATGAGTTCGCAGGAACCCATGAAATTGAAAAAATATGTGACTGTCAGTACGGGAAGTTCTTGTAAATGCTGGACAAATCTATGGTATATTGATTTGTATTTGGACACATAAACTTACAGATTGTGTGAAAATAATGAACTTTTTAACTGGAATTATTTCAGGTAAATAAAAAACTGTCTTAACTTACTAACTGAGGACAGCGTGTGGCTAAGCCTCTGTGTCTGTGATCAGAAGGCCAGCAATTGAAGCCCGGCCTCAGCACATATGCGGGTCCTTGAGCGAGGCCCCCAGCTCCCTGGGTGCTCCCTCAACACCCAGCTATGGGTGGCTGCCCTTTCACAGCCACCTTGTTCTCACCCACAGAGAGCAGGTTGAGGGAGGGAAATGAGAATTTCCCCATGAGGATCAATAAAGTATCAATGATTATTAATTGAGTGTAGGCTTGCATTGGTGTTAATAAATGGTTCCTGTAGCTAACCAACTTGAACTGCTGGGGACATCACATAAATTGTAACCCATGCCTCTACTGTAAGTCACTTTGGGTAAAAGCATTAGATAAATGATTTAATGTAAATGGACCTTCGTACCAGAACGGAAACAGCTTTCAACTAAGTGTGTTTCGTCTAACCCCTTGACAAAATCTCAATGGGCTCCTTCTACATTATTCTGCCCATCATCTGTAGGTCGACTGGCTAATGAAGAACCAGTTTGGAGGAGCCATGGTGTGGACTATCGACATGGATGACTACACAGGAACATACTGCAACCAGGGCAAATACCCGCTGATCAATGTCCTCCACAAGGCTTTCGGCTTGGATCAAGGCTGTAAGTCTCTCGCATTTCGGCAGCTCTGTTGCTGAATGTGCCTGATGACACAAGTATCTATAAAAGGCACTGAACAGTGACTTGTCTGTAGGTAACATTACTGATTTCACTTCACGAAAACCCTTTGCTATGAAGTAGGAAGTGTGATGAGCCCCCTCCCCCATTTAAAGGCTTAACCAACTGTGCCATGTTCAAACAAGTCATAAGTGAAGGATCTCTAGGAATGAGTTTAATTTAGAAATTACCCTGATGATTACAATAATAATGCTGTGTATGTGTATATATACAGTGTATGTGTATGTCTGTATTTATGGATGTATATAAATTGTTTTCTTTCTTTTTTTTAGCCTGCAAACCACCTGCTACTCCTGTGCCCCCCATTCCAGGACAGTCCACCACCACGGTCTCATCAAGCTCTACTGGAAGCAACTCAAAGGGAGGCAGTTCCAGTGGTGGCAGCTCCAGTGGTGGCAGCTCCAGTGGTGGCAGTTCCAGTGGTGGCAGCTCTAGCGGGGGCAGCTCTAGCGGGGGCAGCTCCAGTGGTGGCAGTTCCAGTGGTGGCAGCTCTAGCGGGGGCAGCTCCAGTGGCACCGGAGGCATGAACAGCAGCTTCTGTACAGGCAAAGCTGATGGAATGTATCCTGATCCCACCAACAAAAACAAGTTCTACGAGTGCAGTAGGGGCAGGACATACTTCCAGAGCTGTGCTAGTGGCCTGGTATTTGATACCAGCTGTTCCTGCTGTAACTGGTCGTAGATCAAGGAGTTGCACATAAGGGGGGGGGGGTGAAAATGCTTTTGCTTTTGATGCCCACCTCTGCCCTTAACTGCCTTTTGTTCAAAGCCCTCCTTCTAATTTTATGGATGCAACTCTTTAAAACAGCCAAGGGTTAACAGAGTAAAAATTTAAATAATTTTTTCTGGAGTCAGGAAAAGCATTCAACAGTACCGTGGTTTTACTAGACAATATCTTTCAGAACCATTTGAAATCAAGCTATTAAAGAATTTAAGAGAATACCACCAGAACAGTGAACCAGTAATATGTATAATATGTATTGGGTACCATTTCGGCATAACATCACTGGTTCTCAAGTCTGAGATTTTACACACCTCCTGTAACATGTCTAGTACTTACCATTATTTTACGTTTATAATTAATTTGATAGTACTTTTTTTTTTTTGCTTTATAAAGACAGATGATTTTTATGATGTTAGAATTGAAGAGGTTTGCATCCTTGGTTGTACCCCAGAATGAACAAACAAAAACAATAAAATAATTAAAATTAAGCAGTAAAACAGCATTTCCAGCCTTCTTTGTTTTTTTTTCTGTTACAGGCACACATTTAGTAGAAATACAAAGGCTGATGACATGGGCATTTTTGTGATTAAAATGTGTCTAGAAATTCATATACCTTAATATTTTGTAATAATTTGAACTCAAAAAATGTGTTGAAGAGAAAAATAATTATATATACCTGCGATTATACACATGTAAAAACGTCGGTCCTTCAGGGCCCAATTTCACTTTTTGGACATAGTATTCAAACATGATACTTTACAATTAACTGACGTATTTTGTCCAACTTGTTGCCTGATTACTTAAAAGGTATTCCCTTGGGTGTGTATGGGAGTGTACGACTGGACGCATCGCCACTATTTGAAGAGTTAAATTAGCTTTTTTTTAAACTATGCACCTCGTCTCTGACCTTACAGTACTAGCTGCATGGCCTCTTTTTGTCTTATCGTCAGTGTCATCTCAACCTATCCGACTGAGGGGCGCGTTATTGGGGCGGGGACCTGCGCGTGAATGACAGCGTCTCCGTCCAATCCGGAGTTGGAAAATCGTTCGAAATGCCCAGTTTACGAATTCGTGTCAACAAATTCTCCAGTCAAATATTACAGTGGGAAGTCCTTCCAAACAAATTCCCGCCTAATGATAGCGGTTTGGTTGAGCTAGGTCTGCAGTTTCAAATTGTTTTATTCACCATTTTGTGTAGGTAGCTGAGGGTATTTTTAAATATATTCTCTTTAAGATTTCAGTTATTTTAAATTTTTGTTATTTTTCCCTCAAATTGCTGAGTTTATTTTAATTTTATTTTTTACATTTAAATACGTCGCTTGAGCTACCCAGCAAGCTAGCTCGCTAGCTGGCTAGCCAGGCATAGTTTAAGCTATCTTACATCGAAAGGAATTTTCTCCTCAGATTTTCAGTTTTTCCTGTAGCTAATTTAAGTCTCATTATTTCAGCAGAATGTCAAGACCAGTGAGGTATGTTTACACACGTTTTTAGTCGCTAGTTACCTTAACCAGTTGCATTGCATGTTGGCACAACTAGCGCCGTTGCGATGTTAATGTTATATATGCGAAAAAAAATGTAGCTAGCTAGCATGCCTGTTGGCCGCCCAGCATCGGGTGATCGCCGTAATAAAAATATGTCGCTGATATCGCGCTGCTGCTGCTATTTTATTTCACGCGCTCATCCAGGGAAATCGGCTGCAAAATAATAGGCACGGTGACGATTGTTACATTTACATTTCTCAACGCAGCAGTAGCCGTAGCCAGAATATGGCTGCTCATTCATCCATGATATGCTTGCACACGGTTGCATGTGTTGACTGGCCTTAATGAGCTATGGAGCTGGGCGTCTTTAACTCTGTTTTTTGAATGGGTCTTGTTCATGCGTGCTTAACTACTATAATGTTGCGTGTGGACAGTTGCTTGAGCTACCCTTGGCCATGTCAGCTTTGTATCAATGACATCACACGCCGTGCATTTGCTTATTGCGAAAACATGGTTTTGTGCGAATTTGTGTGTGTGTGTGTGTGTGTGTGTGTGCGTGCGCGCGCGCGCGTGTGTGTAAGAAGGCGGCGTGGTATTCGGCTACGGAGAAGGATCGAAAGAGATGAGCGAACATTCCATTTATTTTATTGTTTCGCAAAGAGCCTCAATGTGCACATTACGGTAGTGCAACTGGTGAAACTCTGTAGTGGCTTTTGAGTAGTTTGTTTTTTTTTTTTTAAATCAGAATTTTGTTTGGAGATGCGCATGGATTTCAGTGGTATTGCAGCAAAACGAAAAGCTAACCCTTTGGCTGCAGTTTTTGAAGTAAGATGATGTCCTGTCAAACATGTCGGTACTTGATTGCATTCAGATGTAGCGACATTACATTTCGTGTTCTTTTTTTATTTTATTTTGTAGTTTTAATCCTATGAAGGTGAATTCTGTGTAACCCCTATCCGAATTAGGCCCGCCTTTTCTCCCATGATTTCCGACTCTGCCCATTTTTTGAAAATTAACCCCGCAGTCGGCTTAAGGAAATTCGGTTGCAGAGTTTTATGACTGGGGATATTTTAGAGGTTTGGGTGTGTGTTACAGATTTTAAAACGACGCCATTTAACCTTTAATTCCAGTTCTTACATGGCTGATGAAAATTTGAGGGCAGACCACGACCGGTAAATACGTATCAATCCGTGTCTGGTTCCTCAAGTCTCCAGTTACATCCCGAAGTTTTCTGTTTCATGCTCCTGGGTATCAGGTCTCTGTTTGCACGCTTAAATTTCCCTATAGTTAGGATCAGTTTTCTGTATCCGTACATGAGTTTATACACGTACATAATTCATCGAGTTTGGTACGTTAAACATATTCTGTATGTATATTATATGCATTTGCCAGTCTAAGTATACGTACATATGCACCCATATAAATGACATATGGCCGACCATACATTGCTTCCAGAATGTCTAATATCTCATAATTTCTCAATTAACCAGAAAAATGCATCAGTAAAGATTTCTAATTACGCATTATTACTAATGACGATCACAGGTTGCTTAAGAGAGTCTTTAGTTCGGAAAACTGGAAAATACGACCAGCAATAACCATAATAAACGTATTTGTTCAGTGTATTTTCAGAATGTCTTTGTGGTTTGAGTAGTGGTTTTGGGCAGACCATGCGGGTTGCAGATATGGTTGTAAGGGGCTTCCCAGTACTAAAACGTACTGCAGCTGCGCTAATCGTTTATGTTGATGAACATGTGCAACATTCTAGATATAAGCTTAATATCACTGCCCACTCTGTGTTGATATGGAGGCACCTGTTCTTTTGTGGAGTTACAGCGTAATTGTAAGTTGTTCTTTACCATCATTCATTTAAAGTACTGTTGTATCGGCCGTTACAACAATTTTTATGTTGACGTTTTGTAATTTGTATATAAACGGTAACATGTTATGATTATGTAAGAAACAATCTAAACAAAAGCACGATCGAACAAAAAAATACAGCGTGCACAGTCGGTGTACTTTTGTATTAATAGGTAGATGTGTGATGTGGAAGAAGTTTACAGTTTTCGTTGTCTAATATGGAGAAAATGACATGTAATCATTATCAGTCAGTCATCAAGATATGCAAACAATTTATTGTATGATTCACAGATAATGTAAAGGTGCCGTGGTGTTTTGGTGATAAGGTGTAGAGCTGTTTACACATAGCTGTACTACTATAGTTTTGTATTTTGAAGGGTTTATATTTATTGGAAATATAAACATTTTCTTTTAGTTCTAAAAAAAGTCAGTACAGATGCATAAAATATATAGCACCTTTGCTAATATTTGTACATTTGTCTTGTTTGATAAGACTAATGTGCTCTGAAGCCCCTCTGAAAGCTAAACATTTCATAGAAGTGGTTAAACATGACCTGCTTTTTGATTAATATTTTTGCACTTTTGTTAAATACATTCACAAAATACATTTTGGAATATTCGGCTACGGTTTTCTTAATTAGCCTGCATGGAAAGGCCTTTCTAGTGACCTGTTTCGAACCCAGCTGGTCTGTAAGAATTTTGGCATAAATATTCATCCTGCTTTTATGTCATGGGGAAAAGATTTTAATTTACTTGTCAACTTGATCTTTAACATGCTGTTGTTATTTTGAATCATACAATTAAAGTAAGTTCCTTTTCATGCATGTAGCAATTGTCTTGCAAATGTTGTAATTGTGCATAAGTGTGTGTTGCCAAAGTAGTCATGTGATGGCATACCTCTTATGGTTTTATAGGAACAGGAAGGTTGTTGATTATTCACAGTTCCAGGAATCTGATGATGCAGGTGAGCAACATCTCTCTTATATATAACATAAATGTAAACATCTGTTATGTCATTGTGCATATAGTGTTTTCGATGTATTGAATTACTATTTTTTATGTATCCTCCCTGTATAGATGAGGAGTATGGAGGGGACTTGGATAGGCTTAAAAAGGTGAGGTCCCCTAAAGAATCTAAGAACAGGAAGAGATCAGGCAAGAACTCGCAGGAAGACAGGTGAGCCGGCTACTTTTTGGAACATATCTTAAAAAAATAGTGCTTTGAAGAGTAAAAGTGGCATGAGAAAGATGTAAAAGTGGAGAACTGGGCAGAGATTATAGGATCTAGAGGCCAAAATCCCATCATTTCTTTTCTTTAACTCTTCCAGTGATGACTCTGATGACAAAGTCAAGAATGATGATTCTGCAGGTGAGTGAAACCATTTTCATAGCGGTATAGCTCTTCCATCGTTCCTCCACCATTTTAGTCGCCTTTAGTTCTTTGGTTCTTGCTTTTGAAGTGTTTTTCTGTCATTGTCTTAAGGCGTAACAAAAAAAGGCCGTGCGTATGTTTGTAAAAGGCACCGTAGCACCGTCATTTGAACTTTTCAAGTATTTGAAAGATTCTTCAATAACGATATAGTGAAAAGACAGATGGTACATTTTAAAAACTTGGCAATTAAATGAATAGCTAGGAATGTTCAATTCAATTTTCAATTCAATTTTATTTGTGTACCGCATTTTCACAAGATGACATTGTCTCAAGCACTTTACATTATCCCTGCCCAAAGCCCCCAAGTGATCAAGCTGGAGGTGACAGTGACAAGGGAAAACTCCCTAGCAAGGAAGAAAGCTTGGGAAGAACCAATGTGATCATTGTTCATAACTATTTTGGGCTGTAAACTTTATAAGTGTGACTTTGCAATGCATTTCTTCTTGAGATTACAAAAAACATGAGGCCAGGAACTTGGCATAAATGAGCATGGAAATGTAATAGATTCATGCATGATACAAGCTAAATACAACGCTTAGAAAATCAAGCACGTTTCTGTCCTGTGCCTGCCCTGGGAATTGGTTGTCCATTCAAGTATAACTTTTTTTTCTGTCTTCTCTGTCCTTTTAAAGATGATTTTGGCAGCGAAGAAGACAATGACTTTGAAGATGAGGAGGAGGAAGAAGGGGGGGATAGTGACTATGACAGCAAAAAGGGCAAGAAAGGAAAGAGAGGCAATGATAAGCCCAGCAAAAGGGCACCAAAGAGGAAACTCGATGGTAAGTCTGCCTGGAATGAGAGATTCTGGTCAATCATTGCTGATATAACGGGGGGGGAGCTTTCTGTTAGTTATATTTAGCATTTGCTTGTAATTCTAATTATAACCAGTAGAGAATTAAGATGGCACCTTAATTGCTTGTGTTTGATATAGTAGAATTATTTTCTATGGAGGCTCACATTGAGTTGCACATATCACTGTGTGCGCTTCTCCTCTGTGTATAACTGCCCCACTATCAGTGAAACATTTCTTCATATGAGAAAAGATATTATTTATCTGCGTTTTTCGAATCAGAATCATGACTGTGCTATTTGATAATACTGTTAAACATTTGTGCATCCCCCACTCTGTGAATTCATGCGCTCTTGTAAGGTCAAAGCCCAGGCAATACATGGTGGCAGCTATGTAGGCCAAGTATCATTGTAGAAGTCCCTCAAATGATAAATGGGACTTTTCATGTGAATTTTACCATTCCGGTAATGGTACTGCTCCATTTCTCAGTTTGCAGTATACTTCTGATTCGATTAGCATGTAACAGTTTTGCAACATAGTTGGTAAATTGAAAAGCAATAAAATTTTGACAACTTGTATTTTTTTAAGGAAGTTTTAAATGCCCTACTGTTTGCTTTGCATATTCTAACAAGTACAGTCAACTATGCTGGGCTAATAGTTAAACTGCTCGTTTTCCTGTTTTAAACAGTCTCGCACAGAAAAAGACTAGTATATTTGTACCATTAAGCATCTCAGATTGGTGCATCTACTTTGTATCTCTTAATTTGCATTGTGACCTTTTTGTCATTGTGTTTCTTTGCAGATGACAGTGACAACGACAGGGAGGTGAGCAAGAAGGTTCGGCAGGTGCGGCAGGCAGCCACTAAAGCAGTGTCCAAACAGAGGGAGATGTTGTTAGGTGATGGGGGCAGTGAAGATGAGGAGAAGGATGAGGAAGAACAGGCCTATGAAGATCGTAAGTATTATTTGTTTCAGTGTTTTAATGCATGATTCTATTTAATTGGTGTCTTTGCCTTAAGCTGCTTGGCTTTTCTCTGTTGGGCTGTGTGCATGTATGGCCTTCTGCACCTGTCATAACATCAACAGCCACTAGATGGACAGCTTCTTTAAGAAGTGGACTTATTTATTGAAGAACTTCCGATCATTGTATGAACTTGGAGGAACCGCTTTGATGTTGGCCTCCCTATGTGCCTTGTGAGAGGAATAATCTGGAGCTCTGCTCCAGTTTGCACGTTTGCTGTCTTGTAATAAAAGGTAGTTTTCATGGTTTTGACTGCCCCCCCCACATGCTCACACAATGCCTTAGAGGAATCTGGCAGCGATGAAGACTTCATGGTGGATGATGATGACGACAGTGACTATGGTCACTCCAGAAAGCGGAGCAAGAAGGTGGTCAGGAGAAGCAGGCAAGAGAAGAAGTCGCCAAAGCCTCGGCTGAAGGCCACAGGTGCAGCCCGGGGAAGCTTCAGGGGTCTGTGGGGGCTTAAGGAAGTTCAGTCTCTATTCTGTTCTGGGAGTCTGCCGTTACCAACACCGGCAATTTTATCTCTCCGTTTTTAAATTTACAGAAACACAAACACTTTTTATATATTAGTTATTCATAAGTAGATTTTTTTGCCTCCTACAAAATTAAAATACATATAGACAACTTGCATTACAGTCTTTAGAAAATATAAAATACACTTTTGACTTTAACGGTTTATCCATGTAAAAAGAACATGTAAAATGGATGTAAGGAACTGAAGAAAGTGCCAGTTTTGGCATACATGGGTCAGTCAGGTGCGTTTCTGAGACTGACCAGGAGAGGGAGTTTGACAACCTCATTACTTGCTGTGGAATATATGAATATAGATTTAATGGACACAGTGAAGCGAAACCTCCTTGCCGATCTGGCTTGGATTTTGCATCCTAAGGTCTATGGGGCATTGCTATTTAGCCTGATGTACACTTTAAGTATTACAGTGACTAAGCAAGCCTGACCAAGTCTAATAGCTTGCTGGGTATTTTCTTTTCCTCACACAGTGGTTCCCAGTCCCATGAAGGGTAAGGGAAAAGGTCGACCCAGTGTGGGTAAGGCTGTTGAAAAATCCTCCCCTAAAGAGGAGGATGATGATCCTGAGAGCCCCCTGGAAGAAGAAGAGCCAGTGGCTGAGAAGAAAGATTCCTCTGCCCCCAAGAAAGCTGGTGAGGCACCTGAAGAAGAGGAGGATGTGTCAGAAGAGGAAGCTCAGTCAGGGGATGACTAACTGTCTTCAGGCTGAATCTCTTTGCTGTTTTTTTTTTGTTTTTTTTTTTTCCTCCACCTTTTTTTTTTATTATTTTTTTCCGTTCCCCCCCCCGCAAGAGCTTTTCATGTTGGCCTGGCTCAACGGTTTGAACCGCCTCTAATTTTTGTTTTAAATCTGTAGATACATCATGAAAAAGGACTTTGAGCTCACATCGATCCAGGAGGTGTTTTTAGAGGAAGTTGTGTGTGTAAGCAGGAAAGGTTTTGCTCACAGATATGCTGAATTAAACACCGGAGCCTCTCTAGTTTGAATAATAATTGTTAATTTTTTATTTTATTTTTTTTAAAGCTTTTCCTGCCCCTTTGGATAAAATGAAACTAGCTTCTTATGTTATGGACAACGGATCATTGTTACGGTTGCAGAAATGTAGTCAGTGATGGAGGCATAGATTTGGCTCTGAAAATTTGGTTGTTTTCTCACCATAGATCTGCTCCAACATCCTGCTCAGTTTTTACCTCCTAAAGAAAACCCTTAAGATCACTTAATGTTCAGGTTTCCTAACCCTGTTTCCAGCTGTTGTAATGGAGAATGAGAATGTGGGTGTGTGCGTCCGTTTGTGTCTGAGAGCTTGCTAACAGCTGACAGTGCTGTCCTGTCTTTGCTTTCACTTCATTGATTGTCCTAGACATCTTAATCCAAGAATGAGACAAAGTGTGCAATATTGTTGTTAATGTTCCATAAGAAGGCAAACGACAACCATTTTAAATAATTAACTGTGCACATTATTGGATTTGTCTGGATGTTTAATGATTTCGTTTTAAGCTTTGCCGTTTTAAATAGTTGGGATCGGATGATATACTTAGTTGATCGTGTTGCATTTGTACAAGATATCTGGGTGTTTGCGTTTTTGAGATCTTCTCAGATGGAGCCTAACGTTGGTGTACTATTTTGCTTGGCTTGCACCATTTCTTTTGGTGGTCGAGAGCCGTCTGCATTAACCCGCTGTGCTGTGTGTGACATGCACAGATGCGTACTCACACAGCACACGTAGGGGAATTTGTCCAGGAGAGTGCTGATACTTGTTGGCTGAGCATTCAGGCATGAATATTGCAGCGTTTAGGACGTCTCTGTGTCAGGAACGAGCAGTCTTTTTTTTTTTTTTTTTTCTTCCTTCTTTCCTTGCTCTTTCTTTGGTGACGTGTCTCGGAGTGACAGTGAGCCCTCCGCTTTATAGCGAGAATAGAGTTGCCGTTGTCAACATGCCAGGCAGTCGCTCATATTTCAATCCTTTGTGCCAGGCTTATTTTTCTGTTTCATTTTTTTGTTTCCATTTCAGAATTCAGAAATTTCCGAAAAAGATGTCATTTTTTATTTGCTTTTTTTTTCCTCTTCAAGTTTTTGTAATGTTTTTTTTTAAATGGGAAAAAAATAAAATGTATCTTGAACTCAAAGGAATGCTTAACCCTCTCCTCTACAGTATTGGATAGAGTCACGTAATCTGGCCAATGAAAAGTTCCTCTGCTGTTATGTGGCTGTTTCATTACATCTCTAAACGTGTTACTGAGCTTATTTCTTAGTAGGTTGTGAATTTGAAATGTGATTCTTCTGGAAGGCTTCCCCCTCTGAAAGCTGTACTTTTCCTACGTGCTCTGGCTGAGAGAGCCTATAAAAATGGTTAACTGTGATTAACATCTGTGATGGGGGTTCTTCCAGTTCTTTATACGCATGTAGGTACACTTTCTGCCTCATGGTATGAGCAGACATTGGCTCAACTGCCTGGCAATCTTAAGATCTTTTTCTTTCTTTTTTTTTTAAAAGACCATTTTTGTTGAACATTTTCATCATCAGTTCTGTTTTCTAGGAATGGAACCATTCGAGGATTAGTAGCTGTTTCTTGTATGTTAAAATTTGGATTATTACAAAGATTTTGCATTTTGCGCTACCAGGAACTTCCATAACAACAAAGCATTTTTATGAGCAAACATGTTTTGGATGTGAAGTAAAGCAACAAATTTCAGAACAAAAATGGATCTTTTTAGATTTTAAAATACGAAATTAGGTCCACTTGAGTAAAGGGAAAAAAAAACATGTAATCAGTCTTCATAGACATTGTTTATACGATAATGTGAGTGAGCTGTACTTGGGCACTGTCAGTGGGTTTGTCGATGGGGTCATTGGCACAGAGAACAGCTTGCAAGTGGGAAATGTGCTGACCGGTGTTGCAATGAAAAGGTGTTTAAGAGGATGTCCAATAAAGTGTATTTTATTACTCCCTTTCTCTTTGATTGAAACTCGCGTGTTTGTTTTTATGTGTGGTGTTTTTGTCAGTTGATAAATCTGAATTAATCCGTATGGCTTCTAATTAGGAAGTCGAGCCTGTGGTTCCAATAGAAGTTTAGGGATCATCATGGCTTTAGAAAGGTTAAAACCTCATCTTGGAATGAATCTTGGCCTTATTTTTGCTAGTTGTACAAGAAATTCCTTCGTTTTCACCTAACTTGTGATACGGCACATATACACAGGGATGCGCATAACGAATACTCAAGTATGCATTTGCCATATAAAGTGATCTGTGGCAATTACTTGTAGTAGAACGACGAATGCGTAATGCAATGAGAAGAAATTGCTACGCATTTTAGCCTAAATACTGTGGTCAGATCAGCCACGTCAATGTTAAAATGCCCGGTCATTTTTTGTCGTCACAGTGGAGATGCACATGAATTTACAACAAATTGTCATGTATTGCTTTATAAGGCAAATGCTACCAGTTTTGCGCATTCCTGCGCATATATAACAAAGCTGGGGGTTGGAGCGCAGGGTTAGCCATTTACCCGGAGCAGCAGCTGGAGTTAAGGGCCTTGTTCAAGGCCCCGGTGGCGAAATGGTTCCTCTGCCAGACCATTCGCACAAGGGCACAGATTGCTAATCCACAGAGCCCAGCAAATGGGCTGGCTTGCATAGACATTTTTGCAGTGCAGCATTTCTCATGACACACCAGATGATTGAAGACAACAGGCAAAAACCAGTAAAAAAAGGAATTTATTTTAGGAAAGGAAATCTCAGCACCCTGACCTGGTGCTAGATGCCACAGTATACTTGCTGTTGCTTCACGTTACTCCCCACCTCCAACACAGCCTACTTAATATCAGGGATTTTCATCATCATTCGTTAAATGCTTTAATATTCTTGACTTTGTGCAATTTTCGTGACTATCTTCTCATAGTCTGCTTCTTTTACACCTGTCCTATAGCCCTAGCCTCTTCACCAACTGCTGTAGGAATCTGGCACTGACCATCATTCTGTCTGAGTCCCTCCATGATCTGGTGAATAGCAGCTTCAAACATATGATAGGTACGCATCTGAGAACAGCACGCCCTAAAGTACAATTACAAACCTATATCACGGAAGTACAAGACTGACAATGTATATTGACCGAGTGAGCATGTCCTACTTAACCTCATATCTGAATGGTCGCCCTTCAGATCTATCTAAATTATGATTGTTGGGGGTGGGTACAAATATCTGCTTGTTATCAGTGATTCTAGTCGCAGCTTCCCCCTCACCTGACTCTGGTCTTCCTAGATGTCCACCACCTGTCTTGTGACGCTCTCCATGAACCACAGCATTTGCCTTCAGGTTTGTTGTTAAGTTTTTCCACAAGAACTTTCAATATAAAAATCAATTGTAAACCTACATAGCATTCATGTCACATTTCTGTCAGAATAATACATTTTGTCCTCACTTATATAAGGAAACCAACACTTAAAAATGAATCTGATTTGTAAAAGTGGGGCAACAATCAATATTCCTACCTGAAGCTGTTGTGGTGTCCTGCTGGTTATTTTTTCATTTAAGCTGAATTCATTACAAATGACAGTCCATGCATCCTAGTTTGTCTTTTCTCTTGCTGAATTATCCTTTTTGCTCCCAATAAGGTGGTTTCACACAATTTGCTTCAAGAAGTTCTTCAAACATTCTCCCTGAACTTTTGTTATTCATCTGGTTTTACTCCAGTTCCACACAACATTTCTGTTGTCAGTATGCATGTACATGTTCTAATCAGGCTTCAAAAAGAATATCTGACTAATCGATTACCTAAGGCTGGGAATCCCCAGTCTAACCGCAATTAGGCAAATCTAAGAAACTCATTATTAAATGTGGACTAATTTCAGTCAACTCAGCATGGTCCTGACTTAAAACTGATCCATATAACAGCCCCTTAATGTATTAAGCCAAAGTGACCTTCCCTAAAGCAACAGCTATAGCTCGAACTCCTTGATGCTTATTCTATCTGTTGTTTACATTGTCTGCATTGTGGCTTTGCAAAGCTTTAGCCGTGCAGCTAACTGTACAATGATATACATCTGAATGCAGATAAATCATGTAAATGCCTACTTATTTGACTAGAATAATACATTTACCCTTGAATGTAAGAAGTCAGCCAGCACTTGTTTGTGCCGTGTTTATGCTGAATTTGTGATTCCAAGTGAGGATTCGCTTATTTTCAGCGATCTATATTTTTGGACAAGCATTGTAGTATGTGTCTGTTTTTCCTCTGGGTTTTAGATGAGAATGGTATGCTTAAACATAAAATATATATGATGCTATTAATGCTTATAAATTACAGTATTAAAATATCCATCTAACTACATATACTGGTTAGGGTCATGGGGGAGGGGGGGGGGGGCAGGATGATCACCCATCTAAGGATTCAAACCCTCATACCTGGGGGTGTTGTGTGTTATGCAGCAGTGCTACCTACCCACAAGCTACCATGCAGCCAGAAATTAATCTTGGCATTTATCATATTATCATTTTTAATTTCTGATTAATGGAAAAACAGCTTTTTAAAAACTCCATATATTTGCAGTAATAAATACACTATGTACTGCGCTTTGATGACATTAAAGAGGTGCCGTTCTCTATTTTGACACTAGAGGTCAGAGTTTGACTGCGTTCCATGAGAGTTTGAACGATTCGCGAGTTTGTTAATGAACAGTTAATACTTCCTAAAATGGCTTAGAAAGCGGTGCTTAAATGTTCCTGTTTCTGCCACAAACATAGTCATAATTCGCTCAACTAGAAGAATCCCAGTCTCATTAAAATAAAATCATTTTCCCCCAAATCTAACAATCCACTTTTAACCAACTGTATGCATATTAACAAATACTAACAAACTTGACCTTTCACAAACAAACCTAAATTCATATGTCTCTAATCTCCAGGGAATGATGCTATTTGTCGTCTGTTTTTATTCACTTGCTTCAGCACACTCTGCGCTGGTAGGTTTTGACTGAGTTGAACATGCCCTGCCTGGGGCTTGTCAGCAGCGCCCCCTGTAGGTTGAAGAGCGGCTATGGTGACTGAGAGTGAAGAGGAGAGAAGCTCGCTCGCCCCGGGGCCCTGCAAGCTGGCGTCCGGCCAGCCGAGTGAGTGTGAGCTCTCACAGAGTGCTGGGGTCGGTTGTGAGGGGAATCGTAATCCACAGCCTCCGCCGCCCCCACCGCTTGTGCGCTGCCTCCCCTCCCCCCCTCGCCCATCTGGCTGACTTTCCTGTTGAGGAGACAGCAGGGTGCCGATGGGTAATTAAAGCTGCCACCAGGAGTAATGAAAGGGCAGACAGTGCTTTACCCCTCTCTCTCACCAAGTCAGGCTGATGCCTCCCAGGTCCTCTGCACCGGATCCTCCCAGTGTCACTAACCACCTGAGCCCTCATTGTGCTGTCT
>JABFEA020000110.1:1404598-1427981 GCA_019775915.2 Cyphomyrus plagiostoma | reverse complement strand
GTAATGGGTTAGAGCCCCGTCCTGGGTTGTTCCCGGCCTTGTGCCCATAGTGCCCTGTAATGGGTTAGAGCCCCGTCCTGGGTTGTTCCTCACTTTGTGCCCATAGCCTCAGGGATTGGCTCAGAACCCACCACAACCCTGAACAGGATAAGCCGTTACAGAAAACGGGTTGACGGAATTAAAAGTAATACGCCAGGAGGGTGTGGCTCAGTGGTCAAACACCCTTTGATCGATTGATACTTTTTATTGATCCCCATGTGGAGTTTGTCTTTTTACGCCTCCCTCGACTTGTTCTTTGTAGAGTAACCTGTCCACGATGGGCAGCCACCTGTTGGGGTGTCCAGAGAGCTGGGGTTTAAGGGCCACACACTGCCCCCTGGGTCCAATCCCCAGCATCTCCTGTGTGGCCTGCAGCCTGAATACTGGGGGGCGGGGGTAGCAGAGTTCACTGCTGGGCACTTGAGTAAGGCCCTTAACCGTCAATCACACCATATGGGCACTCTCTGATTCTGTTTTCAGTTGTATGTCGCATTGGATAAAAGCAGCTGCTACATACCTTTGCTGTAACTGATAAATGCTAAAATCAGACTCAGCTAAAAGGTGGACGGCAGTGGTTCTTAGGCAAAGCATTTTACTCTGACAGACAATAAAAGTATGATCAATGAAGAATTTGTTAAAGGAGAAAAACAGAGGTGAGAAGTCTCCTAAAGACTGCTCCGACTTAGCAGTGAAGCACAGTTTCTGACATTTTTTATCTTTCCCACATTTTTATTGCGAATGGCTGGTTGACTGCTTTTAGTCACCAGAAGTCAGCGTTTGTCTGATAAAGATTGCCTAGAATAAATTGCCTTGAAGACTGAAGGTTCTGGTCTAGGGACACCTGTAAATCCCCAGATTACTATCAGAAGGACGGTGCCACCAGCATGTGACTAAGCCTGGGATTATTTGGGCACTTCTCATTCCTTTTCTGTACTTTTGTCAGATGCCTTGTCTATAACGTTACTTATATCTGAAAATGCACTTTTTCTATGGCAGGTTTGCTGCAGTTTTACATTTTCAATCTTGTTAAAATACTGTAACATATGCGTGACCACAAAAACATTGCTCAGTTTCCGTTCATGATTAAAAAACAAACAAACACGGTCCACGACAATTACAAATCTGCCCATACATTTTAGGTGAACAGAAACCTGCTTTAACCTGGTCTGAGAATCAGCAATGGGCTGTTACAACAGCACGGCAGCTGAATGAAGACTTCAATATATTACTCATCCTTTCTGTGTTTTATGGCTTTCTATTCCTATGTGATTTTATTTGGTATCTCATGTAGGGTTTAAAGCCATTGAGCACAGAGTGGAATTTCAGATAAGCCTAATGGACAAGGATTTACCTTATTTTAGAGAGCATGGGCAACAAAAATAAAACAAAATATTTTAAAGGTATGAATAAAAACTAAGAAATGACTTGATAACGAATACATCCTAAAAAGCTATTATTTTTTAATTCATGCGATTAAGCAGAATTAAGCAGGGCACGGAATGCCGCGTAATTAGCTAAATACGTCACGATTTTGCCTGAAAATGAGCTTCTCGGCGGACGAAGGAGCGTTACCTGCCGGAGCAGTAAGGTCGGAGTCATTTTCAGGCGTTTTTATGCATCTTACTTAGGCCTGTGTCAGTATAATATGTAACCGGTTATTTCAAAGGTCATTGCAAAGTAGATGAATACTACAGGATGTAAGAGTTTAGCCAGCTTGTAGCTCGCGAACCGAGATGTAACTGAGTTACTGTGTAGCGCCGACCTGTTTGCGCGGGTCCGCTCCCTTTCCAAGCAATTAACACTTTTACGTGGTTATTCTTGTTTTCCCCCCAACAAATTACGGTAATTTGTGATTTTGCTGGGAATCAAGTCGAACACATGCACTTTGTATAATACAATAAATGAACACCAAAAGAGCCTCTTTTTTTTACTATTTAACTTTTAAATGGAATAATATAGGATATAACTCATTATGTACAACTAATTATATTCTGCTTTAAAGACTTTTTTGGGGCGGGGACATTAAAATAAATACAGACAAAAAAAAAACTAAAGCTGTAGCGCCTTGAGGGCGGGGGTTGAGTACGGTACAGCGTGGTAAACTCGCACCATCAGAGGGCCAGCAGACCCCCCTGGCTGAGTGCTGGCAGCAGTCCGGCCCTGAAGGCTGCCCCGACATGCCCTCGTTCGTGGAGGACCCCGCTAAGCTCTCCAAGCGCAGGCTCCGGTCGGAGTTGGCGGCGCACAGTGGGAAGGAGGCGTACGTGGAGCACTACCGTAGGCATGTCGCCGCCAGGCCAGGCGCCGACTTCTCAAGCGATGAGGACGAAGGCAGGGTGCAGGGGGGCGGCAGCGGCGTGAGTGGCTCCTCTTCTCGGTTTAAGGTGTAATCCAACTCGGACTTCATCGATTATGGTGTCTGTCATCTCGTAACCTTGGAAGATCAATAGTCTGTCGAAAACGGGGGGTTATTTGGGCAACTTGCTTCCTAACTACAGGTGTAAGTGGCATTTTCAGAAGGCCCACGTTTAAGTCCATGAATGGATTTTTTTCCTATTTATGTTTGTGTCCCACATTTGCCACCCTGGCCATGTGTCTTTCTGTTTGAGGGCGTCTGTTAAGTGAGTAAGATGTTAAAATGCTAAACGTTGGTCGCGTTGTGACAGGCTGGCGGATTATTGCATTATCCTACACAAAAAGCGCTGCTCTGAATCGCCAATGCAGATATTATTAGCATGTCGCTGGGGGGTGTTTAACGGCAATGATCCGAGCTTACAGGATGCCTGGGACTTCAGCCAAGTTTCAAATGCGTTTCTACAAGGGAGCTGAGGTCAGCAGACAGGGACTTGGAGCAACCGTGCAGCTGTTGCAGCGTTGTGTCTTTGGAACCACGTCTGGTCGGGTGTTAAGTTCCCCGAATTGGCTGGACCGCGCAGGGCAGAAGGGGCCTCTCCCCCATTATTAATTACACTCGATCATTTAAGAGAGTATCTGAATATGTGCAATTTTGTCTGAGTATTTTAAGTGTATAGAGCCAGTAAGGTGTAAATGATTATCACAGATGCAGCAGAACCAAAACGGCATCATTAAATATAAATATAAAAATAACTATGGCTTTTATTGCCCAAATGTGCTGAAATCAGATGAAATTACGCTTTCACATTATACCAAGTCAGTGTTTTCAGCTGGCAGGAGGGCTGTCATTTTCCTGCATATTTATCCATTCATATTCTCTAGACACTGACTAGAAATGACATATCAACTGAAACTGCCAGACCGCTCCATCACGCTTTTTTGATGCCTCTGGTGCCTCTCTTTAAGGTGACGTGTCACATTTGTTAAGAGCAAAGTCTTGTAATGTGTTTTTTTTTTTTTTTTTTGCAATGCACACCATCTTAGAGTAGATAACCAATTTTTATTCTGTGTTAACTGACTTCTAATGTCTTGAATCATTAGTCCGGAAGTTTTGAGAAACTTCACTTTTGTGAATCTCATGGTCACATTGCAAATTCTGCTGGATTTCGCTCGGTGACACAGGAGCTCGCTCACTTGTTCATGGGCGTTCCCCAGCGGGCGGTATGTAAGATGTCATGTGCTCCTCCTACAGATGCCCTATTTATAGTTCTGTTTAATTTTAAGTCGCACAGTTGCCCACGGCTTGCCTATCATTTAATCACTGCCTCCCCCACACACTGGAGTAATTTGCTTTGTGGTGCAGTGGACAGCGACACCATGAAGTCGATTCCTGCCATCTCTGCGCTCATGTCTCATGGCCGCTCGCTTACTGACGTACCCAGCGGGCGCCTTAGTCCTAAGCGACGTATAAGTGAGGCAAATGGCACAGTGCAAACGTATGTGCTGTCTAGGAGTTGGCTAGGCTGAGCTTCCAGTGAATGTCCGGGTACGAGGGTGAACAGGACTGGGGCAGAAGCTACACAAGAAGTAACAGAGCAAGAACTTAAAGGGTCAGAAGTGCAGCAAAAGAACATTCCGGGAGCCTAAAGAGGCATAAATGTGGGATTTAATGTCTTCTTGGAGTTGAAAACAAGTCCTTGAGACACCTCCGGATTGCATGTTCTGCATAATTAAGTGTGATTGCAGTGATGCTTTAAAGATGTCCTTGTTGGGTATTGTCACAGAATTCTCCTCCTTGGTACATCTTCTTGCACTCTACTCCAGAAGAGCGCAAAGGTTTACTCTTGTTTGAGTGACATTTCAGGTCATGTGCCTCATAAACCTTCGTGTTCAGCTTTTCAGTATTACTCAGTGACATGTGCACATCCATATTTTTAAACTACACCCTGAAATGTAACCCTTCTGACACACAAACGTATGATGAGACACTCAAGTTGTTTCTGCGTGCTAGAGGGGAAGCTGTTCAGTGCATTTCCGCTGGCTGTGTTTTCCTTTAGGAAGAAGCCAGCACTCAGGACGAAGGGCAGAAGAAAGGGTTAGGGGTGATGGATGTGAGCCAGCTGACCGACATGGAACTGCAGGCCAGGCTGCTCCAGTACGGCGTTAATGTTGGGCCTGTCGTCGGTGAGACACACGGCTCCGCAGCAGATTTTATATACTGGTTAGGGCTCTTTGGTTTATGGCAAAAATCATAAATCTGATTATCTTGATCAGCAGTGAAATTACAATGATTTAACAGGATAACTCGTTAACTTTGGAAACATCCTGCATTTATTCATTTTCTTTTTTAAGTTGTCTTTTTAAGAGTGGATTTCCAAATATAAAATTGTGGCAGGAAATGTCACACTAATTTTATCACCATCATTTTGTTTTGATAATCATAGGAGGCCAAAATTGTAATTGAAATAAAAATTAGATTAATTGCCCAGCCCTAATATTAATATAGACATACCCACGTCTTCCAGATAGTGCTGGATCCATCAGAACCCATATCCAGTCAAATTGAACGACTGAAGCCTACAGAAAACCATTAAGTCACCAGTATAATCACGGCCAGACTTTTCTGGTGAAGCGAGGAACTGAAAAGTAAAGAATTACTGGCTTCCATTTTTTTTTTTTTACACGGGGCCTGTTTAAATGCTTTATGTGTAATTCAGAATGAAAACATTCAGGTTGGAAATGGCCATTAAAATCTGAGTCTTCTTGTGAATATAGTGGATTTTTTTTCCCCTCATAATTGAGCAACTATGCTGATTTCTTTTCCTCCTGATACCACAGAGACGAAATGCTGCGCAGAATATTGTAAAACACAGAAGTAAGCCTGTTAGACACGCTGTTCTAAAAACGTTCAGCTAATTAGAATCGGTTCATGTGTGTGCTTGACATTCTTTGTGATAGTTGAATACGGAGCGTTTTTCTTCGGAAGCTTATGGCGTCCCATCTGTTTCTGTCAGCTTCCACCAGAACTCTGTATGAGAAGAAGCTGCGGGAATTACTGAAGCCTGTCTCACAGCCCCCACTCAATGGTGCTGGATATGCAGCCCAGTTCTCTGATGTCGAGGATGATGATGATGATGATGAAGAAGAACATGACTATGGTGTGAAGAAAAATCCTTTGTTTTGTTTGCATTGGAAGCAATGAATGTTTTTGTAGGTAGCTGTTCAGATAAAACAGGGAATTGAAAATCTTTTATATAAAATTGTTTGTGTATACAAATATATCTTGCTATAATACTGTTTTGTTTAAATATTATTACATAGATAAAAAATTGTTTTTGTATGAGTACACCAAACCTTAATTGGATTACATTTTTTCTGATTTCTAATTACACGTTGGTCTCAATTCAGCAGTTTCAAAGCACTTTGAGAAGCTTAGTGTGTTGCATTTTAGGGCTGGTTCCCTAAGATGTCATTGTGTGTCCCCTTAGGCCCAGAACACGCAGGGGGCCCCCTGGAGGCTGATGCGGAGCAGGTCCGAGAGGGACACAGCCAGGTGAGGTCGCCTAGCAGGGAACCTTTTCATACCTGTGTGCCATCTTACAGCTGCTGCTCTGAAACTTAAAAGGTTTTTGCCACTCTTGTTGTAGGCTATAAGATCTATAGCCTACTACATTGTTTCCCAGTTTGGTCCTTGGGGGTTCTCAGGAGTGGGAGGGAGCAATAATGTGGACTGTCTGGCAGGGATCTCGGAGGGAGCAAAAACGTGGACTGTCTGGCAGGGATCTCGGAGGGAGCAAAAACATGGACTGACCGTGGGTCTTTGAGGACCGGATTGGGAAACACTGACCTAGAATGTCACATTGGCAGTTTTTCTAAATTTGTCTAAATTCAGCTTTTAATTTCCTTATGTATTGCTTTTGCTCTTAGTACTGGTATCCATCTATTTCTTAAGTTGAGAGCTGATTATTCGAAAGCAAGACTCAGTTGCTCATTTCCTTTTACTGGACAGGTGGGGCTGCACTTTCGGGGTGATGGCAGATACTATCCCCAGTGTTTTTTGCCGTCTTCTGGAATGGTAACTTCACTATAGCTTGATTACACCATCTTTCTCTTAATGGCGAAACCTGAGAGAATTGCAAATTTTGCGTTATGGACAGAGAGTGAATGGTGCCCTTTGATTCGTCCCTAAATGTTGAACCGGATATCTGCCGTTTGACAATAACGTGACTGTGCTTTCTCTGAGGTGCGGCATCGCTGCCGTAGATAACCTTCCACTGCTGACTCATTGTTTATCTGCTAGGTGACCCACATTCTGCAAAGTGTTGTGTAAGACTCTTGCCCAGGGGTGGCCAAACTTATCCGCAAAGGGGTCGGTGTGTGTGCAGGTTTTTGGGGTAACCTTTAGGTCAGCTCTTCATACCCAGGTGTGAGGACTCTTCAGCCAATCAGTCCTCTAATTGGTAATCTAATTAGGGAGCTGCAGTGAACCCGCACACACGGATAAGATTGGCCACCCCTGCTCTAGCCAGCGTGCCTCTGCTCTTGTACCGTGCGCGCGTGCGTGTGTGCGTGCGTGTGTGCGCGCGTGTGTGTGTGTGTGCGCGTGCCGTGTGTATATGCTGCTATCGTCGAGTGCAGAAGCCCTGAGCCCATGGTGGATTTACATGCTGTAAACCCTAAGGGGGCTCCCATCAGCCTGACACGCTGTGGTGCAGCGAGGGGCCGGGCCCGGGCCCCCACGTCCAGACCCCAGAGAGAGCAGAGTGCATCAGGGGTATTATTTTTTTTTCTGTTTTGTTCCTGTCAATCACAGCAAACCTCCTTCATCTGAATGGGACACATGGTCACCTGGGTGTCATGGGAGTGGGGACCCTGCCTGGCTACCGAAATGCAGACTCATCCAAACTTCCCTGGTCATATAGCTGTATGGCAGGCAGCTTAGGGTTATTCACACCAAATGGCTATTTTGTGCTCATGCTTGTAACACAAAGGCGGGGGGGAATCCTGATTAATATTAAAGAACCAGGCTGTGATCATTCTGACAGCACAATTCTTGGGCCATTTTAATGCTATTTGCATAATTGCACAAGTTTGAATGATTATATATATATTTAAAGAAATTATTTCTCTGCTTCTCTCTCCTCACCTTTTCACATCTTTCACTCCTAAGGTGTCTGATTAGTTCTCTCCTAAACGCTTTTGATGCACAGCTCTATGCAGCTGAACGTGAATGGAAGCATACAAACCTCTATTCTCCTCTAACACTGCTCTTGCAGACGAGGCCCCGGCACGCATCTGTAGATGAGTTCAGGTCCCCCCATTGCACCTTCCAGTCCTTCAGCATCACTCAACTGGTCGAAGAGGAAAGTGCCTCTTCCTTGACGCCCATTCCCACTAAGAGTTAACTAAATCACCGATGCCTCTTCACATGGATGCCTGTTCCTTTCTACGGATTTCATCTAACTCTACCCTTTACCTCTTCTGTACTGGAAGTTAACCATTCAGGTTCCATGGAAGTTGTCGTCCTTTGCGAAATGTGCATATCGTATGTCCTCTGTTTGGTTGGGAAGGCAGCGTGTATAAAGACTGTCACTGTAAATCTGACAAATGTTGCAGCTTCAAGCTATGAGTGTGGTGAAGAATTCAACCACACTGGTCTGCTTAAGCGTTTTCAATTTTATTAATTATTATTTTCAATTAATGATATCAGTGATACTTTTATTGACCCAGGCCCAGCATTACTGGAGACAGTGGTTGATATGGTGCTTAGGGTATTGTGATGCTGCAGCTAATTTTGGATAATTTTATAAAATATGTGTCAGATTTTGGCCTGATTTCCATGATGTAAAGCAGGCTTCTGGAGGGCCGGTCTGCTCACACACCCACTAAACCTGACAATTGGCTCTTGAGCTGAATAAGGTGTGTCTGAGAGGGTTGCATACTGCCCCCCCAGGACTGGAATTGGAGAACCCTGGTGTAAAGAAGATATTTATGAATATTTTTCCCACTAAACTGCAGCTGGAAAGCAGGAACCCAGACATCAGCAAAGTAGCGACAGGCAGCAAGGTTGGTGTGAACAGTGAAATGCCACTGGGGCCCAGCAGCCAATTGGTCAATACCGGTCGACACGGCAACTGTCATGTGACCTTCTCCTGGCCCTGGGCCATGGAATCGTAGGCTTGTACTTCAGGGGAAGCTCTGCTGTCGTAACCGTGGAGGTGTTTAACTTGAGAGCTCAGCCGTGGGTTAAATCTGAGGTACTTTGTGTACAGCTGTCAGCTGAGCAAAAGAAGTAATTGCGACTACTACTTCCCTCCATTTTTTTGTCCCTCAGCAGTTTCTTCTTTGAATACATTGCTAAGGATATCTGGAACAGTGCAGGTCCCTCTCATTCATATTGTCGGTCTCTGGTTTTGCCTGTGAGGCAGACAAAGTTGCTAAATCAGCAAATGCGAAAGTTTCTTTTTCAAATCTGTCAGATTCCTTTAAGGTTATGTGCCTATTATTTATTTATTGCCTGGGTTTAAGGTCTGTGTGTTAACAGAGAGGAGAATTTGCGTTACTGTCGGTGTTTTCATGCCTTTGACAGGACCAGACGAAGGACAGAAACGCCACAAGAAAATCGCCGGCCTTCAGTCCTAAACCATCTGTGTTCAGACCTCAGTTCAAGGCAAATGCATGTTTCCACATATAATTGTTTGTTCAGCGGCTATATTTTTAATTATAATGCATACATTCCTGTAAAAGTAAACTTGTCTCGTCTTCATATATCATCAAATTTTGCAGGTTTTTTCTGTGTTACTGGTTTTATTCCTGTAGCAGCTCGATATTGTTTGCGGTGAAACAGCTGGAGATGCTACTGCTAGTACTGAGTTAGTGCAGTAAGCCAGTCTAAGATACTGCTTGCCAGTCTGGCTTAGCTCTGCCTTCCCCACGTCCCACAGGAGCCTGTGAGTGATATTCTCACAGAGATGTTTCCTGGGACAGAACGGACTCCCACTGGAATAAGGTCAGTGTAATTCCTGAACCCGGTAATTTTTTTTTTTTTTCTGGTCGTCTGGCTTGTTTGACAGGTAAAAGGATGTAGAAATGAAATGGTCCTACGTTTACCATTTACACTTTACTGAAGGTGTTTTTTTTTTTTTTTGTTGTTTTTTGCATTTTAAGATATGTAATGCCGTTTGCCTGTAAATAATAAATTATTGTATGTTTATTAATAATTTACAACTTGCGCATCATTAAAGTACAGTCTAAAGACTAATACCAAATGTGATAAAAGATTAATTTATCCAGGTAATAACTGGGGCTTGATTAGCCAGACGCAAGCTCCTTAAAATGGGTAACTGCTTCCTTAGTAGGCTGTAGGGGGGGGCATCATGGGATATGTAGTGCAGCTGTGCTAACAATGTGCCCTCCTGCTCTCTAGTGCCACCTGCCGCAGGCCCATAAAAGGGGCGGCAGGGAGGCCCGTGCAGTTCAAGTACCCTGACCACCCATCCAGTCCCGGTACTAAGGAGAGGCAGGAGCTTCAGCGCCACCTAGTGCCGACATGGATCCAGATGCTGGTCTTTCTGTTGGTGGCCTTCCTCTTTTACCTCATCTTCAGTGCGATGCAGTGTGCCACGCACAGTCCCTCCGCTGTGCTGCTTGAGCGCTCTGCCCACGAGGGAGAGTTGCTAGGCGATCTGTCATCCTTTGCCACCTCAGAGGATCCTCCCTTGGTCTCTGGGGAGGAGTGACTTCAGCTCCCTCGTTCCGGCTCTTTCTATTGGTTTCCATAGCAACAAAGGGAAAATTTTGCCAGATATACAAACACCGGCTGTCTTTTATAAAGCTTAATCTCCATGTAAAGGAAAGGGGGATCCTTGAATTGGATTTATTTGTATTCTTTTTTTTTTTTTTTTTTTGAATGGAAATGAGTAAATGCTGAATTTAAAAATAGTTTTTTATATGATGTCTGTATGATGTTTTCACTTTGAGCCAGAAGTGGTTATAAGGAAATAGTAGAAGTGTGTAGGCAGGTAAGAGGAAGCTCAATACGGATGGTTTATCAGAATGCAACCTCAGCCTGGAGAAAAGTATACATTTTAGCCTAAGGACCTTCACCACTCCATCATTAAAGGATTTAACTTGTGTTCTTGTGTGTGTCAGTATAATGATGCTACATGCAGACAAAATCCAAAACTTACATTTGGTTTAGGATATATGTTTGGTTTTGTTTTTTGAGCAACTTTTTTTTCTTTTTTACCCCAGTTTGTTTCAAGTAACAACATCAAAACAAACCACAACATAATATATAACAACAGATCAATCTGTTTTTGAGTAATGTAATTGTTCTGCTGACCCAAAATGGGTATGTTACTATGTCTCGTTGGGATTTGTTTTACTGTTACTAGTTTAGGACTCGTCTGCTGCCACTGCAAACAAGTACCTTGTAGGTGTGATAACTCAGTGTTTTAACCTTTTCAAACTTTGCAGATGCATTGCATGGGTAAAGATCTGGAGCTGATCAAATTTTCAGACAAATCACAGCAAAACTGAAGGCGCAGCACTAGGCGCCAACAAAGATGGGGATGTCTACGGATGATGTTTGATCTTGTGACAGATTGATAAAGATACAACTCCCCAGGAACATTGTATAGTTTGTGATCTGGGGTCTTTCATTTTGAGACAAAAAGAATCAAAATTGAAGCAGTGCTGGGTCTACCTTTTTAGGGACCTTATAGGCAAAGCTTTAATGCGGAGGAGAAATTGATCTTGTGTATAGGTTTATTTAAATTTTTAGTTTGAGTAATTGTATTTAAAGTTAGATATGAATGTGTGGATTTTCATGACTTTCTCTGGGTCTCCTTGTGCAAAGCTAACCTTGGGCCGCTGCCTCGTTTGCTTGTGCCTGGATCCAGACCTGTGGCCGCATAATGATGGCAGATGGAAGAGCAGCCACATACACTTCATTAGTGTGACAACTCAAAAAGTACATTATTGATCTTTCCAAATTTCACACGTGTATGTAGTTCTAGAATTGGTCAAATTTTGAGACCACACCAAAATTGAAGCAGTACCCCTTATTGCAGCAAAGAGAAGGGTAATTAGTGAAGACAATATTATGAATGTGAAAACTCAAAAAGTATTTGATGGATTGTATTGTCTATATATATATACGTGTGTGTGTGTGGCAGAAGGTCTACACCGGATTTCATTTATAGGCTAATCACACATAATTGAAGCATCACTAGGTGGCAGTAAAGGAAGGAAAGGGGGGCAGCTGCAGAAGACACTTATTAACATTGTGAACACATTAACTGTAAAATTGAATTATCTTTTTCAAATTCCCTTGGGCCATTGTATGGGTGATTATTTGGCACTGGATAGTTTGAGACAAATCACACCAAAATGGAAGCAGTGACTCTTAACTCACTGCCGGTATTATACCGATATTACGAGTATCACATTTTCCATAAAATGTGGTTTCTCGCAGTTGCCCTACAGAATCATGGGACATATTCGGTCCTCCAGAACGCCATGTAAACGCAATAGCGTCATTTTCCTCGCGTTCGTCGGGATTTTGACGCCAAGAAAACGTTGCATGCAGCGTTTATTTGACGCCACTTGAATGCGTAGCCGGCCGAACGCCGGTGCTGAACGCCCATGTGGACGCTTTGATTTGCTCCAATGAGCAGTCGGCGCTCACCTGGCGCCAAGAACGCCAGAAAAATGCCTGGTACAGACGTAGGTGTGAACGAGGCTTTAGCTGTGTCCCATAAAAGGACAGCCACAGATGCAGGTTTGGGGAACCAGATTACGCTGAGAAAAAGATTTCTTTGCAGTGGTGTGGAGAATGTGTTGGGGTATGGCTAGAGATTGGGTTGTGGAAGGAGTAGGGATTAGATGGAGAGAATGACGGGGTCACCCGAGAAATACATTGTATTTACTACAGTATAAAAATTTTAATTATGATACTGTAGAAAGCAATAAAACAAGTCATAATCGCCATGCAAAGGTGATGTTTTTAAATGCTTATGTTCACGAAAGACTTAAACGGTAGGTAAATGGATTCCAGTAGCGTTGTGCTGAAATTAACAATAAAAGTGAACTAAATTGACAGCTACCTTACTCAAATTACTGAGCACTGATTAAGATATCTAGGTTTTGGTTGAGTCGTTGGCCTTTGTTTTTATTTTGTGTAGAGACATCTTTGAAAAGCTGCTAATTGGTTTCATTTTAATATGTTACATTTGACTGCAGTACTCCACGAAGCGTATCACCAGTACAGATTGTATTTATAGCGACAGTTGAAGTCACTTTTATTTTGAAGCATGTAACCGGAAGTATTGTCGCTTGGTTTATTCACGCTATTCGAACGACGGCGAGCGGCAATAATATGTCTGGTCAATCGAGGAGACCGAAACTGCTTGTATTTTTGAGAATTGCATTTCTAAGCTTAATACTGGTCGTGTTTGTCCTGCTACTTGTTGCTACGATACGGACGTTTTCACTGGATGTTAATTCCGGGCTTCAGCTCGGAAAATGGGAGAGAACAGCCATTATTCCGGCGCATACAAGCGCAGAACAGAAAGAGCGGCTCCTCGGCAATCTGAAAGGTAGCATACATACCACGGCTTCCAGTCACTTTGCAGACTCCCGTTACTTACTATTTTTAGTCTTAAATCGATAAGCCAGTGATTCAGTTACATTATTTTAGACTTGTCACAGCTAAGTTTTCACCGAAGACTACGCAACAAATAAAATGAAATGACTTTGAAATTTGTTGTCAGTAATATGGTTACTGTAACTTTGAGAGTTGCGATAATCTTGCCCTAAGCATATTGTGGCTGGATTGTTATTCTGACGGATGAGTACACGCATTAATTCGATTATGTACCTGTCGTTAAGAGGCCATCCAGATTCCCACCGTGTCATTTGCGGAGAACGACCTGAACACGACCGCGCTGCAGGAGTTCGGGCGCTTCCTGCAAAGAGGTGGGAGCTGCAGACAGAGATCACGTCTCGGCTCCTTGTCCACATGTGTAGCGCTTAACTTGTAATAAAGGCGAGATACTGCTAACACGATTGGGATCGGTTAAGATCATAAGGCGATAAGAGCATTGTCTGGGTCTTGTGTGGTTTGAAGATACGAGGGACTTCAGCAGATATCCGCTTTCCACAAGTCCCCAAAACATTATATCACGATAAAGAAAATCACTGAGGCACTTCTTTAGACGATAAGGTGGCATTTATCAGTAGCAGTTTACACCAGGTATTGAAAAACAATTTACCATCCACATGTAATAAAACTGTGCTGTGTTATTTGCTCTATCTTTCTTGGTCACCAGTGTTTCCTGCAGTGTTCTCTTCTCCTCTGGTGAAGCATGAGGTGGTATCCAACTACAGCCACCTCTTCTGGGTGCCAGGCTCGGATTCCTCCCTGCAGCCTTACATGCTGCTCGCCCACATCGACGTGGTGCCTGCAGTGGAGAGCGACGGGTGGGACGCTCCACCTTTCTCCGGGGAGGAGATAGACGGGTTCATATATGGCAGGGGAACCATTGATGACAAGCATTCCGTTGTGGTGGGCATCCTACACTATCAGTCACGATGATCACACTCGCTGATGGACAAGACGAGGCCTGCAGGCCCCTGCATTGGCGATTAAAAAATTTTTTTTTGCCTTGTCTGCCTCGCCCTTCTGTTTGCGTTACTTTGCCGCTTCCCTTTGGGTAATGGCGGATTTCATAGACCGCCTGATCCCGTCACTTCTGACAGCTTGGGTCACAGGCTTGTCTTACACCTATTGTGAGCGGGAGGCAGCAGTACAAATTGGCATGCTGTGGGTAAGGTGGGCAGGGCTCGGGAGATAGACAATGTTCGGTCAAGGGCGTCCTGTGAACTCGCTGTGTATGCCTCCGTCAGCTGGCGCTTTTCACGTGGTCGATGGTGAAAAAACATTTATTGGAGAATTGGAAAGGCGTGCTGTGCCTCTGCCCTCAGTTTCCATACAAAAGTAATTTTCTAGAACCAGTGTGTGGACCCTTATTATTGGGACTTACTGACTCACGATAAAACCACATTTGTTGCAGTGGCTGACAAGGACATTTTTGTCTGTAAATTAAGGGAATTTTGCAAGCACTGGAGTACTTGGTGGAGCAGGGATACGTACCCAGACGTGGCTTCTATGTTGGACTGGGTCATGATGAAGAGGTGAGTGAGTTCATGCAAATCCTTTAACTGATAACAACCCTTAATTTTCATTTAAAACTGATGAAACTTTAATATCGATGCTGCCACTCCATCAGGATTTCAGCTGTAACCATGGACGCAGGTCACTGGAAGAGTTTTTAAATATGGATTTATCCACATTAGTGGGGAACGTGGGGTGTGATTTCACATTGGCAGGAATGAAGAGGGACAGGCAGCATGTGCCCCAAATACAGAACAAGTTATAAAGAGCCTGACTGTGGTTCTCGAACTTGGGGCACAGTTAGCAGTGATGTGTTGTTTGTGCCAGGTGGGGGGCCACAACGGGGCCAAGAACATTGTAAAGGTGTTGGAGTCGCGAAGGGTTAGCCTGGCTTTCGTCCTGGATGAGGGTCTGGCTGTTCTGGATGGAGTCATCAGTGGCCTGCAGGGGCCAGTTGCTCTGTGAGTCTCCCTCATGTGCTCTGGCGATTTAGGTCCTCAGCAGCGTTAGTAACACCTTCGTGGAACTTGTGGAATGGTTAGAGGAAATTAGTGGCCAGGTTTGCTTCCCGATTGCCTTTCGTGGCAGCAGTTCAGGGCTCAGCCGATAAGCTTTTATAATGCATGATCACCCCCCCCCCCCCTGCAGAATTGGAGTCACAGAGAAGGGGCAGGCCACGGTGAAGCTCAGCGTCACCGCCCTCCCCGGCCACTCCTCCATGCCTCCCAGTGAAACCAGCATCGGCATCCTTGCTGGTGCAATTACTAGGTAACACCCAGTGGGTTCCTTAGGTCTGTTTCCATGGCATCCAGTTGTGTACCCAGTGGGTGATATAGGGGGATAGGTTTAGACAAACATAAAGTAAATTGTTAAAAAATGTGTTTAAGTTGAACACTGATTCTTTTATTTGGAAGCCATCCCAGTGATTTGAGCATTTTATTAATATCATTTTTAAATGACACATTGTTTATTACTGCATCGTTTACTGCTGTCAACTTACTTTGTTTTATCATTTGTGTATATTGTTTTTATTATGGTCTGGTTGAGCTCCATGCTGTCTGTCTTTTCCTCATCTGTTGGATTTTTACCTGTTGCTATTATTATCAGGGGTGGACATATCTGGTACGCAAGTACACATTCACCTTTAAAAACGATACATGTGGCAATCGATTGTTTGTAACAGTGTAAATGCATAGTTATTTTATGTGCATTCGCGCTGATGTGACAATAAAATACTTTGCATTTTAATCTGTATACCGCAAATGAAGTAGAGTTAGCATATAAAGATAGCACATAAAATAACTATGCATTTCCACTGTTACCACAATCGATTGTCGCATGTATTGTTTTTGAAGGTTAATGCGTACTTGCGTACCAGTTATGTCTATCCCTGATTATTATTATCATCATCATCATCATCATCTAAGGCAGTGGTTCTCAATTCCGTTCCTGGCGCCCCTCCTTGCCAGAATGTTCTCGTTCCAACCCTACCTTAATCAGGCTCAGATGGTCCATAATAGGCTAAAGCCGGTTTCAGACCGAACGCGGCGAGCATTACGCTGCGCTCCATCTTTGTGGTCATGTTTCAGAACGCAGCGCAATGCGCGTCGCGTTTGGTTTGCAAAGGGCCTTATTTCCTATGGCTTGCGCGGGGAGCTTGTGCGAGCACCGCGGTCAAAGTTGAATTTTGTTGAACTTTGACCACTGCGCGCTGTGACACATTGTCGCGCGATCAATAGAAACAAGGCACCGAAGCGGGCACTGTCTTAACATCAGAAAAGATTTGCTAGAAACTATCAATGCCAGTAATAGTTGGCAAAACTAACTACTTTACAATGTTTTTTTTTTTTTTTTATCTGTATCAGATTTTATATCAGTTACATCGGCATGACTGACCGCCGGTGCAACAACAAAATGATAGGAGAGTGTTTTGAAAACCACGCCCACTTTTCCCGCTGAAGCCTCGCAGCTAGCGCAGCGCATTGAGCGGACACGGCTGTTGTGTTGACTGGATGCGCAAACCTTGCGGCGTGCACAACGCATGCAGCGTTTGGTCTGCAAAGTCCTTAACTATGTTGAACTTTGACCGCGGAGCGCTGTGACGCATTGTGGCGCGATCAATAGAAATCGAAATACAGGGGAAACATATAGCTTTGGGAACTCATACACGGACAATATATCACACAAGCGTAGAATCTTTTTGAATGCGAAATATACATCTTCGTTGCTGACCGCGAGTCGAAATGACAGGAGAGACTTTTGAAAACCACGCCTACGCTTTGCGCAGAAGCCCCGCGCGAGCACAGCGCTTTGAGCGGACACTGCTGTTTTTTTGAATGGGGCGCGCACAGCGCATGCCGCGTTTGTTCTGTAAACAACTTCATCTTCACAGACCAAACGCGGCATGCGTTGTGCAAGCCGCGAGTTTTGCGCATCCAGTCAAAAAACAGCGGTATCCGCTCAATGCGCCGCGCTCGCTGCAGGGCTTCAGCGGGGAAAGTGGGCGTGGTTTTCGAAAGACACTCCTGTCATTTTGTTGTTGCACCGGCGATCAGTCATGCCGATGTAACTGATATAAAAGCTGATGTAAATAAAAAACATTGTAATGTAGTTAGTAATGCCAACTATTACTGGCACTGGTAGTTTCTATCAAATCTTTTCTGATATTAAAAGACTGCGCGGTTCGATGCCTTGTTTCTATTGATCGCGCGACAATGCGTCACAACGCGCAGTGGTCAAAGTTCAACGAAATTCAACTTTGACCGCGGTGCTCGCACAAGCTCCCCGAGTGGCGCGCGGTACCGCTCTGGCGCTGCGCTTGCGCTTTGCTCGACGCAGCGCCAAACCGTCGCGCAAGCCAAGGCTATTAAGGGCTTCACAGACCAAATGCGGCGTGCACTGCGCTGCGCTCTGAAACCCATTATCTCCTATGGCTTGCGCGGCGCAAGGACGGTTTCGCGCTGCGTTGAGCAAACCGCAAGCACAGCGCCAGAGCGGTACCGCGCACAGTTTGGGGAGCTTGTGCGAGCACCGCGGTGAAAGTTGAATTTTGTTGAACTTTGACCGCTGCGCGCTATGACACATTGGTGCGCGATCAATAGAAACAAGGCACCGAACCGGGCACGGATATCTAAATGGAGGAGCAACTGATTTTTAGTGCTAGTACTTTTTTCTTATCATGCGACATATTCATCGGCATGACTGACCGCCAGTACAATAACAAAATGACAGGAGAGTGTTTTGAAAACCACGCCCACTTTTTCCGCTGAAGCCTCGCATCGAGCGCGGCGCACTGAGTGGACACCGCTGTTATTTTGACTGGATGCGTAAACCTCGTGGTCTGCACAACACATGCCGCATTTGGTCTGTGAAGGGGTTTCAAGTAGGGTTGGAACGAAAACATTCTGGCAGGGGGGCGCCAGGAATGGAACTGAGAACCACTGATCTAAGGTTATCTATTATATGTACAGTCTGAGGCACTGGTGTCAAACTCCAGTCCTGGGGGGCCGGAGCCCTAAACATTTTTTGGTTTCCCTTCATTTAATACACCTGATTCAACTCCTTGTGCTAATTGCCACACATCTCTTGAGCTGAATCATTTGTGGTGGAACAGGGAAAGAACTAAGCTGCACAGGGCTGCGGCCCCCCCAGGACTGGAGTTTGACACCCCTGCTCTAAGGTATATATATTTAATAGCAGTTGAAGCTGTAGAGGGCGCCGTTTCCTTGACTTCGTGGCTGAAAACTGTATCTTTTCCCAGACTTGAGAAGAATCCCATGCCTATGCTGTTTGGCTACGGTCCTGAGCGCAGCATGTTCGAGCATCTTGCGTACAAGGTCAGGCTCTTCACCTGAGGCCCTGAGCCCCTATCTACAATGATAACAGAAGATTACTGACTGACAGATTTACACTGTATCACCGGACTGTACCAAAAGTAAGGCCGAGGGGCCTGCTTTGTACTTGCCTGTCTGCTCTACAGTCACTTCCTGTGCTTTCTCTTAACAGTTGCCCCTCCCGCTGAAGTTTATCATGTCCAACTTGTGGCTGTTCTCTCCCCTGCTTGGAAGGTGATTACAGTTTCACATGGAATGGTATCATCTTTTTTCCGATGTGGTTCTTCACTAACCTCTCTGGCTTTGTTATGTCTGCAGGATAATGGAGAGGAGCCCGGAAATGAATGCCTTTGTCCGTACGACCACTGCTGTCTCTATCTTCCGCGGAGGGGTTAAGGTGCTACATTGTATTTGTCTGAAATTTGCACGTGTTTATTGTTGCATAACAACCCTCTTGCCACATGCTAGTTATTTCCTCATATTTGTTACTCTTGTTTACTCATTTACTGTTACTGGTAACGTCTGTTTAACCTAAAGCTTGTAGCTTAAGAGTCCTTAAGACCGACTGTTTTACTCTTTTGACATCTTCCTGTTTTTTTGTTTGACAGAAATTTTAGTCTGGTATATAGAGTTTCATTTTCCATCCTCTCAAATTCCTGGTTTTGAGATGTATGACATCCGTTTCTTCAGAAGAGCAGTTGCTCATGCATGGGACTCCGAGTAATTAAATGCCAGGAGACCCTCTTCATATCCATGATTCTGGCCCTTGTTTGTCAGCATGAAAATAAGCCTTGTGTGTATTGTCAGGGATCAGTGATGATTCTTCTGGGTTCCATTCTTCACAGGTTAACATTATACCTCCATATGCAGAGGCGTTTGTAAATTTCCGCATCCACCCTGCACAGACAGTACAGGAGGTGAGTAGCCCCCCCATCCTCCGCATCACTGCTGGATTAGGGGGTGGGAGCAAAAATGTTGATTGGATGAGTTAAGGCGGAGTTCCATAGACGTACCACAGGGTAAGATAATTCATTAAGTGGGATAACTGGAGACTCGAGAATGACGGGAAAAACACCCGAGAGCCTTGATGTGTGAAGGTGATGTTTCTGTGTCCAAGTGTTTCAGGTAAGGGCTGATATGGAAATCCTGCTCCTAAAGAATACTTTCAAACCCCTGAACTAGGCAAATGAATGGGATAATGAAATTGGCTTCTTGTACATTGTTACTCTTTCTTTCCGAATATCCTGGCTCCACTTGCTTCTTATTAACACCACTGAGCGTCCATTGAACCTAAATGTAATGTAATATAAGGTATTCGCTAAAATGCTGTTAAACCACTGGTGTCTGTCTTCATCTACGTAACACGGACCACGATAGACTATATTTGTTTTTGTATTATGTGTGGACAGTCGGTCTGAGAAAGTGTTGGCTAGCAGAAGGACACCCGAGCAGATGTCGTTCAGCTTTCACTCCTAGGTACTAGAGCTGATCAACGGAATAGTGGATGACGAACGAGTGAATATTGAGCTGGTGGATGGATTTGACCCGCTGCCCGTAAGCTCCTACGATGACGACTCCTTTGGGTATCAGCTTATCAAGAAGACGGTCCTGGATATGTTCCCACATGTGGCAGTGGCCCCAGGTAATGCTGCCTCGAGATCCAAGCCGTTTGGTGCTCATCCCCACGTATGGCCAGTTAAACCTGATCAGCAGAGCTGTAACCTCTATCTATGGTCACTGCACTTTTTTTTTTTTCTTTTTTTTTTTTTTGTCTAGGGTTGTGCATCGGAAACACAGACAGTCGTCATTACACCACGCTGACCAAAAACATATACCGCTTTGCCCCTGTCTGGTTTAAACCAGGGGACACAAAGAGGTTAGTGTTGTGGACTGGAAGACATTTTTATTTCGGCTTGAACGGGCCAAACTAAAAAAGGTGTGTTTTAAAGGAGCTTTACTTCTTTTTATCCACATAGCTTGGAGTTACTGGAAATGTTGGGCTTCTCTTGAATATAATGGGAGTGAACAGCGTTCGTTCTGTGCTGATTAGAAGTACATTTGAAAAATCTGACCAGAAATCTTGACCCAGCATTTTATGCTCAGCTCCCAGTAGAACAACGTAGGTGTATGGATAATACTAATGCCCCTGTGAAACACACCTTTTTGGCTACAAAAATGATTCCTGGGGTCACATTTGTAAAACTTTGCGAAGAACTCATACTAAAAGTGTACGTGCACTCAAAAGAGGAGAGTGACGTACGCAAAGATCAAGTCTGATTTATGAAAATGTGCGCACGCCCACCTCAAAGCAATATAAGCTTTATAAATCGCACCCTACCTGGTACTGTACGCACATGGATTTTCCGCATATTCTGCCCTTTATACGTCCCCGTTCAACCACACATGGTCAATGCAAATCACCTCATGCATATTTAAGCAACCGATGTAAACCTGAAAAACTCATGGTGTCATGGCAACCGAGGGGAAAAGTAACAAGTGAAATTTTTCTGAAACCGAGATAGATGTACTTGTTGGTATGGAAGCCAATTTCTGCCACCCTGGGAAAAAAAATATATAATTAAGTTGAAATTTTGACTTGGTTATCTTGTTATTTCGAGAGATCTCAAAATTTCTACTTAGTTATCTCGTTATTTCGAGAAGTCAAAATTTCGGGCTTTCATAGGTATAACAACCGGCCACCTGATGCGTCCAGACGTTGCCATCTGCATGTCAGCAGGCCGATCGCACGCTCCACAGCAGTGCGCACACAAACGTCAGCGTCGTTATACCGATTTTCCTGTGCGCTTTGGAGGTTTGAAAGGGAGGTGAGAAGCCAGCGCTTCAGAGGGTAGCCGCTGTCACCTGCATTTCATAACATAATGATTCAATGCATGAACAATGAATAGTTATAAATTACACAATGTTTTTGTCACCTTACCAAGAAGCCAGCCATCGCACGCAGTGCCAGCCTGCAGTCAGCTCCCTACACTGCTGTGTTCCAGGATAAACGAGTCAACCACATTTGACACGACCATATCAGTGTCACAAATAACTTGCACATTTATAGAATGCACATGTTTTCTATTCACGTAAATAAATTTGCTTTCATATGGAGCCCTCATTGCAATGTGAGTGCAGTCAGTTGCGCCGATTACTTTTGGGAAACAGGACATTGCTGCAAATTGCCTGTTGATGTTGGCCTGTTCTCCCAAAATGTAAGGGAACTTAATGTATCTACTAGTCATTTAAATAATCCCATCCAAAACGACAGGTATTATTGATCTTAGTGATGGCTGTGATATCCCAGACCTAGAATTCAATTAAACGCAAGGATAAGCGGTTTGGAAAATGGATATATGGATGTATCGATAGATTATTTTTGTATTTCCTAAACAAGCTGTAGCACAAATTCACAATTTTATTGTTAATTATAACATATACCTGTTGGCTAATTCCCGCTGGTAACAGCTATTTGCAAGGAACCCCAAGGTCGGCAGTACCTGTATTTGTACGAGGATTGCGTGGTTCTAACATTGGACCCGGTTCAGCACAGACCCCCAAAAGCACATCTAGGTAATCCTAAATTGGTTTATGAGCCAGTCCTTATCATGGGCCAAAAAATCCTCATGTCCTCACGTTCCCTTGTAATTCTGCCATTGGCGTGATCTTCGAACAATGCCAGTGCATCCATTATGTTATGTTGCGCACAAATGTGATCGCGGTATTTATGTGTTTTCAGCAGTGACACTGATTTTGTTTCACACCGTGTCAAAATGATCATGATATTCACGACCACCACTTATATATTTACATTTCATCAGCTGCGGCACAGAGATTAAAAGTGTAGATCAAGTTAAGATTTGAGTGGGATTTTATCTTTTATTTATATATTTATTCACTATTATAAATATGTGACCGAATAAGTGAAATGAAGTGTGCGGTGTATACTCACTAGCACAAGGAATTATTTATGTACTGATGCCACTCACGTTATCGCTCACCCTCTTCATCCGCGGTCATATTTTTTTCTCTAAAATGTTCGCACGCACGTGTCAGAGTTGCGGTACATATGCGCACATCCATGCCGCCTGGGCATCCCTGCTTAGACTGCTGCCCCCACGACGTGACCCCAGATAAGCGGCAGATGATGGATGGATGGATGATGGAAGTCATAGCTTTAGATACCATGCTGAATTATAACCATTACAGGGTGATTGCATAGTGTTTCGGGTTGATGCGCCAATATTAGTAGACAATGGAAGTGTAGGATAGCCAGACAGACTGAAATTCTAATTAATGTTTTATTCTTGTAGATGTTCAAGGTTTTGACATAATTCCCAGTCTTCATTGTTGTGATCTAGGCTGGAGTCCATTCATTCTCATTACCGAGTACCTCTCTCTTGACTAGGTTTCATGGCGTGAACGAGAGAATCGGCACAAAGAATTACGAAGACTCTGTGTTTTTCTACTTCAAGTTCATCCAGAACTGTGACGTCAGGGAGCTGCCGGAACCCCACGGCAGCCTGCATGAGCTGTGATGCGCGGGGGTGACGCTCCTGCAGATGGGGGGTGATGGTGGGGTGGCTCACTGGGAAGGGGCCCTAAGCTCATACACCACCCACTCACTTTGGCCTAATGCTGCTGATATCTGATACATTTACTGAATGTCTGAAATTGACTGAATGACTGAAATTCTAAGATTTTAAACCTAAATCTAGTTTGTGTTGGAAATTGTTCTACTGAAATAGCTGCATCTTCCATTGACCGTGTGATGTGTAGCCTCAGGGTTCCGCAAGTCCTTAAATTCTTTCTGAAGTATTAAATTTAGGGCCTTAATTCCTATTAAAATGTCTTAAATCCATCTGTTAAGCGTATGAAATGTCCATCCCTTTATGACCACTATGTACCCATCCTCTGATGGCTACTTCCAGCAGGATAATGCACCATGTCACAAAGCTCGAATCATTTCAAATTGGTT
>JABFEA020000110.1:1385736-1396143 GCA_019775915.2 Cyphomyrus plagiostoma | reverse complement strand
GTAGGTGGGGTGGAGCAGAAACGGGGACGGCCTAGGAGTCCTCAAGGACCACATTGAGAAACACTGCTCTCTATAAGCAAGGGCAGATCAGGCTATTTTGAGAAGCCTACAGGCTTTCAGTGTGTGTAGCAACCTACTTCGAATGTTCTGCAATTTGCTGGAGGAACAACATCATGAAAGGGGATGGAAGGCAAGTAAACAAGCACACGTTTCCTGAAAGCTTTGTAACACTAAATACCTCGTTATCTAGCTCTTAAGATCAATCATTAATTATGTGTTTCTTGAATCCCTTGGTAACTACAGTAGTTCATAATCTTGCTCATAAATTTGCGAGTGCTCCAACCTAGTTTTTATTTTCTATGTTGTTCTTTTTTTTGATCTTTTGCCTGCTGTCCCGTCACAGAGACCCAGAGATTGTGTCACATCCTGCCTGCCTCTCCCACCTGACCATCCTGTCTTCTCCCTGGCATGGCCCTAACAAGCCACGCCTGTTACTTGTTACTGAAGTCGTGTAACCTCTTGTTTCTGCACTCGTGTTAATCACTCCAGTTCTAGGTCTCGTAATGTGCCGCCAACTCCAGCCCAGTCACCAGGTGCCCCATTGGCTCTAGCACAGTCTTCCAATGTCTTATTGGCTCCAGGTCAGTCTCCTGATGTCCTATTGGCTCAAGCACAGTCTCCCAATGTCCTATTGGCTCCAGCTCAGTCTCCTGATGACCCACCGGCTGCAGCCCAGTCTCCTCCTTTTGGGCCTGCCTATCATGTGTATGACTGCTTCCCAGTTCTGCATTCCCCAGTCCAGTCGTTCCCTTGTGTTCCCTGTGCCTGTTCTTGTTATATTTCCTCACACAGCCCTATTCATATTTGTAGCCCCTTGAACCCCACCTGCACCTATGGAAAAGGGTTCTTGGCAACAGGCCTGAATGTCCAGGTGATCTACAACCATCAAGGACATTTTACGGACATTGTCGCCAAATGGTCTAGGAGTACAGATGGTGCTTATATCTGGTCCAGTTTTGGAGTGTGTCAGATGGCAAAGGATGGTGTGTTTGCTGGTGACTGGTTATTGGGAGACAGCAGGTAGATAATACCTACCGGACAGGCTTTGTGTTCCATACATTTCAAAGGAAGGTTTCCAGGCTTGTTCCCACCTAGAGCAACAACAGGGATCAATTATTTAAGATTATCTACAGTGCTGTGAATGCAGAGTCTTGAATCCCAATTGAATCACAAGATATATTACTTTCAGCACAGATTTTACAGATGAAACGCTGTTCATGTTAAAAATCCAGGTCATATGATAAAAATACTTAATAAGAATGATAATTTTTTGTGACTGATTGAACTTCGTATATGAAAGGGTTAGAGCAGTACATGAACAGTTGGGATGAATATTTTAAAATTGTTTTCCGTTTCTGATTACGAATCACAGATGTCTTTAAAGTACAAAGTAGAATAACTCATGGTGTAATCAAGATTACATGTATATCATTACTTTCTAGGTCTGTACAGAGAGACCTTCACAGACTTCAGCAGATAATCAGCTGCATGAGATGCATTCATTTTCACAGAAGTCTTGTCCTTTGAGCTTGATAGTAAAGGTTGAATAAGTGGAAGAATACCAACTAATCCACCATCCCATGCTTGTGATAAAAATGTAAAAATTATACTGGTGTGCAAATTAATAATTAAAAAAAAATATGTTTCTCACACTCTCTGAAGAGCAAAATTTGAATACCTTGGCATGACCTTTCCGTGACTTCAATTTAAGAGTTAAATAATGCCGACATTTTCTTTTAACAAAAGCATGGTTACAACTCTGCGGCAAGCACACTCCAAAACTTGAAAACTTTCTGATTGATGAATTAAAGTTTCAGGGTTTTCAAGTTCTATTGGCACATGTTGCGAAAATCACCATGAAATTCTACCACAGTTGCATAAAAATGATGCAATAAGAGACAAGACTAAGACAATATATGAATTTGTCAAGGCACTTGACAAGAGTGTGAGGCAATCCATCATTACATCATTAATGCAAAATGGTGCATGAAACAAGGTAGAAAAAAAAGAGGATGGAAAGCAAGCAAGAAAGAGAAGAAAACGGAGGAGAATATGCCTGCTTTCAGCTAATAAATGAAGATTTGCTGAAAAGCGTAGAGTGTGGTGGTGATGTGTGATCAGGGGAGTAAACGGTAGAACAGAAATTTTGGACATGTAGAAGATGTGATTCTGGTACCTTGGGAGCTCTACGACGCCCTCCTGAATTTGACTTTGCTGCTCTTGTGATACGTAGTTTTCTCTTCCGTTTTCAAACAGACCATAAACAGGTGTAATACGGCCTGAGAACTTGACCGAGAGCACACCTGAACTCCATCTTGCAAGTCAGAAGAGAAATTCGTTGAGAAGTCCTCCAAAGCGTCTTACACCCCTGAGGCTCACATCATCTACGCTTTATTACTATTATTGAAAGAAGCGGATTAAAAGAAAGCAAGATTTGTCTCAGTGATTTGCTTTCTAAGTTCAGTTTTGTAACTCAACGTTTCCCCACATCCAGTCCTGGAGGGCCAGAATCCAACACAGTTTACAGGTTTCCCTGCTCACATCTAAATCAGCTAATTACCAGGCTTAGTAGCTGTTTCAACACGCAGATAATGCAAACTGTGCTGGATTCTGGCTCTGCAGCACAGGAACTGGGGAAGCCTGTTTTACGGCATGTAGAAATATTTTCTAATGCCCTATGCAACATATCATATACGCAAGAACTAAATCAAAAGCATATTTTTGTATATTTACAGATTACTAGTATAGTTAATGGCAATAAAAAAAAGTCTGTAAAACTGATTCCTTTTGTATGCATGAAACAATTCATAAAACACTAATTTTGTGTTTTATATCAGGTACCCCCTGATATTCTGACTTAATCTTTTATTTGTCATAAGAAAATGATTCTTACAATGTAACTGAGGGTAATATGCTCAGTGGAAAGAATTAATGCTAAAACGCTAAATACGATTGATGTTCTATAAAAACAATGGCATAATGAGCGTCATACAAATTAACGTCCGATTTGTGAAATTACAGATACCAAACTAAATGATGATTAAACGCAACCTAACATGTTTGCCAAATATTCCCTAAGTCTGTCTTTAAGTTGAATTTGTAGGTAAGTCGAAACAATGATACATAAAGCTAATACAATGGTAATAAAAGTAATTACATACAGGGCTGTTCTGTACCTCAAGCATGTTAAGTTCTATGGGACACCTGGTTTGGTAAAAGAAGTACAGGCGCAGTTTTATGCTGCCATATGAGTTTATTTGTTTATTATTTTAATTCTTTTTCCAGTCACAGCAGCTGCACGATTCATTGAAAACCAGGTCATCGTTACAAGTATGGAGGGTGGTGTGTCCGCCCGAGCACTGGTAAAAGGTGGAGGGATTCTCTACGTTAGCATAGAGTCCATCATGTTTGCCTGCGCAGAAGCCACTTTCAGGTTGCGTGGGAGCAGCAGTAGGTAAGGGTTTGCTGGGAGCGCTTGTAACTGGGGCTGGGGTTGGCACGACGGGCAGCTCTGTCAAAGCAGAAGTTCACAAAATGGCGAGACTGTAAGTAAAGTAAGGCGGCCTACCAAAGGAATAATGTTTAACGTTCAAGGTGCATCACAGTATCATAATGAGCAATGTGATATGAACCTCCCACCAATTCAGGGATGACATGAGTTAACTGACTAATCTGGATTAAGTTGATATGCAACGTAATAACGCATAAGTAAGGGCCGTTTACAGTCATCGAGCCAACTGCATGCAGATAGAATTGAACTCACACACGGCAAGAACATATTTCCCACAAATTTAAACCTGGAGGCTTTAGGTGATCGTCCTGCCCTCGATGTCACCACACTCAATAAGTTCAGCATTAATGATTATGCTTTTCCAGCTTAGTACAGCTCATCCACACAGTCTACAGACATGCAGTTAGGTGCTGTCTCTAATTTGTCCAGAGTGTCTATGTGCATGTGTGTGGCATCCTGTTTAGTCTATTCTCTGCCTCTGTTGCCTGCAACAGATTTCAGGTTCATGGTGACCCTGTACTGTATAAATGGTTGGAAGATGGATTCACGGATGGGGGGGGGGGGTTCTGTCAATTTCCTGCAGTTTCCCAAAATGTTTCATTTCCTGCTAGGAAACCTTTTCACGGATGGTGCTGTTTTACCTGTGTTAAGAAGATTCCGCAAGTGGCTGATCAGAGGATAGGGCCCCTGTCCACAGAACTGCCCCGCAAAGTCATCAAGGTCAACAGCCCAAACGAAAGCCCCTCCAAAGTGATTGTCCTTGAGATAGCGAACCTGTAAAAGAGTGATAATCAGTGTACTGATGCAAATAAATACTAAGTTATCATCAACCTTTTACTGGGCTTGGAGGCGCGGATGTAGTTAGAAGTCAAAGCATAATCAAGAAAACTGGTCCTGTTAGATGGCAGAAGGAACAATAAACGTCCCACACGCATGGTGAGAGAAACCAGACCCTGTGCCAACTCCGGCACTGGTGTCTCCAGTGGGACAGAATTCCCAGTACAGCTGTAGATCATTTTTTTTTAAGGAAAGCACTATTTCCCTATTTATTGTTTGGTTCTTGTTTTGTAACCATACTGTCCAGGGACTCTTTCTTACTCATACATTACACTTTCCTGACAGCCTACCACAGTACACACTGTGGACAGTTTGTAATACAATAAAGCCATTTGTTTGCTTAACTGTCTGCACCATTGAGGAAAATTTTACAGTGTAGAACCCTGGTGTAAATAACATTGATTTCCCCTGATCCTGGCTCCAGACTGTCATTACAGCTACTGTAAATAGCACAGTTTCCTTTTTTGATGAGACCAGTAGCAAACTAATGAAAAGGTTCTATTCAAACTCACTGGGCTTGTCAGGGCAAGACCATGTGGCTTATGCGGCTAAAATTCTAATATTATTCTAGTAATAAAGTGACTGGTTTTGATGGGTGAAGGTCCTACCTTGGTGTCATAGCTCTCTTTGGTGTCAAACCCCACCCACTCATTCCCCTTGGAGGCAAAGGGAACCTTCTGCTCCTCAATCCATAGAAGGTTGGTTCCATGAAGGAAAGAGCAGATCTGGAAACATACAGAGTTTATAAAAACTGGAATTCAGTTTTTGATAGCTAGTAGTCACTAGAGCAAAGTATGTTAGTAATAACTAGTAGTCACTGGAGTAAAGTATCAGGAATAGCTAGTACTCATTGGAGTAAAGTATGTTAGTAATAACTAGTAGTCACTAGCATAAAGTATGTTAGTAATAGCTAGTAGTCACTGGAGTAAAGTATGTTAGTAATGTTTGCTGTGAGTGGCTTGTTGCTCTCCGCTTACTTCGTAGTAGGACCAGAAGCCGGCCTCCCTGGTGTACTGGCCAGCGGAAGCTGCCCCGCTAGCCGGGGCTCCAACTCCATTATCGGCTGACGTCAGGCGGAACGTGCGTCCGTACGTGGCAAATCCCATCATCAGCTTCTCTACTGGAAAACCTTGGTCTCTCCAGTACCTCATGGCAAAATCCTGAGGAGTAACCATGCAATAAACACATGAGCTGGTGATAACAATCTGGAAATCAGTCAGTTAGGTGAAGGGGAGCGTGTACTCCTGCTTTGAAACAGAGTATGTTTTACTCACAGTGTTGAAATAGACGTGCTCCCCATTATCAGAAGCTCCCTGGTACAGAGGGCTGTTGTGTCCTGTGAAGCTATCCCACGCTCCATGAAAGTCATAGGTCATCACATTGACAAAGTCCATGTACCTGAAAAGCACGTTGGTACGTTGGTAATTTTGCATGAAAAACACCAGGGGGCTCCAGCAATTGTTTTATTCAGAAAAAAATATCTCTTTGTTTCATGCTACAGGTAGCATGGCCGTGAGTATATTCTGATACTCACTTGGCTAACTCGCTGATCTCATAACCAGCATCGATGTTTCCCTTTCCGGCTGCCACCGCACCTGTGAACAGCAGCCTTGGACGTCTGGTGTCAATCGCTTCTTGCTCATAAGCTGCAAGTATCTCCTGCATTGGGGGGTTTATTTTAGAAAGAACAGGGCAAATTTATTAAAAAAATATAGCTGTAGTTCATTATAGTCTTAAAGAGTAATGTGTGCTATGTACTTGGACAGAGCTGACGTAAAGGCCTCTTATTTAATGTGTTATTTATCTGTCTATATTATTATAGGTATTTGTTCTGGCAGTCAAAAGCATCAACTCTTCATTTGGCGTGCATATTATGAGCTGGCAAAGTTGCTGTAATGCTAAGACTGACCTTGCACAGAATTGTAAATATGGGTTTGTCCTCTGGGGGGCTCCCTCGAGCCCCAGGATACTCCCAGTCCAGGTCCAGCCCATCAAAGCCATAGGTGCGCAGGAACTTGATGGTAGATTGGATGAATCGCTGGCGATTGGCAGCAGTAGAAGCCATGATGGTGAACCTGGAAGATGGGAGGCAGCAGGAATTAAGGAATAGGTTAAAGTACTTTTTAAAATAATTTTGTGCAAGATAACTTTTAATCTTTTGGGCACATCTCGTAAATATGGGCAAATAGAAATATTTATAAGAACATAAGAGCTATACAAACGAGAGGAGGCCATTCGGCCCATCAAGCTCGCTCGGGGAGAACTTAACTAATAACTCAGAGTTGTTAAAATCTTATTTAGCTCTGATTTAAAGGAACCCAAGGATTCAGCTTGCACTACGTTATCAGGAAGACTATTCCGTACTCTAACTACACGCTGCGTAAAGAAGTGCTTCCTTAAATCCAGTTTGAAATGTCCTCCCGCTAATTTCCACCTATGGGCACGAGTTCTTGTATTAGAATTTATAAAAAATATCTTTTTTTTTCTAATGTGCAAAACTAATTTTGCACATTGTACTTATATGAAAGTACTTACTGGCTTGTTCCAAAGTTCCAACCACCAACAGCTAGTAGTGTCTTGAGTTGTGGGTTTCTGTTGGATGATTTTTGTCATTTGTAAGCACATTTATATAAAAATATATATGGCAAAAATGGAAAAAGAGTAGAACAATTTGAAACCTACCTCTGTTTTAGAGCATTAAAAGACCTGTACAGAGTTTCATCATTCCACTCATAGGTAACAATCTCATTGTTATGGTTAATGACGGAAAAGGCATAAATCAAATGGGTACAGAGGTGTGGGTCCACATTTTCGGGAAGGTATTTTCCAGTGCCGGGTCTATACTGGGACCAGTTGGTGAAGTAGCACACCAGCTTAGTGGAGGCAGCTGACAACGGAGAACATACATGGTGCACATAAGGTGACAACGCCATGAAGTTTAATTTCAGTTTGCAATACACAGTATAATGAACGCAATGGTAACACTTTACCTGGGGCACAAATAATATAGTATTATGCTATTGCTCATGTATTAATTAACCACATTCTAAGTATTAGTTACATAATGATCTAATTCCTCATTAATGAATCGTGATGCATATTTTATGTCAAGCAGTTACTGTATTTGTTACTATAACTGCTGATTCTGTAAACTTTTGTGAACTACTGAAGGAACAACTGTTCATCATTAATAAATTGTGATGCACCTTTTAGCTATATTTGTTCATAATTAGTACTTAATTAGTAATTAAGTCACTATGGAGTATTTTTGCTCCATCAAAATGTAACGGCAAAGTGTTACCATTGTCTCGCTGTTCATGTTTGTGCAATGCAAGGGACGCAGTAAGTGAACTCACCAATGTTTATGCACAGCAGCAGGCTAAGACCTTCATGGTAGAACAACATGGAGCAGAAAGGCTCATTATACTTCACGTTAAAGATGCACGCAAATATATTAATACCAAACAGGTAGCATTTAATTAAAAATATTTTTTTAAGTGGAATAAGATGTACTTATTGTTTACAGGCAAAAAAGTAATAAGTAAATACATTTTTTTAAATCATACCTGTGAGGAAAAAGAACTTGTTCATGACGCTTTAGATGCTGGTATTCTACTGGAAGGGACAATAATATTTAAGATTTTTGCAAAAGGAAATAAACAAACCGGATCACATATGTCAGCCCATAGGTAGTTTAATATAATGACGTCTATTAAAAATCATTTGTTGATCAAAAATTGTGAAAGTATTCAGGGCAAATATTAAGTGAAAACTTACCTGTTGCACGGGAAAATCACAGGAAAATGTGTGGAATCTGTTCATACTCACAATTTATACACTCCTGATAAAGGGCTCAAAGGTGTGCGGGACCAATCATTTTTAGACTAAGTAGGTCAGTGCTATCTTCCACCAGCCTGTTAAGCACAGGGTGCGTGAACACATATTACATACAATATATATTAACTGCTGGGAATGTCAGCTTTGATTTTTCTAACTGTTTCTGCTACGAGTTACACACAAGGACACACACTCATACTTATACGCACTTTAATATATTATTTAATAATGATTTTCACAGTGCAGTGTAGCTAGTTTAGCTTCAAGTAAATTAATATAGGCCATAAAGATAAAGGATTATGTCAAAAAACTCTAACAGATATATTCAGCTCATTGTTTGTGATCTTTTCAGAATTTAGTGTGATATTCTACCTTGAAACAAACACAATGCAAATAAATGCAAATTACATTTAAGATAAGATTCGGTAAAGTTCTTTGGTCATGATAATAAAAAGCTGGTACAACATAGATATTAATTTGGAAAGACTGAAAATCACTAACTTTTATGAAATTATTAATAAAAAGGTGCAAATGCAATTGCATTTTAAAATATTCTTCTTATACCTAACCTTTATGTAAGAAAATATCAACACCTCAATCAGTAGTGCTATTTCGGTATAACTCTGAGATCCAGAATTATTATAAACTTCATGAATCACTTTTCCTTTCAGTCAAAATACAATCCAGCAGTGTATAATGGAGAGAATAAGTCAAATTTTAATATTACTCGGGTTGTTATAACACTTTCTAAGAATATCATGTCTATAAGAACCCATGAATACATTAATAACACATCATGTACAGTATTCATAAAAAATTCTAATCATAGGTATATTATTTAGGTATCACTTTACAATAAGACTATGGTTTATAATCAGGTTAATAATTATGAAATACTTTGTAAATCATTAATAGACAATCATAAACAAGTTTATGATTTTTCTTACTGTTAATGAGTTACTACCATGTATAAGAGGCAAAAAGGGAGCCTTATTGTGAAGTGGTACCAATATTTATGAAAATGTTTATTTTGCATTGTGAATGCTTCATGAAGCTCTCATTGATAATGCAATATAGATACCTCGTAATGCAATACAAAGCATTATTTAGTGTATTATAGGTGATGGCTTTCAGTAAAGTGTTGGCTAACAGGAAATGATAACAGGGAATGCTAACCTGGTAGCTGCTAGCTGTTCCATAACCTTAGGCCCATTATTGGGGAGAATGTCCGGGAGAAAGTAAAGCAACAGCCCCTGCCGACATGAACAATTTCCATCGCTCCCCTTATGCTCCCAGAAGAAGACGACAAACAGGATGACACGGCTCTCCAGCAGAAGGCCTAGGGGCATGGCCCAGCTAAGATTCCAACGTACCCATTCAAGATTCCTCATTGGAACCTATTCCAACTTCAAGAAAGGTAGGTCATCTAGCTGCCTGCCAGGGCTCTACAGTGGTAGAGTGAAGACTACTGGCGCTCTGCTACCTTCCCTGCAAGTCTTTGCAGAGCCACGACTTTCCTCAGCGACTTCTAACACCCTGGACACCATTTGTTTGAATTGTTGCCATTTTACCCCAGTGTGGTAACCAGGCATTTTAGAACTCTCACTAAGGATTCATAGTTCCAATGCACCAAGTCACCATATGCTACTGTAAATATTCATTTTTACGCTGCACGTATCTATTTCATATTTTGTATGTATTGTTAAATGTTGCATGTCTCGTCCTGTCTTGTGTTTTGTGTGCACTGCTCGGGGAGCTGCTATCCCAGTTTCATGCTACTGTGATGGATAATGAGAATAAAGAATTGCATCTTATACCCATAGTAAATGCTTGATGCTGGCATGTGGAATCAGTTTCTATGAGTTGGGACTGGGCAGAAAGTGGAGAAAATGAGCATGACAACATTTCAGAAGACAAAGACACACTGGGGCAAATGGAGAAGAACTGGGTGCTTTTGAAATTAATGATAATGTGAATCAAGCCCACAAGATGAAAAGGAAGTGTCCTCTTTCAGCTGTGCGAAAAAAAAGGAAGTTCTTGTAGGAAAAAGCAGAAATGCATATATTCCAAAAACAGTATGCCTTATCGGGGGGGGGGGGGGGGGGGGGGGGGGGCGGGGGGGGGGGGGGGGGGGGGGGGGGGGGGGGGGGGGGGGGGGGGGG
>JABFEA020000110.1:1304693-1341462 GCA_019775915.2 Cyphomyrus plagiostoma | reverse complement strand
ACCTCACAGCTCAGGACTTCAGCAATGACCTCACAGCTCAGGACTTCAGCAATGACCTCACAGCCAGGACTTCAGCAATGACCTCACAGCTCAGGACTTCAGCAATGACCTCACAGCCAGGACTTCAGCAATAACCTCACAGCTCAGGACTTCAGCAATGACCTCACAGCTCAGGACTTCAGCAATGACCTCACAGCCAGGACTTCAGCAATGACCTCACAGCTCAGGACTTCAGCAATGACCTCGTGCTCCTTCACAAAAGCAGAATCGCCTGCAAATGTAAATGAAAATCTAAAATACAATGTAGCTCTACTAATCCATTACAGTTTTACTCGGTTGCTTTGGACAATTTCTCTGAACATTCTTGAGGTTCTCTCAACTGCTTTTACATTTCTACATAGGTTTGTTCACTGCAGCACAATAATTTGGGTAGCCAGCAAAATGAAGCAATTCATTCAAACTGTTCATTCATGTTTTAAAATGCATTCTTCTTGTCAGCCATTTCATTAATGCCACGGAAATGTGAAATCTGTGAATCACTCGCGAGTGACATACCGGTCAAAATGAAAAGTCACCTTGTCAACATGAAAATATACCATGGAAGCATTTAAAGGATTAAATTGCTCAATTGATGCTCATTTAACATCACTTGCATTTCTCTATACGTGGAAGGTTTCAGAAAATGAAATTATTTGTTACCATAAAAGGTACACGGTGTCCTGGGTAGTTACAGTATGTTGGAAATTTAATTTAACATCAAGGGTTGCCCGGTAGCTCCTGCTGGTCTGGGCACATATTTTCTATATTACATCTGATATCCCCCCTCCAATACATCAAGGAAAAAAAACCTTCTTGAATGTCTCAACCACCCTCTACAACACGGGAGGTGAATCCGTTCCGTGGAGAGCTGGTGTGGGTGTGGCTTTTTGGGATGGTCTCTCAATCAACTAATAATAAAGCAGTGGTTCTCAACTCCAGTCCTGGGTTGATTGGTTATTGGTTGATTGAGAGGCCATCCCAAAAAGCCACACCCACACCGGTCCTCCATGGAACAGGTTCCCCACCCCTGCTCTATAAGAACCTGCTAGGGTGTCATCACAGACGGAATCCATTGCAGCGTGTTTGTGTGGCTGGTGACAATCAACTCCTAATGTTATCATCCAATCAAACCTCAATTTTTTTTAACTATTTATCGAAAAGTGATGCATGTCAAGGATATGTTAAATAGTATGCAAACATTTGGCACTTAATCACCTCTAATTGGATGCATTGTGCATGGGTTCTGTCACTGTGATAGTACCAACTAGGGATATGCCATAACATTCAGAATCAACTGTATAAGTGCATATACAGATTTATTTGTGTTGTAATGTTTAATCAGTAATAATAGAAATCGTTTACAATGTTTACAACCACAAGGGAGTATTATATCTAAAATTTTCAGGAATCTGGGGTTTTGGTCCTTTTCTCTCAAAACATGTACACATTATGTATGTCTAATTAAAGCCAAGTCAGTCTCAAATATATTTCTTTACTGCCATCCATCCATCCATCTATTTTCTATGCCTGCTCGTCCTATGCAGGGTCATAAGGGTCTGGAACCTATCCCAAAAGCTTTGGGCACAAGAAACTGGCTTCTATAACATAATTTGTTAAATATTTAAGATTAAACATGATTAAAATGAGTAAATAGAAACAAAAATCCCGGATATTCATATATTTACATTCGGGTGACTGCAGAAAGCAGTAAGACACTGATTGGGAGGTCAGTCCACAGCATGGTATGTTCCTCTGTTTGTGTTCTGCCTATAAATACACCAGATGACGTACATCACACACCCACTAAAAGTCAGAGCAGCCATAAATCATCATGTGATCAGCCAGCTTTTGTATCCATGCGTCTAACTGGATGTACGGCAGTTATGAAAATGTTATTACCATAACAGCACATGAACTTTATTTACAAGGACCATCTAGAAACTATGGAGGTAGCAAATAACTTTGTAAAAGAGCAAATGAATAGCGGTGCCCAATACAACTACATATTAACATCCATCCTCTTACCAAAACAATATCATTATGTGAAATATACATCTAGCTAGTAGAGGGTATAAAACACTTTTGCATTCAGAACTGTTTTAAGGATAAACGAGTTGTGCCTTTTGAGAAGCTATTCTGAACACGATTTTTTTTACTGAACTGTTATTTTTGCCTCTTCAATGTGTCTGATCGATTTGCTCTGACCTCTTGCATTTGCAGGGTGTTTTCGGCCACGTAAAAGTCTTCGACTGGATGTTTTTGTTTGTTTCAAAATTCATTTTGTCCACTGAACAATATAGTGTATAAAAATCCACTAAACGATACAGTGTATAAAAATCTGTTTCTCAAAAGTTGAAACCATCAAGCATGGCATCATCAATCTCAACATGCACAAAATTGTTTAGATCTAGAGTCTTAGCTATTAGCTTAGCTCAGCTTATTGAGCCTGACCCTGTCTGTGGGCTGTATTTACTCATGATTTTTTCATGATTACTTATGATTTGCTGTTTGGCGAACAGGTACTGTAATATCCTTTAGTGGCCAGTAAGTGTCAATAGTAGCCCGCCAGATCTACTCAAAATAAGCAGTTGTAAAATGGATGGTGCATCGCGGGTGTATGATATGGAGACTTCACAGAAAACATTCTGAATCAAGCATGCTTCTGAAAAACAGCTTAGTGCAACATTTCAACATTTCAACAAGATTAGCAGTCACATTTTATTGTCGTCTACAATGTGGACAATTTCATGTTGACCAAGTCAAATTTCATGAAAATGCTCTTGTATGTCATTAGGCCGATTCGGATACTCACTTTGAAACAAGGCATGTTTTTAAAATTCTTACTTAAATATATTATGCATTGAATAATTGAATGGTCTCCGGGCTCTTTTAATGATTACCATAGTCTACCTGCACCTCTTATAATCCAGAGCAATATCAATCTGACTTTTGTGCCAGCTAGACATTGAAAGCATTAAAAAGAGTTTCCCTGAGCCCAAGAACACGGAAATGCAAAGCGATAAACTCAAATTAGATAATGTATAGCATGTCTAATTTGACCCTGTTGTTCAGACATACAGCAATTAACCCTAGTTCTAACTCATCCGATAAGATATACTTATATCATGTACAAATAATATATACCCATTTTAAAAAAATAATAAAATAATAATAATAATAATAATAGATATGTTTAATAATGTTAATGGAACAGACAAGTACATAGCACTTCCGCTGTAATCGTTATTATGACCTCTGTACTTAAACACAAGACAAAAGTCAAGGACAGTCTGTAATCTCCATGCTTTTACTATAGTCACACTGCAAAAGCCATTTTAAAAAGGAATGTATTTACCTTCTTTTTTGGCTTCAGGGACAAAGAATGAAAATAAACTGATTTACAAATAGAACTTTTACTTTATGGCTGCCTTCTTCATAGAGCAACAGGGATGTGTTTTGAGCTGAACATGACCCCGCCTTCTAACTGAACCGATGTCCTATTGGCTGTCTGGAGGGTGGTCTTTAGATGCAATGCTGAACTCTTATTGGTTAAATCAGGCCAATTCTGTTAATGGTTTATGTACGTCATAGAAAAACAGGTGTTGTGCTATTACAGTGACCTCATAACAAATTACTTTTAATCAATTTTTCTGTATTTTTTATGTAATATAATACATCTGTAGTAGACAATTCAGATACTTAAAAACCTTTATTGAATTTGAAGAGTTTAATGGGTATTTCTGTACAGTTCTCCATATGGTCTCTCCATATCATTTATTCAACTAGCAAACTAAATAAATAAAAATTCAGATGCAGAGTCAACTTAGGCAGAATGGTCTAGAACAAATACAAAATTATGAAAATGAGAAAAGTCTGGTTAAAAAATACTTAAATATGAAAGATTTACGCTGTTTTGTTATAATGCATAATCAGGACAACAACCGATGCGAGGTGACATATCAGCACTTTAATTGGCTCACTGCTGCTGTGTGTAGAGGAAAAGCTAAACAGGAGAATGCGATTGGCTGGCTGGAGACAGAGGCGGGTTCTGCTCAACTGAAGCACGAGGGATGGCCTCACACAGCCCTGGCAAAGCCTATCCTGTTGTTTTGCCGATCAAACTCGGTGTAGTAGCGGGATATGAAGCTGGCTCCCAGGATCCAGACAGGGCCAGTCGGGGGGGGCACATCCAGGTCCCGAAAAGTGACGGTGCAGATGTTCTCTCCAAACTGTGATTGCTATGGATACACATGGCAAAGTGTTTGATATGAGACTGGGGGGGTGTCTATTCACAGAAGCTGACTAGCAGGTTTTTGGCTAATACCAAAAATCAGTTATGTGTTGTATTAGTGCAAAAGGTACCGCTGAGTTGATCCCAAGATTACATTTTCAAGCAACATACCCAGAGAATGTAGTCTTCTGCTGTAAGAGCGTATTCCTGACCTCCCATATGAAATGCGATGCTGGGTAAGGATTTCACCAGGTCACAGTTTACAGTGTACTGTGTGGAAGGATAGAAATAGAAATTCACATAAAATCTATGCAGTTAAAGACACATAACCCAGGTTTCATCTGATCTTTTGGGAAACTTCAGTCTACCCCATTACAGTGTAATTTTTTGAGAGCAAAATACATATTTCATTAAAACCTACCATAACCGGGGTCTCAAAGTTAAATAACTTGGGGCACACTGGACAGGAGGTCTTTACCCAAGGGGGGGGGGGCACATGTTTTAATGCTATTTTCTATGAGCCAAAGGAGAATGAAAAGATGAAACATCTATGGTGACGGTTTGGGGTGCTGGGGTTGAAGCCTGCTGGGAAGCAGTGATGGAGAAGTTAACCCATTACAGACAGAAGTGGAAAGAAAAGTAATCTGTTACAGAAAGAGGTGGAAAGTTCACAGTCGCAGAGTACTCAACTGGTTGGTAGAAACAAAACCTTGGTGTGGATTTCTATACTTTCTGGACCTGAACATTCCATCTGTAGTGGATTACTTTTGTGAGTAACTTCCGAAACACTGGTGGGGGTGGGGGGGTGATTAGCACTGATTAGCAAAATGTAGACGTAACATTGTTTTTCATTCTCGTTGGACAACCAAAGACTGATTGGTCATATTTAATAATCCATTAAAAACATGCAACAGGCTACATAAAACTGGTAGTTTGAGACTTTTGTGACAATGTATTGGCTGCTAAGAAGTGAGGAGTACAAACCCCGCCCTCAGCTGACTCCACGGCGCCAATGGCCTTCATCATGATTGACACGGAGGAGGCGGGGCCTGTGACGTAGGAGCTTCCTGTGTCGATTACGGCCGTACAGCCCTCCTTACAGAAGAGCACCTCCGCCCCCACTGACACCCTAGAGGGGGGTCAAAAGGAAAAAAGAGGCATCACTAGGCTAAGAAAAACCAGCTTTTTTACCTCTAAGTGTCACTTATACGACTCTTATTACCAAACTGCTTTGCTCGTGGCGGCTGCCTCGCGTACCCTCGAACCCCGATCTCCCACTTTCCCGTCTCTGTGGTGCTCATGTAGTTGAAACTCCCGGTGTAGTAGGAAGGGTCCGTCCCTCCAAGGACAATTTCTCCTCCAGGAATGTGTTCTGGGTCCCTGGCAGACATGGGTGACAGAGGGGAGACGGAATGCCTCCCAAACAGAGACACATCATTCCTGCGAGTTGCTACATCAGAGAAGCTCCGCAGGCCAACCGGCAGGAAAGGTAGGTCTAACTTCAGCGAATATATATCCATTCATATAAACGTCTCTTTTGTTTTTTGCATCATTAATAAAAACTTCGGAAGCTACAAAACTACAGCAACAGCAGTAACGATATTTAACATCACGAACAATAACTAAATATTATTGCCATGATTACAGAAATTATTATGCTTTGATATTATCATGGCCAGTGTTACTAGTAGCAAAATTACACCAGTGGCAACGATGGTTCATTTACTGTGAAAGACAAGGATACACTACTTCGATGCTGAAATACTGGCAGGTACCTACCGACTGTAATACACAGAGAACACTTCCTTCTTTAGAATGTGCTGGGACATGATGCGATCGAACACGGGGGTGATGCCATCAATAGCCACGTTGGGGTACCCCATGCCCAGTACCCCGTCAAATTTGGCAAAGATAAATGGTATTGCGGGTAAGGCGGTGGCTTCTGCAAACACCTGCACCACAGGGACTCCTCCCACCTGCAGGTATTGACCAATCACAGGTTGGGTTACCGGTGCATTACCATATGTAACAACACAGTGGAATCCTCTACACTCAATGCAGAAGAGTGTTAAGTTTGAAGTGTTAAATAATATCACTGATTTTATTATAAAACCGTACTACAGAGAAATGCAGTACAAACAATACATTTATCCTTAACGTGACATATGCCTTGATGCATTTATTTTTTTTTGAGCTATGACACAACCCCAACCCTAAAAAAATGTGTCAGCTTTGTAGTAAATGTCCTCACCACCACTACGTCCTGGCTGAGGAAGCCTCTGACGTTCCCAGAAGCATACTGAATGGAGAAGCCGGTGCCATTCTTGATGTGTGTCTCTGACTTTGAAGAATCATACCTGTTGTGGGTGACTGACGACACACAAAACCCACACATGAGGTGAAACATGAAAGACACATTAAACAGCAGGGATCTTCCAAAGCCCACGCACTTTTCTATCATGTACTAAAATGCACAGTGTCATGAAGATAAGATGATTAAAGCATCTTCGGGCTCGTCCTCAGAAAGTGCTCAGCATCATGTGACCTCATTATCTGCCATCTTTTGCCATCTTCTTTTCATCACTTCCTTTTAAACCCAACCGCACGTTCTAGACCCGGGGTGTCAAACTCCAGTCCTGGGGGGCTGAAGTCCTGCACATTTTTCGGTTTCCCCCCATTTAACACACCTGACTCAACTCCTTGCAAGTCCATGTGCTAATTACCACACAGCTCTTGAGCTGAATCATTTCTGGTGGACAGGGAAAGAACTAAGTTACACAGAGCTCCTGCCCTCCATGTCTGGAGTTTGATGCCTCCGTTCTAGAACGATGATAGCTCTACAATGCTGCCATCTAAAGGAGGTTAACAGCAATGAAAAATGCCTCCCAGTAACAGAATCAAACAGAATTGAACAGATTAAATTTATTATAGATTTTACCATTGTAATATCAAATACCTTCATAACAACAATATGTAGAGGACTTCAAATGACTAACTAAACTACCAACTGTAGAATTCTGCAACTTGAAAGTCAATAAAACAGGTGTAGTTAGGCACAGATGCAGCTATAAGCTGTTGTCTTGGTAACGCTGTGTGGACTTACAGCAGGCAGTATATAATGGCGAGCATTCATAGGATGGCACCCATAAATTGGCAGAACCTGTATCAAACACCACGTTGAACATTTGGGCTGGTGAACCAATACTGATCTCTCCAAAGTATTGTGTCTGAGGAACAAAGAAGACGGTATAAAAAAGTAATGATTAGAGTATTCCTGAGTACTGAATCACCAGAAATCTTAATATTAATTAGTCTGATTCATTATTTTCCCACCAGTGTCCTTTTTAACTGAAAGAAGTAGGATAATGTAAGAATGCAAAGAGAACAGAATCATTCAAAGAAAAAAATCTGATCATCAATTGGGTATTTACAGAGATAGACTAGCAGGATTACTCTACACTGGAAATTGACATAAGTGGTCCAGCCAGGATTTCTCACATCCAGGTAGTTGGTGAGAGGCGTCGGTGCTGTCCCATTGCTGGGGGAGACACTCCCTCCCAGTCTCTGGGAGAGCTCCGGGAACACTTGAGCGGGCGACACCCCCATCTCACGAAGAGTCTGTCTGATGGAGGGCATTTTCCGTAAAGTGATCCTATAGGGAAATGACAGGCAGCACAAAGGACGTTTGCCCAACTATTTAGTTCCACAAGCAACTCATAAGACAATATATTATGTCAGACATAATACAACCATTCTTTCAGTGATTGCCATATTTGTGAGGATTGCTCCTTGTCTTCTCTACTATTCTCTATCATCATCCTAGGTTGCTATGTCAGTTTTTCTTTTCATTTGGCGACAGATGGATGCTGATGAGGACGGTGAGGATTACCTTCTCAGAGCCTGGCTGGTGGTGACCATCAGCGGGAGCAAGATGAGTAGCCAACAGCATATCGTCGGCGCCATAGAGGACGTGTAGCCTACCAGTGTAATTTGGAGGAAACTGCTTTATCTGAAACTCCGATGGAATCAGTTCCAGTCCAGCCTTTATATACTGTTTTTCCTTTGCTCACCACTGACCCAAGGGCCACCGCTTGCTCTTGGTGCTTCCATGGAGATGACGACCAAAATGGGCACCCTCTCTCTCTCTCTCTACTCACCCAGCCAGTCTTTCCTGATAGAACGGTCCCAGGGCACCTTGACCTCTGCCCTTGTCAGAAAGCAGAGCTCCAAGGCTCATGAGACCATGTTCTCCCCAGGCTTGGCCTACGTCATGGGCTGACTCTGACTGATATGGTAAGATGAGATGACAAAACAACAGGTTGGTTTTGGAGGACTAGTAACAAAATTTACTAGTCTTCTTGGTACTCCAGTCTACTTCTGCAGTTCTATGCTGCCTGGGACAGGCTATGCGAAGTGTCCCCCCGCCTCGCGCCCTGTGCTGCCTGGGACATGCTCGTCGTGACCCTGTGCTCGGTAAGCAGCTCAGGTAAATGGATGGCTGGATGTTTAAAGCTTTGTTTTTCTTTCAGATTATGTTTTTATCCAAATTTATTTATAATAAATATAGTATTATAGTATTTTTCTGGACCAGTTCAACTGAAGTATCATAACCTGGTACTTAATTTTCTTACCCAGCTCTAAGTGTGAGGAATTTTCATGATCTTCCCATGGCATCGCTATGGTAATTACCAAATTGCCCATAGGTGTGAATGTGTGCATGCAGGGTCTGTGTTTGCAGTGATGGGCCGGCCCCCCCACCCTAGGCTATTCCTCGCCTGACACCTCTTGTTTCCTGGATAGCCTCCTGACCTCCATGTCCTTGTACAGGATAAGTGGTGAAAACAGATACTATTTTAACATGAAGATTTTCCTACAACAGGTCCCATCCGGTGAAATAAGCATCCTTAACCATCACACAGAGGAACTGGCTGTTCCTGTTTTCATTTTATTGTTGTTTATTTCTGGATGTATTACTTTATATGAAGGGACTTCCTAAGACAGTGTGGTGCATTTGAAATCTGCAATAAGGTACAGATTTTAGCTGGAGTCCTCAGGAAAATGGTTTTCGAGGAAATTCTCATTGGCTCCCAGTGCTTATGCTGTAGCAATTGTGATCATCAGATAGAATTCTAACACCCTACTCAAGGGAAAGGTTTATATTGATAAGAAACTAGGAAATAAACAGAGGCAACTCCAGTTCACTTTAGCATACGTTTGAACTGTGGGGGGAGGTATAAATAATTCCACAATGACATCATGCAAACTACACACATAGAATTAGTGCAGTTTTGAACCCTGGGGCAACAAACTACCCCTTGCACCCCCGCACCGCCTCAAAAATCATGCAACATAAGAATATATTATTAAAAAACAATTATTAAAACTGAAGACATTTGGTTTTCAGGTTTACCTGTGTTTATGTACTGGTTGGATTATGAGGCTATGCTATATTTTAGACATCAGACAATACTTCTATATTCTGATTATCATCAAATAAACGGTCAGACGTACTAGCTGGATTTTGAGCCCGTCCCAGAGGCTCTCTGAGAAGTGCCTGACCTTTGGCTCTGCAGACCCCGCACTAGGCCACAGTCTGGGCTCCCACACCATCCACAGGGGGCAGCCTTGCATACATGGCTGCCCACCCAGTCGATGCAGGGTGTGGACACCAGCATCGGAGCGACCCCCAGGACAGGCCCGCCGCACTCATGGAGTGACACTTTAGGGTTTCTTTCGACTCCTGGCAGATAACCTTGTAAGGACCATCTTATCTACTTTCTGACACTATTACTCTTCACTACTGCTGGAGCAGCCCCTGTACACAAACTAAATAATGGATAGATAAAAGCCTAAATTATTCCATGTAATACACTGAAGAAAGAAAGGAATACTTCAACAAAATTTCATCAGAAATTCTATTCAGTACTTCAGCATTGGCATCAAGTAAAATAAAACCAGTTTTAGATGCATAAACAATTAATCCATTTAGTCTTTCTTAGTTATTTTTCTCGTTAGTGGGCATGCCCATACACACCTTTGTCAAAGCATCAAGAAACTTGGTTAATTTCTGATGTTTCGTAGCTGATGAGGATAGGAGGTACACTGTACATGTTTTTGAAACATGAATACTGTTATTCCAGGGGGGAATTATTATTTACTTGTGTATAAAATAAAACATGTAATTTATATTGAGCATACATGCAAAATTTATTTAGTTGCATTTTTGCCCCTTTATGTAGTTTTTTGGGTGCAGGGTCCAGATTTAACAAGAGTAACATAAAAGCCAAGCAACAACATCAGTAAGGGCTTTCTGTGTAGTTTACGTGCTCACTTCTGACATTAGAAAGATCATGTTTCTGAACGTTGATGATAAAAACGTAGATTATATTCAGATTAACTAACTACAGTGAGGTGCACAGTATGACAGACAAAAAAATGACTGTACTCTTTCTGTCATTTACTGGAAGGCCCTCTCCACTGTTACGTGGAATATTTATATTGCAGGGATTCCCGAATTCCCATAAGTGTTTTTCATCGAGCCATTTTATGTGAACCCACAACTGCATAGCACAGTGCTACTAGACATCTGGTCCTCACTTACACTAAACTGCACTTTGAAAAATAACATGACGATGTTTTCTTTCGTAGGCCGGGGTCCTGGCCGGAGAAGGATCTGTTTTTCTTTTTTGCTGGGGCCACGTGTGAATGTGGTTGAGAGGGAGGACCCAGTGCAGGCTGCAGGTCAGCCACCCCAGTTCCCACACTGGCCCGGTGAGGGCCGTACGTCAGCCTGCCCGGCCGGCTTCCCTCAGCCAGGCTGCCATGGGAAAAGGCTGCCCTTTTACCTCAAAGCAGCTTTTTCTTAAACGCTCTGAGATTCACTCCACTGCTAAGCCGAAGCCCACTGAATGAGGCAGGAGCTGCACATGCCGATGTCAAATTTTACCGTAGCTTTCAGAAATAGTACATCAATTAAACAATAGGCAGCACCATGGAAGAGTAATAGGGTGACCTAATTTAATTTTGGACAATAAAAGCTAGAAAACAAGTACTAGATAATACATGCTGGAATATGCATGACATACTGTGTGTGTGAAATATACCCATATTGTTATTGTATATCCTTATGTGTATACATTACAAAATTATATGAAGACTTTGATGAAAGCTAACTATACGCTTTTATAGCCTAATTTTAAATAATTATACAGATTTTTCTTTGACCGGTTGGTATTTATTTAAATACCAGGAGACACAGGAAATCAATCCTGCCGGTCGCAATAAAACTGTTTAACTCACATGTCTGATCACTCAAACCACAAACAGCAGCAAAATCACCTTAAATAAACATGTATACTGAGCATACGCTTGCTGTAATAAACCAGGTACTATGCAAATTATGTTTAATCTATGCCAATGTTAATATAATTGCTGCTATAGGTTTTTATTTTTATTGGTTATTTTATTATTTTTATTTTATTTACTTATTGTTCTATAGTTCTACCTAAATCTCTTCTATCATATGCACATAACTTTCCAAAATCCTTTATTTTCATCAGACGTTTGTTTTTGTAATCTAAGAGAATTTCCCCATGGGGGTTAATAAAGTAATTCTGATAAATTATGATTTCATAAACATAACCCGTGAATTAAGAAAGCAATACTGAAATATTGCAATTATAGTTGAGGACAAAATTATTAGCTCCCCCCATGAAAATCTCATTGTTTTAAAAGTATTTCCCAAGTGCTGTTAAATAGAGCAAATAATATTTAACATGGCTTTTTTTTTTTTTGATTTCTCAGTTTTATTTTGGATGCTTACATCATTTTGCTTTTCACACAGAAATGAAAATATTCCACAGAAACCAAAAACTACCATGGTCAAAATGATTAGCCCTCTGGATATTAATAGTCAGTTGTGTATCCTTTTTGTTGGATAACAGCCTGCAGTCATTTGTTGTAGTTTTCAGCAAGTCTCTGGCAGCTCATCTGTGGAATCGCAGCCCATTCTTCTCTGGCAAACCTCTCAAGCTCCTCTAGATTTGATGGCCTTCAGAGATGGACCTTTTAGTCACCCCACAGATTTTCTATTGGATTTAAGTCAGGGCTTTGCACAGGCCACTCCATTATGTTCACTTTGGTCTTCTGGAGATAGTTCTTCACCAGGAAAGACATATGTTTGGGATCATTGTCGTGTTGGAAGACAAAGTGTCAATCCAGACCCAGTGTTCCTGCTCACTGCTTAAGGTTTTCTTTTCAGATCTCCACATATATTTCTTTGTCCATAATTCCTTCCACCTTGACAACATTTCCAGTACCTGATGCACTGAAGCATTCCCACAGCATAATACTACAACCACCGTGTTTCACTGTGAGGACGATGTTCTTTGGGTTATACACCAATCCCTTTCTTCTCCAAACATAAGCAGTGTCTCTATGGCCAAAGAGCTGTAGTTTAGTCTCATCTGATCACAGGACATGCTTCCAGTATGCATCATCTTTCCCCAGGTTGTCCTGAGAATACTTTAGTCTGGCTTGAAGGTGTCTCTTCTGCAAAACTTGAGTCCTTCTTGGTCTGCAAACTCGAAGTCCATTCCTGTGCAGAGCTCTAGTGATTGTCTTCTTTGACACCACCATTCCCGACTTGGCCAAGTCATTCTTTAGTGTCTTGGCAGTTGTTCTGGGGTCTTTAGACACATCTCTCACTAGTTTCCCGTCCAGGATCTTTGAAATCTTTCGCTTCCTACCTCTGCCAGGCTTGTTCTGTACTGTGTGGCTCTCTTTGAATTTCTGGGTTATACTTCACACTCCAGTTCTTGACACTTGGAAGCACTGTGATAACTTTGTATATTCTTCTCTCTCCTTTTTGTTTTTTTTTCTGAAATAATTCTGCTAATGTGTGCAAATATAAATAATTTATTCCTTCTAAAGAAAATTAATATGTTCAGAAATGCAATGTTGAAAATTCCTTGCTCTATAAATTCACTTTGGAAAATCTTGAAGAAATTTCATGGGGTGCAATAGTTTTGTCCTCAACTGTACATGTCAAATGAATGGGGAACTTCGACACGCATATCTCACATCTAAAGCGAAATGATAAAACACGGAATGAGAAGTTGGGTAATGCAGGAAACGGCAGACTGTATTTTTTTTTATCTCATAATCTTTACCATCGTAGATTTTAGGAGCGGAAATATTCAGTGTTTCAAAAGCGGAAACGAACACATTTAAACTCTTTCAAAATTTAAGAAAACGGATATACACACAAAATGCAAAGGATAGGAACGCCTCTGTTGTATGTCACTGATGGGACCTTCTTCATAAAGCCACAAAACGCAGAACATACTGAACACTACTATACTGTAGCTACCTCCCTCAGCTTCCCATGTTAGACAAAAAGTATGAAATAAACTAAAGAGATTTTGTAAAATCTTAAAATAACAACAAACATCGTAGCTTCGGAAACTATAAGTAAACTGTCAGAAAAACATTAAATTAATAATGCTTTAACATATCGATAGAAACAAACACAGTGCTTCGACACGTTTTGCTTGTGTTCATAAACTAGATTCATAGACACATACTAAATGAACATACACGGAATAGCCAGTACATAAGATACACTTAATTGCTAAATTTCTAATTCCTCCAAACAGCTAGCCCACCGACAAGGTCAAGAGACTGCTTTTAGACGGGGCTCGGCTCCTCCCCAAAATAAGTGTACATTAATTAGTTTAAATGGTATATTCTCATTCATTTTCATTAAAACCAGGCACTTTCCTAATAGAGGTTTCCCTCCTAAATCTTAAGCGCCACTCCTGTGTTAGATAACATCCATTCTATTATCTTAAATTAATTTGAAATTGGCGTGATTGTTGGAGCCATACGTGGTGATTCCAGCATCTCAGAAAGTCACCCTGATAGTATTTTCACATGCTACACTTTTAATGCGTGGGTTCCCAAACGTTTAATACCCAAAATAACAGTACCAGAGATTTTTTGAGTCAATTAATTTTTAGTGGCACTCTGGAAATCATGTCGCGACCCCCATTTTGGGAAGTCCCGTTTTAATGCAATGTTTGATCCATCATACGATCAGCGGCAATTATGTCGCTGAAGACCCTGCGAATGTGAGGGGTCAGACAAGAACAGCCAGACACATTAAAGTAAGGGAAAGGTGCAAGTGAACAAATAGCAGCTCAGTAAAACAGCGGTACTCAGAATGGCTGCTCGTCTACCTTTAAACCAGCTCTGTGGGCGAAACTGTTTTATATCTTTTACTAACTAGGTGTACAAAGTGGCCATTGACGTAGTGAGAAATAATATAAATCATCGCATATGAAGGCTTCATATATCGCTGCGACCCAGCAACACTGGATATGTGGTTTTGAAAAATGTGTGGATGTTCACAGATAAAGCTGTTTTAGATACACCTATCATTTTGCTTATTTAAACAATGCCCTAGTTTTCGCATGTGTTTTGCCCAAAACTTAAATTACGCATTCGTTAAGGATCGTGAAGAATGCATCTATCTTCGTTAATCAGTAAAACGATCAATTTAAAACACATAGTACAGCACAATATATTAAGCATTAACAATCGCTCGAGCTCAACTTATCCCCGCCAGCGTGGCGAATTTAGCCGACATGGATTTTTTTTTTTATTTTTTAAAAGTGTATTTTCCTGTGTAAATTCCACTGCCGGTGTTCATAAAATTTCACAGGCAAACGATAGAAACCAATTGCCGCGCATTTGTATTCTTCCACCCCAACGTACTTTCTTCTACCTTCCCTCCCGATCAGTACCGAATACGCACTGTTTAGTTTAATATATTTTACCCAAAAAAAATAAAATTTTTAAAAAATTCGCCCTCCCTCGTCACTTATTTCTGATTGAAAGGATGATAATCGAATGATTTTTTTACTGAGCCTTATCAGTAAGCACCAACAGCTGTCGAGCGCCCTCTACAGGAACGTGTGGCTCAGTAATCAGATCATGGAGCTGCAAGTTTCAGAGGGTTCAGTTATCTTCGTTATACGAATATACTAATGTACATATTAAACTAAACAGGTATTTCTAATAAGTCTTACCAACTGACATGCCTGGAGACATCCCGAAAGAAAACTCTAAATATTATAACTTTGGGCCAAAGTAGCTTTCATGTTCTCTGCATTTCATTTGAACATATTTTTTTTCCTTCTTTCTGGATCGAGTGGACTTCGGAAGAATCATTTGTAACATTAGGGCACGATACAAATAAGCAAAACTCTTTCAAAGTACATCATCCCACACATCAGCCACTCATTCTACAATTACCTGTAGTTACCAGATGGCTGATATGCAGCCGTTACTAGAAACATCCTTTCAACTTTTTTTTAAAATTGTCCACTGACATACAAACATATGGACTTGGTTTGCAGGACAGCAAAGGTTAAGAGAGACATTTTAATTTGAACCATTTTATTCTAATGCAAGTATAGTCTCAGGAGTTCGAACTAAAGTGGTTCTTATAAGACAACAGATATGAGTGGGAAGAAAAGGAAAGCTGTGCTTTGCAACATCCGTGAAAGTCTTCTGGCGATGACTCAAAGGTTATAAAAAATAAAAATTAAAAAAACACTTCCAGAAATTGTAATATGATAGAAAATCAGTTTAAAATAAACGGTTAACATTTTCAGTACCTTGGGAAATGAGCTATATTAAAATGGGGGGAAAAAGAGCATACAGAGAGTGGCAGGCAGACATGGAGATGACTGTAAGACTGGGATAAGTTTTGAAACTAATCAAATAGTAGTTTTTCCTTCCTCTCAAAACAGGTATTCAAACTACAAATATTCAACACAAAATACACGGAACTGAAAACTTTCGGTCAAGTCTGGGCAAAATTCCTTTAGGCAAATATTCTAATTTCACCAAGAAATGAACGTGAACTTTACATGAGTGAAACAACACAATACTTTTGGTGGTAGAATAATCACAAAGCAGTTACATAAAGCCGTAGTTTGACCACAAACTATGTGGTGAACAATACATAAGAAAAACATTTACTAGACCAAACATACTGAACCCACCAATCATGGAGTTAAAAAACAAAAGCAAAGCTGCTTGAGTGCTAGGGTAAGTAGTAACAAATTGTATTAGTTAAACATTATCGTGAACTTTAAGATGTGTAATTCAGGGACAAAACACCAAGACCGTTACTTGCAAAAATACCAGGGGGAAGGAAAAAAGTCAAGAAGAACTCCGCCTTCAGTCGTACAAAAATAGTTTTGTGGTAGAAAACTACATTTGGAGTTTATTCTTTAAAAAGTATACAGATGACTGACATTTAAAAACACTTTTTTATTATGAACTGGTCAACCTACATACTTGATGGTTTGACACGAATGGAGCCAGTTCTCGTGTTTTCAGGCAGTGTGACATACCCTGCTATATTCACAATCTTTTTTAAATCTTACTTTTGCTTAAAATATCTTTCTGATTTGAGCGAAGGTAAGAATGTAATTTAAAAAAAAAAAAAAAAAAGTTGAAAAGTAAAAACATAAAATTTTAAAAATAAACGTGCTTTTTATCATTTCATATAATTGGTTTACTGCTGTAACTATGGGCTACCTGTCCACACCTGTATAAACATCCGCATGTACGACAGTGCATCTCCACAAATGCATGTGCGCGCACGTGTGCTTGCATGCGCGCGCGTGGTCCCTCACGGAGCTGCTGGCATCTTCAGGGGTGGAGCGGCCGTCACCGGCGTCTTTCCTGCCGGGGTACTTGTGGCCAGGAGGGCCTTTCTCCTCCGCAGCAGCGGGTTGCAAGACTCGTCAATGTCCTTGATTTTAATTTGGTCATAGTCGACTCTTATCGTTGCCAGGGCGCTGGTCATCTCCTCCTAGAAGCGGCATGTGGTTTAGAATAAGCAGACATCATTGATCACTTCCTGTAAAAATATGCAACAAGCTATTTTTTTTTGTTCTCCCTGAACTGTAGAAGCTTAATTCCACCGGGTGGCTTCACAAGAAAAGGAAGTTTTAAAAGCAGCAGGAAGTAGAGGGGCAAGCCAGAGAGGGCGCAGCCAGAGAGGGCGCTTGTGGGCTGGCTCTCTCAGGATGCCGTACTCACCTTGATTTCTTCCCAAGTGTCCTTCTCCTCTTTCAGCACCCGACTGGTATGCAGGGGTGTCTGTGGCACTTCCATCGATTGCTACAAAGGCACCAGGTACAAGCAGTGAGGGACAAATCCAGGCTAGCAATATCACATGTACCATTTAACAAGTCAGTAACCTGACAAACACATCAACTACATTCTTTATTCAAGATCATTAAAATCACCATTAAATAGATCAGATTTCAAATTAATTCCAAATAGTTCCATAGAGCAAATGCAAATTTAAATAATTAATCAAATGACAAAAAAAAATAGGGTTTCATATTCCTTAAATGTGTTCAGATGAAATCCTAATTAGTGTATTAAAATACAGTGCAGGTCTGGGGAATTAAGATGTCTTTCTATAAATTACATCACGCATTGATGCAATGCATGTGCAAAAATCAAAATTCACAGTACAAGCCGACAAGTATATTGCAGCATGTTAATTGGTCCTTTGGTCACATGACAGGAGTCAGTGAGACTCACATTGATCCAGGGGTTGTTCATGAACTCCATTATCGTCATTCTCTGTGTCGGTTCTGTTTTTAGCAGGTGCCGGATCAACTGCTTTGCTGAAGTCAGACATGGTCACGTTTGTGTCAGATCATCAGTGCACGGCTTCTCACGAGGAAACTCGTCTCCATGAAAATTCTATTCCTGAGCAACCAATCCTTACATTTTTATGTCAGTTGAAATATTAGGCACTTATTTAGATCAGTGTTTCCCAACCCAGTCCTTGGGGACCCGCAGAGAGTCCACGTTTATCGGGAGTTTGGGAGGGAGCAGAAACGTGGACCGTCTGCAGACGCTCAGGTAGCATGTTGGGAAACACTGATCTAGAGAGACATGCCAAACAGAATCGCTTCCATAAACACATCTACGGATTCAAGGACAGCAGCTCTTCCGCACAGTATTTAATTATGGTGTGTTGTTTCCCTGTTGTACAACACCACAACCGAGTTCGCATCCAGACCACAAAGAAACCGTCGCACTCTGCTGGGAGATTGTTACCTTCATCAGAGACTTCCTGCCACTCTGGGTTGGGGAACTCGTACTGCCCCATTCGAATTCGCTTCTTCATCCCAGGAGATATGGCCAAACCATGTTTAGAATAGAAAGGCGGGTACCCGCAGAGTCTGGGAGAAAATGGAGAATGAGGAACCGCAGGAGCAGGAAACACCATGTAGTTTGGGAAAATGCTTCCAAAAATAAAAAAATAAAGGGGGGGGGGGTGGCGACAGTAGAACATTACAGAAACAACATTGCTGGTCTCATAAGTGACTTGTATGAAGCTCTCACTCACAGGATGTACATGATGACGCCTATGGACCACATATCACATGACTTGTCATACTTTTCTGGTCCAAGAACTTCAGGAGCTGAAATTAGGTTAAAATATTTAAATCCATTTCTTTATAATAAATACCAGTTTAAAAAAAAAAAAAGCAAAATATTTTGAACATGGGGGAAGGGGTGGTGGTGGTGGGAATAACAAAAAAAATCCATCCATCTGCTTATCCTGGCCTGGGCTGCAGGCAGGCTGGAGTACAGGGCCCAGGGCAGGGGGCCACTCTGGCCTGGATGTCAGCCCGTCACAGGGCACACACAAGCTCACACACACGCTACAGGTAACTTGTCAATTAGCCTAATGGGGCTTTTCCAGTGACATACAGGGAACCAAGCTGTACCCAACCTGTATTGCGAAGACAGACTCATTACAGCGCAGTTTCCCAGTGCAGAAGGGTTGCCAAGTACAGGTGATGCCAGGTTTGGAGCACACTTGGTGTACATAATGATTTACTGCCTGTTAATTTCCGCTGGCACTTCTGTGACAATCCCCATGTCATGTTAACATCAAACGCTGGTGACATTAGCGTTTGCCTGCATAAATTTGCCTTACAAATCCATCCCTTTCAGCGGTTCTATAATACTTTTGAACTGGAGGTTAAGTTATCCGGAATGTATCAATACTACTAACAATGAATAATACAGTGACCCCTTCACATCTGCAAAGGTTACGTTCTGAAGATCCCCCCAGAAATTAGCGAATACTAGGGCACCACTAACCTCAACAGTCTGCTACTCTGAAGGATAACATCTATTTATTACCAGTTGCTAAACAAACAGTACTGTACTCTACACTTTGCATATCAAACTACTTGTGTCATTTCCCATCAAGACCTTTTTAGATAATATACAAGCTACCTGTATTACGCCCCTGTATGTACAAAGTTACTACTGTATGCACTGAGAGCACTATGCTTTGGACTCATTAGTAAAAATGCCAAATTAACAGCATTGAGAAGTTTAAAAGCTACTGCGAGAAAAGCAAGGTTTCACGGTCACAGAGACAGCGGACATGTGAGTGAGGCTGGGTGCCACGACAAAAGGACATATTCTATATACAGTGATTTATCTCCATCATATAATCCAAGCACATATATGCAAATCCCTGGTATCTCTATGCATTTTTGATCGATCAGTTGGCAGTGAGGTGACCAACTTGGTCTCGTTGAGCTTTTGTTCCTGCTAGTAAGCAGGGTCATGTCAGTGTGGGTAATTTACTGCGGAAGACGGTAAGTGTGCGTATGGCTCGGTTCTTAGTGTCAGCGGTAAAGCACCATTCTACAGCGCGTTCTGGGATTGCAGGAAGAGAACGCTGCAAGTACAGGGAGAACACAAACTTTACAGAGAGTGGAGGCAGGGATCTAGACATTCACTATCGTTTCCCACTGACATTTAAAATAAATGAATGAAAATCGGCGAACACAGCTGGTTCCTTACCTACATAGTAGGGAGTGTAGCACGGGGTGGCCAGAGAATTGTGAACGACAGTTTCTTTAGCGAACCCAAAGTCTGTCAGTTTCAGGAGCGCACTGGGCCTCTTGGAAGTATACAACAAGTTCTCCGGCTAAAGTACAGACCACACGGCATTGTCACTCTGACATGCTGCAGACATCAGCAGACTACAGAGTGAAATGCCTATATTATTTAAACACTCACATTTCTTAATACAAGTATGCATTGGCTTAAGGCATTTGGCCATTTACTTAACAGGCCCGACTGCTTAGGATCCGTCATCTTTCTTGTATCCCAGTACAGCGCACAGGATTGCAGGTTTGTGTGAGAAAAAAAAAAAAACAGCCGCTATACTGCATTATTTCGGGTTTTGAAGCACCAAAACAGACAAAAGGTGCCCAAGTAAGCTCACCTTGACATCTCGGTGTGCAATGTCATGGCTGTGCAAGAACTGGATAGCCTCCCCGATGCTCTTCATAATTTCAGAGGCCTCTGGAAAAAGACGACCGCATAGAAGCATCCGTAATGAGGGCAGAGAAAACCTTATGGCTGTGCTGTCACAGATGACTGTCACAGATGACAGAGTGGCAAACCTCTACAGGAGGTGCCAGGGGCCGCTGTACCTCGTTCAGTGAAGGCTTGGTCCCCTCTGTCCTGAATGCGGCTAAAAAGCTCCCCGCCCTCCATGCTACAAGGACACACAGAACCCCGAGGAGGTCAGACACAGGGACAGTTCCTACTGGACACTTGAACAGAAAAATTAACTTAATCACCAACAATAGAGTTCAAATGGCTAGAAAAAAAGCATTTTAATTAAAATTACTGTAGCATGACCTGTCCTGGGACAGTAGCTAGCCAGTTACATCTACAAATCCTTAACTACTACCCCATACATGTCATACTGACCATCAGTTGTTAATTCTGTTATATTGTTAATAATTCAGAGCAGAGCACTAAAATGAACTACTGCTTTTACAGCTGGGATAGCAGAAAAGCTAACTGCACCAGGGACACAGGCTGTTGAGCAGCCATCTGTTGGCAGTTTCTCCAAGACAACAGAGGACTCTCAAAACTTCTGTCATTAAGGTATGGTTAGGAATCGGTGAGTGAGCGAGTGAGTGAATGGAAAACCCTGACAGACAGAAATGTAGGTAGGCTGGAGCATGAGAGAGAACACACCACTCCATGACAATCAGCAGGCATTTCTTGTTTTGGTAGAGGTTCTCATAGACATCCACAATGTGTACGATGTGATTGCACGGCGAGGCCCGCCAGTGTAACTCCACCTCACGCCGAGCCTTGGGACAATCCTGCAGCATCTGAGGAGAGATGATGGCCGTCACAAAAAAAGCACGCGGGCAGCCTCCATTCTGATGACTCCGCCTCTCCCTTCCTCTTATAAGTTACTGGGCCGTAGAATTCCAGCTAAACACAACATAGCTACATGCCGGCTAACGGAGGAATTTAGGACTGAAACGATTACATAATTTATCTAGTTCATAAAGGCAAATACTCTGACTCAAATATTAGCTATACGATCCACGGAGCGATTAATTACACATTGCAACAGTGCGCAGATGAGATTAACCAGAGCACCAAGACAGAAATGTGTTGTCGTGTGGAAGAATGTAAGAAAACAAAAATGAGCGAAAGGAAGAGAAAGACAAACTATCAAAAGTTTGAGAGCACCTCAAGTTGAAATGCTCCCAAACTTAATAGTTTCTGCCGTTTTCTACCACTTGTCTCTAACTTTCATTCCATTTAATTATTTTACCAGGTTATTAACCTTGCTGTGAAAGGTGGCTGGAGGAAGCTGGCAGCACTGATTACATCCATCACAGAAAACTGTAAACTGCCAAGGTTACCGATATTAAAATGCTCAGAAGGTTCATGGAAAGGTTCCAAATCGCATGGTAAAAAATGAGCAACAGTGTGTATTGCCATGTTTTTAACCATATTTTTGACTATTTGATGGTTATATTCTGTACTGTCGTGTGAGCAGCGCATATGTAGAAACTTCAGATCTTGGCCCACGTAATATTTTTTGTGCACTTTAATATCACTTCTAACAGTTACAGGCTTTCACTGACCTCATTAACCACAGGCAATTTTCTCCTTTCGAAGAGACTAAATAAATGTCATAAAATTTAACGTCTCAGTAAACCACAGGTCCTATGTAGACATTATGAGGACTGCTCAACCATGTCCACCACTGACAGCATTTTGAACATGCTCACCATATGCCATGTGTCGTCACTTTATATTTTGAACTGTTCAGTAAATGTTTACCTCAGCAGTGTTCTGCAGCAGTATACAGATGCAATATTGCAGTTAATGCACTGAACAAGAGTGGATTGCACAAAAAAAATCTTGAGTGAATATGCAAATTTATCCAATAAAATAAACCACAGTTTGTTTATTAAAAAGACACAGTTGGCAAATACGTTCCTTTATTCTCACACTTAAAATAATTGATCCAACTACCCATTTAAACGACAAAAAAAAAGAAAGAAATGTGTGTTTTGTCCATTTATGTTTGATCCCACGGTTTTATAGTTGATATAAATAGGTGCACATAACCAGTACGTAAGTATGTATTCTTCTTAAGCGATACACGTGGTAATTTCTTTATAGCAGCGTAAATGCGTACTTATTTTTTTGTGCATTCCCGCTATTATGAGAAGGAATCACCGTGCATTTTAACTTTTGTGTGGGTAATTTTTACTTCTTTGCGTTATAAAGACAATTCTTGTGATATGAACATAAAATAAATACACTTTTTTTTAATGCGCCGAATGCATAATTAAGTGACAAAAGAAAATGGATGTTTTTTTTTTTTTTTCTTCATTTATCATGTTGTTTCACAAAGCCAAATTTCATGCTTAGCCGGATAACTTCCCAGATACACACATGCCACAACATGCCACAATTTAAATTGATTTGGTCTACGTTCACTTATATTTTCCCCCAGACTAGCTTATTTACAATAAATTATCCGACTTCGTTTGTTATAAACACAGACAATATGATTCGCAGTAAAATGGATGAGCGGATCGGGCGGTGCAGATGTATGACGCAAAATCGCGCAGGCAGTACGGATCTCGAAGGCACAACACCAACTATATAGAGGCATTTAACTTCTTATTTCTTCATGTTATATCAAGCCTCTATAATTTGTGTTTACAAACCTTAAAAGGCAAAAGCAATTTTTATTTATATCGAATATTCATTATTCAGTTCTTCATAAGGTACATATGTAAAACGGATTAATCTAACTCTAGGCCAATAGTGTTACAAAATGAACACAAATAATCACAATTATTTGCATGACAGTTGACTAAAATTTCATGATAGTAACACCCCTAATCATAATCAACAGAATTCTAAATTATAAAATAAAATCGATAGTTGCAGCCATAGAACGTCACCAGTTTACATTGTAAAGTCTAAAGCTGCACAATAAAACACTAAGAAAAAAGTAACATGTGAAAAACCAACAACATAAAACACAGCGGTCCAGAATGACACTGCAAACCTACAGCTCTGTTCTGCCAGGTGTGACCCCTCTCAGTCAGACAACCAACATGCAGTTATTAACATAAATGTTGCGAAGACTAAACCTCGCCTGGTTTTTAAATTTACCACAAAACCTAAAAACAGCTACTTGTGCATGAAAAGAAACAAAAACTGACATTTTTAAATTTAGGAGTGCAACAGTGCAAAATGGGAAATCAGTGTGGTGGGTAGTAAATACTTTCTAAAGGTGTAAGACACTCAGCAGTAATGATATCTTTCTCTCTTTCTTTGTTTCCCATAACACTTATTTTGCAGAAAAGGAAGCTTTAACGGAAACAGGATGAGGGCAGCTGTCTGGTTTCTGTGGCATAAAAGGCGGACATTAAAAACTCTACCTTTAAATTCTGACATGGTTTTCACCTGGGCATTGAATGGAAGACAATACCCTACAAATAAACAAAGATGCACCACTCTTGAGTGAACAGTTTCTAAATGACACACTTTCCCCTACACAACCATCAACACTGTGCCCTCCACTAAATTGTGTTGGATTGCTACTCAAAAAGTCACACAGAGCTTACAGTACATCGGGCACATTCTGATGTCATGATCCAGACCTTTCACTCAAGCAGAAACCCACGCCCAAGAACGCGAGGAGGTGCCTTCTACAGAGCATAATAAGGCCTTTAACCATTCCCTGTGCATTTGTGTGTTCGATTTAATCATTGAGAAACTGACCTCCGCCCGACTAACTAAGCGTCCCTGGGAGGGGCATATCCACCCAGATAGAGGGAGCAGTTTTCACATGCTCCCGTCTTACTCACTGACTAACCACCCATTCCCATTCAAGCTGAAGTATACTGAAGCAGATAAATTCCCCCCAGAAAAGTCACTGGGTAGGCATCAGCTTCTTCACTGCCTTTGTCCCAATAAACAGCTCATTCAATCCTTCCATTCAAGACACTTAAGACACACGTGTACATCTCTAAATAATCAAAACATACAAAACAATAGATAATAATACAACATATTAGGACTGGAGAGCAATCCACGTTCCAGAGAAAAGACAAATTGCATTGCTACTTATTGCCTCCTGGATTTTGGATTTCAGTTGTATGCCTGCTCTGTGTTCCTTCAGATCAAAGATCATATATACATTTAAAATTTTAATGTGAGTGACTGTTCTGTTAAAGACTGACATCTATTTCAGGGTGGACACAATCCTTTACGTTCCATATTTGCTAAGGCTGCGTCTGGAGTACTAATGCCCTAAACAGCAGATGGATAGTCAAAGACATATTAATGTAATGCAGGTGTTATTTGAAATGGCTTTCGACCACATTAAAGGTAATCATCCTGCAGAGTTATTTGCCTTATGCAAATACTGAACTACACCCTGCCCCATATGTAAGTTGCATAAAGGATGTATGTGCATGCCCTGCAGGTCGTGGGTTTAAATCCCAAGGCTATCAGACAGATCATATCACTGTTTGTTGTACAAGCTTTCTGTAAAAAAAAAAAAAACACCATGTTCGCACACAAACGGCGCATTTCCACTGCCAAGAGGAACCGAGCTGTACACAAGCCGTACTACAAACTGATGATTTTCCATTGTACATTACTAGCAGGGCCAAAAACATGACCAAAGAAAGCTGGTTGCATCACCATCTGACTGGTAAAAATGCAGGGAGATACTTGTGGTGTGTGTCAATATGCATGGATTACCTGAAGGGAAAAAGGCAAATTATTTAATATTAATAGTATTGCTTTGTGTTAATGCATCCCCAATACATTTCCAGCCACCTACTTAAATATTACAGGACAGCAAAACAAAATGGATTCGTAATGCAAATTTACCCAAGTGAATGCTAATTCCGGTAGCATTTCATGCTAACATAAGATGGTGGTTCTCACAGATGTGCTAGAGGAAATCATGATGAACACCATATGAACAGTAAATAAGCACCTGTTCAGTTATGTCACTCTCGATCTGCAAAACCACTGACACTTTTAGCAAGCTGACCCTTTTGCAGTAGAAAACTGAAGTGAGCTGGAACCTCGGACAAAGACCAATGATCGACTTTGATGTTGTTTCATCTGACCTGAAGCTGACATGTGTTTTGAACACTTGAGTGAAGAGAGGGACAGAGCTATCAACCCATCACCACTTGATGGCGAGCAGGATTTAACACATGGGGAGAAGCCGATCTGGCCCAGGACAGCCTGGATGAGCAGACAGGGCTTGCTGGGAAACTTCAGGTTAAGAAAGATTCATCTCACGTGCCCAATGAGGCCAGGGAAATTGAGACTGAACATGAAGAAGTGATAGATTAGGTGTAAATAAACCATTAACAATGTGAGAAAGCACTATAAATAGGCTGTGTCTAAGAATGCGAAAGCGTATGCAATCACGGGTACATGCCTGTGTAAGTTCACAAGCCAGAGCAAAACCCGATACACACCAAAGTTGGCGTCGCGGGCAGGTCCTGGTTACACATGACAGGTAGTGGAAGGAATGCTGCTCTGATGCACTGGACTAGCCCGCCTTCTGAGTGCTCCAGTCGACAGTTCCGCACGCGTCGTCACAGTGAGGAGGAACCTACCATAAACATACGTCACAGTCGGCCGTTCGAATCAGCCGCCTTGTATTTAGCGTCCAAAAGTACCAGTCAACTCATGTACGTCTCAGAGGGTGTCGAAAACAAGAGGCAAGGCCTATTCTTTTTTTATACAGCCCACCTCACATATCAGGGCAGACACCCTGGCTGCCCTTCCATACACAGTGCCACAATGCGTCATTACAAATGCCTATAGAGAGAGTAATTAAAGACTGAGTTTTCCATCCCAGCATCTAAGAAAATTGTGTTAATACAGTGCTGGGCTAAAACACATGTGGTGAATTCCTGACCATAGTAATATTAACGGTATAGCCAGTTAAATAATAAATGAAAATCACTGAAACATTAGGTAAAGCCAGATGGCCTCACTAAGGAGAATCTTGAAGTGTCGCTGATGCAAATCCCCTTCATTAACATTTATGTACTTGTACTGTGTTCCATTCATTCATTTCATTCCATGCCACTCCCCGGGTCTCCTGCTCTTCAAGTACAGCAACTACACCCACAGGGCCAAGGAAACGAAGCAAATCAAAGGACCAGTGTGTACAAACCTATCAGCAAAACAAATATTATCAATCACAAAGTTTGTTCAGCGAAATCTGTGTTATGTGCGTGCTAGAAAAAGAAAAGTTGTGTCCACCTTGGTTGATAGATATTAATTTTTAAAAGTAAAATCTGATTCATTCTCACCATTTAAGCAGGAGTCCCCAATAACTTTTCCCCCCACAGACTAAAGTCCATCTAACCATCTATAAACATGAGGAATCCTAAGCTGGAATGCATTAAAGTCTCAAAAGGTGCATGCTAGGTAACCAGGTTCAGATTGTAAGAAAGCATGATGTCACTCTACTCCGCCATTTTCAGTGTTCATAAAGCTTTGATGACGACTTCAAGAAATTACGCCATAAATCACAATATGGTACAGAAGGTCTGATAATACATTCCACTAACAATATAGGTATTTCATATGCAGAGGTAGTCACACATGTTCAACAGAGCTAAATTAACAAGTACCAACCAGATCCAGGCAGTTACAATACCTAAAGATTACAACCATACAAACATCCTGAGAACAGCCATGTCTTTGTTGTCAAACTGTCCACATAATGCACTCCATCAGGTGGCTATTTACACTTTACCACACTCTACCATACCATACCAACTTTATTTATAAAGCACTTTACAAACCCACACTGGACCAAAGTGCTCTACATAATCAGAAAATAGCACATAACAGAAATAAACGGAAACATAAAACAAGATAGAAGTAACAACTATACAAATTGACCATATAACGCAAAAGAGAGTAAGTAAGAAATAAAGACAAAGGAGTCAAATGCCAACATCTTGCAAGTTATCAAAAGCTATGGAAAAAAAATGGGTTTTAAGAAGAGATTTAAAAACAGCAAGGGAAGAAGCCTGTCTAACGTGCAATGGCAATTTATCCCACACGCTACACATCTATAGTTACACAAATCATTTAATTTAATGACTACAACGACACGCGAATTAAGGGATGCATTACATACTTATGGAGAATCCTAGAGGTGACAGAAAGTTCTAAATGTGTTTTTAGTTATCGCGATAATCAGCAATATTGCAATACGGTGCTACTGGCAAGGCAGCCACAAGCGATGGCAAGCAACCGCCACAACCGCAATGCTCGGGATTTTTTTCCCCCCATGAGGTTAGGCTCTTCTCGTTTTACACTTCAGTGAGCAGCTACTGAATGTTAAATAAATCCATAATGAAAACAAGATAAGAGTAACTTATTCTGCCCACTGTATGCAGTGCGCTGCTGAAACACACAATGTGCTTTTTACCACATTACCTGTGATTACCACAGAGGACCACTGTGGTGCCAGAGGTTGGCTAAAACGTGAAAAAAAACATAAACCTTAAATTTTCCACTAAAATTCCAAAAATGATTAAACTATAAAAATGTTTCATTCATTAGGTCACTTTCTCATCATATTATCATTAAAAGAAACATTTATAATATTTCAGCATGGGCTGATGCACACTGTCATGATCGCCTAATCAAAAGATAAGCAACCGTTTACTCAATGTCAGCGATTTCATCTGTATTCACCCATGGATTTCACCGCATAAACTTTATATACATGCTTCACAGCTTTCATTGTATTGGGATACCTGTAAAGAACAGAATGAGCCATCGGCAGAGTTTTGCCTGACTGGTATGTGTTTTTATCCAACTATCTCCCAAACATGTGACTAACAACCAAACCTTTTGACAGATCGCTCGAACACCCAATAATAAGGAACTCCTTGAAACTGGAAAGACCGAATGGCCAATAAAACGAGTTCAACGGCATGCAAAATGGCCCATTTCTAGGGCAGGAACTATTTGAGGAAAATACCTAACCGCAATTTCTTAGATATCGCGATTACGATTTCAGTTGCACTATTTTTTATAGGTCAAGATTCAGTCTAATATTCAGTGATTAACAGGTTTAAAACATATAATGCAGTATTACCACATGAGCTACCATCAAAATATTAACTGGTCTATATTCTAATGCAAGGATGTGAACTTAAAAGATATGAATTGCTTCCAATATGTATTTATTACATTTTTAAATTAGCAGAGCACAAACAAACATAAAACAATTATCATAATGGCTGTGACTTAAGTTAAATCAACTAATGATTAAAAAAAAAAAAAATTCAGAAAAGAATAGCGATCTTCCAGATAACGCTGCGGGGATCCCTAACAACACTAGAACCGCTATTCTAGCCAATGAATGTCAAACTCCCTTAACCACCAGGCACGATGTACTTCGATTGCGCTAATACGCTGTCAGTGTCAATAACAGCAGTGAATCTAACACCCTTAACCAAAAAGCTGTAATGTTCCTAACAGAGTGGCTGCTCCGTCTTGAAACTGTAGGGCTGGAAAGTTTTCAAACAGTATAGATTTTATGGACAAAGTTGATTTCATGTTTTTAAAAAACCGAAACTTCGACAACAGTATAAAGGACTTTTGTCATCCTATTACATATATGTAAATGCATGTGTGCGTAGACTTAAATCAAATTGAAAATCTCACTCCAGATAACTGACCAAACTTCGCAACCCTGTGGTGTATTTCAAAAACTAAAAGGCACGGTTTTTGATTGAAGCGGCTTGTTGTTATTTCGTTTGCGCTGTTACTCCGACAAATATAAAACGATTGAGAAAACACTATGTATATCGTCACATTTTCTTTTCGAAATAAGACCACCCGATGGTAATAGCGATTAAAGTGACCAGTTCTTTTGCTATTTGTTAAAGCAAGGCTTTTATTTTATTACCCATGTGGGATCAAGATTAGTTTCACAAGATTATTCTTGTGACATAAATAACACTGTATTATTGGTTTTATGGCTTTCTTGGGGGTGACGGTAACCCTGCTGTGAAGATTACTGACTGTACCATTGTTTCCTAGATGTGTGAGTGGCTGATGCGATGGCCCATTAACAAAAACGAAAAGGTGTGATACGCAGTCTGTGCTGCCGGTGGCTAAAGGAAGTCACACCCGTTCTATTGACAATAGGACCTTTCTGTAAATCTCTGAACACAAAATAGGTAGTTCATTTAAAGCTCAGCAGCAGAATCAATATGTTTTTTTGCACCGCTAATGTAACGTTTGCCTTGGGTCTCACGTATTTGCTATTTGCGGGCGTAAGCACAGTTGCCGCGGGACATTTCTGATTGGTAAGCATGACAGGTATGCGAGGATCATGTCACTACTGATCGGCGAGAATGACTTTCACACAAGGAGCACGGCACGAATTAGTAAAACTATTCTCATGACAGTTTTATGCCTTGTGTGCACCTAAATTCCAGCCTTTGCGATTTGCTCATTGTGTTGTTTCAAACAGCAATTTCGAATTGATAAATCGTTCAGAGCTACCCATTTCTCTTGTAAAGGCAGAGCTTCAATGGCGCTGGTAACTCGCTGCAGTTATTATGCGGGCACTAACTGGGGGTCGCATGCGGCAACAACTTTTAAAAATAGTATTTAACTAGAAGTGGAATTCATATGAAAAAGCTACAATCAAAACATAGGTCCAATTCTTCAGGAGTACTGGTGCTCCCTGTTTTGCTGTATGGCTGCAAGACCTGGATGTTACCCAGTGTCCTGAGACAGACTGGACACCTTTGGTACTGTGCCTCTTTGGAGAACCCTTGGGCACTGCTGCTTTGACTTTGTGTAGAACAAGTTCAGAGCCACTGTAAATTACTGCAGGGAAGATTCCTTCACCACGAGAACTGTAACCACAATAAGCAATTTTGTTAAACTAAACTGTTTAACTACCTGTTTATTGTGCGAGCTGGTGGGAAGCAAAGAAACCCCGTCTCATTTGGGTCTCAAGAGCCTCATCTAGGTTAGGAGTTCCCAACCTTCTGACTGCGGCATGCCTTTTAGGTCGTACAAAAATTTCGCAGGCTGATACAGCATCCGGGTGGATGAGGGGTTGCCGGCAAAGCAACAGGCGATATAAGTTTAACAGTTTCCATTTTTCCCCCAGACACAAACAGAAGATGTAACTGTGAGGGATTGTACAAAACTGAAAGTACTAGAGAGCAGCACCAATCCAATACTCAGATCGGCATCAGCACCAGTCCAGACCTACTAGGGAAAAGAATTTAACAAGAAAGAGGAACTGATTTGTACAACCAGCTGCACAACAGCTCTTTCCCATTTTAGATGTGATCTAGCAGCACATCAGACTGAACACCAACGCTGCCGCTCGAAGGATACCAATGCAGTGCATACCCTTCGCAGTAGGAGGAGTGCAAGAAAATCAGATAAATACTTCCAGGTCGTCACCCATTTAATGCATTTAACAACAACCTATTGCACAATGATTTGCAAAATGCACACAGTTGTGCGAGACAATGCGAGTAACATGAAAAGAGCAGTCGATCTCGGAGTCGCGAGCTTGGGGTGTCTTGCGCACTCACTACAGCTTGTGATACAGAAGGGGCTGCTGCCATAGCAAAGTGTGAGTGACGCTGTTGCCAGAGGGAGAAAAACCGTGTGACATTTTAAGCATTTGCCACGTGCGTATGCTCTCTTGGAAGATATTCAGATTGAACTGCAAATGCCTCATAAATGCTTAAAAAAGATGTACAGACAAGGTGGAACAGTATGTCGCCCATGTTTCTAGCATTCCACTTAAAGCTTTTACGGCACATTATTTTTCATTTGCAGTTTCAGTTTTTAAAGAACAATAAAGTATAAAATTTAAATATTATACATACACATTTATTATATTAAACTATTAAGGTAAAAAGAGGTCTTGTATCGGATTCGTATTGGAAGTAGAAAAATGTGGTTCGGCACACTTTTTGGAAATTAACTAGAGCTGGAGAAGAGTACACCTGACATATTAATGAGAAGCGTACTCTTGCACAAAAGTTATTAATGTGTATAAGTAGAGCTGCTAGTTAGTAGGGCCATAAAAGTGCGGGTTATGGCTCAGAGCGGCTCAGTTCTTGGTGGCAGACTGAAAAGGACCAATATTCATCTCAAGGGTATGCAAAAAATAAAGGAATAAATGAATGGATGAATGAAGTTTACCGCTGTTACTTTTGCATGAGTTGTCTGAGCCAGTTGTTAATTTTCATCCGTGCTGTCAGACTCACCCATAGGAAGTATGGGTGATATTGTGCGAATTTTAACAAAAATGAGAGAAGGGAAAAGCGAACAAGAACTGAGCAACAAAAGACGTTTGCCTTCTGTTGTATCACAAGCAAGTGACATGTGAGCACCACTTTATGTCTCTTGGCACGACTCATGGCAATGTCACCAATAATTTCTGCAATATCGCAAAATTAACGACAAAAATTTCAAATATTGTGATTTCTCCACAATAACGTACAGCCCTAAAATTAACCAGCAAAATCCCAAATATTATACAGCTCAGTGGAATACTGGTCACAGACCAGTATTGGTCTACGAACCAGCAGTCACCTAATCTAAATGAAAAGCATGAAAAAAAGCATGTGGTTTTTTGGGGGGGGACAGCGTTAGAAAGGGTGTGGAAAAAGGTTAACAGTATTTTGTTGCTTTAGAGTTTTTAATTAGAATTTTTTGGTGTACTGGGTTTTATTTTTTCAGTAATAAAATGCTTTGTTTAATCCTATATGCCCCACCCATGGAACAGATGTTGCCAGTGTTTTTGTGTACGTATCCTGGTAACGACTGGTTCGCTGCAAGTTTAACACTGCCACTCATGTATACTCTACTTATCCTGAGTAAGGCCATGGGCTTAACCAGCATAGAGTGACTTGGGCCTAAATGCCAAACCTGAAGGTACAAAGCAGCACTGAAATCCACAGAACCATGATGTCATCACACCTTGCCATCACACCAGTCTCTTAGATTCTCATATACCATCATCACAGGAGACGGGGAAAAAGGGAAAACTGCAAATTCACATTCCTCTAAGGAATTGGCAAGCAATTTTCAAGTTAAAATTTCAAAACTAAACAGAAAAGGAAGAGGTTAGATTTTTGTCACTTCAAATTCCTATTACAGTAAAAGGAACATGGGATGAAATGTGGTGGTTTGTGTTACTGAACGATCAAATGACAGGACAGAGATACAAGAGATGAGTCTTATTTTCTGGGATAAATCATGAAGGACATTAGCCAAAACGACCTCTTTAGCATATGCCAGTCTAATGTGCCAAAAACAGAAACCCAAGGGAGCCCTACCCTGGTCTCTAAGGAACAAGTGCTTTGCTCAAGTGTTAATTGCTTTAGGTACTTATTTGGATAATGAGTGACTCAAACAAGTCTGCTATCATTCAAACCAACAATTTAAGCACATTACAAAATCTCCTATGCTCCAGCCATCGATGGCTGGAGTTATAATACTGGAAAGCAGCGTACGTCTGTGCCAGACTGGCGGGCCAGAGAAATTGAAAACTACTATGAAAGCATGTGTTCCACTTCAGTAATGTGCGCCGTTTGCTAACTGCATAGGGCTTTGAAAGGCATGTAATGTTTCAGGAGACAGTGAAATTGAAATGCCTTCAGGAAGGGTACTATCCTTCTGAGCATGTTACACATGTAGACTCGGACAGACAGTTATTACACAATACAACATGGCTACCAAAAAAGTATCTAAATGTCCGAAACCAGGCAAGATCTTACACCACCACTGTCATCGGTACTGGGGTTTTGTATAAAGGTCCAATAAGGATGACAAGCAAAACATGAAATCATGGAAATGAACTTTTAGTAATACGTCTGTTTACTTATTCAGTACTTGTAGCGTTATTATGATTCATCTAAAGGCGACATTACACGCAAACAACGTTGCAACGTGCTTGACTCAGGGAATAACAACTCTGTTAAACACCTACTCTGAGAAAATGAGAACTGGGTCGTAAAAATGGTTTCCACTGAAAACCTTTCAAGCCATATTATTTCTTATCATGCCTTTGTACTGACAAAAGGGGAACAGCCTCTGAAACTTCTAGTTTCGGTAAGACTAAAGTAGAATTTGAACAAGTGACCATTAACTATCAAATTATCCAATACTGTTACGCATTATCTAGCACATAAGTAGTTTCTGCAATGCAGTTACTTATAGTACAAACTAAGGGTGTAATGGTACACAAAACACGCACCTCAAGCGTCGTCATGCTTTTCAACAGACATACCCTGCCACATCCGATAAACGTAAGAAAATAACCCATGCAGTGGGAACGTTAATTGCTAAAGATTTGCAACCCTTTTCTGTTGTCGAAGATGCGGGGTTTCGCCACTTAATTAAAATGTTCGACCCACATTGTCGTGCCCTGATGTACACATTTCAGCGACGTTATAATTCCAAAGCCATCGAAAACGATTTGGCTCAAGCACAGAGCTTCGAGTAGAATATAGAGTGTTTAGAGTACTTTGAGGCACTTTAACATTTTTTTTATAAAGTGTTTTTGTTTACATTTTGTAAATTTCAGTGTTACACATGTAAACATATTTCATACATAAATAGGCAGTTTATTATTTGTTTTGTTGTGTTATTATTTGTAGTGTGTTTAAACCCAACCGAAACCGTGGCCCAAATGCTGAGATACGTACCGTGGGATACCTATACCGTTGCACCCCTAATACCAATATACTTTTATGGTACATTAAAACTAGTGGGGTCAAAGTTACTTTCTTTAAAAATAGCTCACAGGAAGCAAATGAGTAGCTTAGAAAACACTTTAGAAAACTGGATCATTTTTTTGTGATTATGCTAAGGTATCAATGAGCGCTGTGATGTCATGGCATGCTGCAGATCAGACAACTTTCACTGTCATGCATCAAACACCCATATTTTCTTTCTAAAAACTGCACTCACTATAAATAAGTATGGATACCCCTGCTTTAAAGATTGTTAGAAGTCTACGAAAAATAAAAAAGCAGCATTTTTTTTAAACTAAACTGTCAAAATCTTTCTGTTATGATGCTAGGTGTGCGACCTAATCCTATATCCCCAACAAAAATGATAGTTGCTGGTCAGTCACTGACAGATACTGACAGTAGGTTACTGTTTTAGTGGCTGTTATGGTCAACAGATAACATAAAATCGCAGAAGCCTAGACAACCTCATGGAAAATACTAAGATATATTGTATATGCCTGTTCCGTCTAAAAGTACAGATGTATGATTTTTGTTCCACATGGCTCAGCCCTACTTCCCTTCTAGGAACAAGTTCGAGTTAACATAAAAGTTCTGTGCCAGTCTGAGTCAATTAATAAAGCCAAAAAAAAAACTGAGCAGACTCTGGGCGAGACGGCAATTCCAACCCATACATTTCTTTTGGCTAGAACAGACCAGCAATAACTTTTTGGCTCTTTGGTTTCAGAGTTAATGGGATGAATTACTCAAGAAGAATTTGTTATATTTTTTAATAAGGGGGTGTTCCTAGTATACTGTTCTATTTCATATGGTTAACAGTTAAAATGACAAGCATTGTTTTGAAATTTGTTTTCCACGAGTGACATGATTCACTGGGCTATAATGCCGCATAATTTAAAAGAAACCAGGTTAATTTGTCCTCCTGGTTATAGCATCACATTAGAAGCCCAAGTACATAATCTGCCATCTATTAATACCTAAATGAACAACATTGCATGTAACTGCATTGCAGAAACTACTTATGTGCTAGTTATGTAGAAATTAGATATTTCGTGATATAACAGGTGTTTAGAATGCTGAGTGATGCTGATTCATTGTTCTACCTAAAAAACATTTTTAAGTATTCATTGATATAGCACCTTTTAAGAACAAATGTCAAAGTGCGGTAGGACCTCATCTTTTGTTACACTACGGTATAATATTAGGGTTTCTGAAAATTCCAGAAAGTCAGCTTGCTAAGATCCGGTCTTCACACAGCAGGAAACCCATTTTTGTTCAGTCACCACTCACCACTACTGTTCACAATCATATTCAAATACAATGGTGTACAATTTTTAAATACTTAGTTGTATTGCCAATTACAAATTAATTTCTTATAGTCAAATATGTTGCACATAAATTATGTCCTGTCCCATGTCATGGGACAGCTAGAATGTGTTTTAATGAGATACGCAAACTGACAGTATTTCTTCCAAATGGAATAATCCACACATATCTCAACACCCTTAGCCTAAATGTTTAGAATGTATCCAAAGTCCTACTGAAAGACAACTGCAACAGACTTCACAAAGCTGAAGTTTTATAAACCTCTTTTATGGCCATAGTAGGGGTTGTGAGTTGAGTTTGCAAAAATCATGTCACAGCATCAGATTATTTTTCTTCTAACTTAGAAATTATGTCTTGTTTAAAGATATATTAATGCCTTGCACTGGGCAGGTTAGGGAATTCTTTACATCTTTTGGCAATGATTAAATAAAATCGACAAAGCAACACTGAGCATGGATTCATTGTTATACAATCCAGAAAGCAATTCATGAGAGTATAGTGAAAAAAATTGATTCCCAGCTACAGCAGTAATGTCACGCTTCTGTGTACCTTACTTAAATGACAACGTCTGTGTGAAGTACAAGTGATATGGGTGCCCATTAGAGTTATGTTCATGTTTACAAAACTCAGCTAAACATTTTACATGCAACACACACACACACATACATACATATACATATATATATACATATACATATTCCCAGCCCCCCAAAAATACACCTAAATATGTTCGTTTTTTAAGGATTTAAACATAAAATGAACAGGATAAAACAAAGAGAGCATTTTTTCTTAATGGCTTCCAAAATAAAAATTAAAAAAAAAAAATCTTATCCCAACATTACCCCTGTCCCGCCCCGATCGTCCGCTCCTAACGTGTGCCACGCCCCCTCGTTAACCTCGTGTGGGATCCCCATGTGATCAGCTATTTCTGGTTGTTGTCATTAGTCCT
>JABFEA020000110.1:1294205-1304593 GCA_019775915.2 Cyphomyrus plagiostoma | reverse complement strand
CTTTATTTGGTTAATCGTACAGTCTGTGAAGAAGGCATTCAAGTAAGAATTGCATTGTAGTATGACTCATTTTCTGGCACTTACAATTTATATTAGGTCAGCGTTCACAGTTCTGATATTCAAATCGAGTTCTAGGTAAAACTGGTTTGTTCGACTCAAGAAATTCGAGTTCTAGTGAGTTCGAGAACCGAGGTACCACTGTGTATATATAAATACTATCTTACTCTTCAGACTCTTTCTAATACCACCTGTCACTCTATTATAGGTTGCACACTATTCATGGATATTTATTTTTATGCTTACATCCCATATTTCACAGCCTTTGAGCAAGGCAACCAACCATTTCACTGATCATTGTACCGAGTATTAACATAGACTGACTCATTGTATTGCAGTACAGTATATAAACCGACTTGGAAAGGGAAGACACTTTGTGCCCTTAATGTAGGACTAATAATTGTGCAGATACCGAGTTGGAATTGTACACTGCCTTAGCCTTTTCAGTAAGAATATTACTGGACAGACTGGCACAAAAATATACTATAAAATGTAAATAGTATATACTGTAAATTCAATAAAGTCTAAAACCACTTCAGGTATAATTAAATGTTTCAAAATAAGAGACACTTACCTTTAATGCGTATTTTTGTTTAGTTTTCTTTTGGAATATTTCCAATACTCTACCATTAATACCCAAACCAAGGACTTGACTCGTGACTTTGTAGTCTTCGGTTATGGCATTTTTCTTTATTTGCAGCGTTGGTTTCCCGTGAAAATTTGGGAAATGGGAAAATCCTGGCTGATTTGGGTTTATTGTATTCGACAACATTGTGGCAGATTGCAGACAAATTGTCTCTCCCGTAACTTCTGGTGCGGCCGTTTCGAGAAACTCCCCTCTGCTAGCCGCAAGCAAATTGATAAAACTGGCTAAAAGAGCTAAGAAGCTAAAAAAAAAAAAAAACCGCGAGCGGACTAAGAAATTAGCCCGAATACTTGATCGTCCGACTTTCACCTCAGACCAAAATACTGAAGTTTACCGTGTGTTCCACTTTTTCCGACGATTTGTCAATTGTGTTTTAAGTTTTCCTGGGTCCTACACTTAGAAAAAAAACACCGAGACAATAGCGACACACGTGTGCCAGCTAGCTACCTAACTAAACTGTAAAGAAGGTAGATAGGTAGCTAGCTAGCCAGCCACCCAGGGAACTCAAACAGTGATATAAAACATATTTTACACCAGAATCTTCTAGCAAATAAATAATCTATTCCATCCGGTCCTTTTTCAGAGGCTCTGACAACTCGTTTAGGTGATTTCTTAAAGGCGCTTTCCCCTCCCAGCCCTTCACTCCCCGTATGTAGCAGGAAAAAAATGGACCGCGCTATAGATCCGGTGTGAGCCGCGAGACGCCCACGTGACCCCCCGGGCGTTGCGAAACACGGGTCGGGTCAAGTGCTTTTGCTATGGCATAGACGACAAATTCGGCGCAAGGTGCCAAGAACAGCTGCCCCGGTGGTGACATCAAAGCTTAAAAATAGAAGGGAACGTCTTCATAAAAGGACAACGGTACGTGGAAATGCATGGTCAAGAAGTGAACCGCAACTATTAAAAACAACCAATAGGGGAACTTCAGAGATAGGTCAATATGCTCATATTTCAATGAACAGTAATGCGGTATAACAGCTAGGTATACTGTGGAGATACAGAGCAATTTGACTGTGACATGTAACAAGATCTGATCTGACACTTAAAGAATCTCTCCTGTATTGACAGGAAGGTCATTTTTAATGTAATCCAATCATTTCCCTCTGTCCCGTAACTCTGGTACATTGTATGCACACAATTTGTTTAAGATTCTTAGAGGAAATTGAAGAAATCAATTTTAATCCCATCCAGGGAGCCCCCTGCCTCATGCCCCGTGATTCCTGGGATAGACTCAATGTGACCATGTACTGATTAATTAAGCAGCTTGGTTGCTTCACCCATCTCTTTAGTTTGGACAAAGTACCACTTAACACTGACTTCTTTTTAAAAATCTCTTGGAAAATAAAGTTAGTAACCACGACAAACCAGCGGTTTAAATTAAGTATGTGTTGTCTTAGTTTTATTTGAGTTTTTACACATCTTTGGAAATGTTATTCTACGTGGTTAATCGATCGGAAAACATTACCTAAATATATTTTTTAATTGTAATTTCTTAAAACGCCCCGTTTTCTAGTATATTAGACACAGATTTATTAAATAATAGGGCCACTTTGAAAACAGCAACTGTAGCCTTGTAATAGGGGAAATTATTTTTGAAACTCGTTTTCCCGACGGACATATTTTGTGTTACGCAAAAGCAGCAGCTCATATGGCATTGAAGTGTTGTAAGGGCAGAATTGTATCTTTTTTGCATTTGTTGTCATATCCGTTTGCCATTTGGATTTTGGATTCAAGTTTTTTCCATCAGGAATTGTTTCAGAGCTTTCGGAAGAGGTGACCTGGTGTGTCACGCAGTCCAACGCTAGGATGTTTGCTAAGCCTTTCCGTGTGAAATCCAACACAGTGATTAAAGGATCTGACAGGTGTGGGGTTGCTCTTTATTTTTCTTTGTATACCTAAAATTCCTGTGTAATTGAGATTGCGGGAATTTAATCTTCTGTTGCTTATAACAATAGAAAGATATTAGCAAATCGGCTAATATGTTTAAAAAGAAACATTATTATCTTCCACGTTGCGAACGAATTTTTCCCCTGTGGCGTACAGTAACGCTGCGCAGTAAAAAATAAAAGAGAAAAAAATAAATACTTAGTTTTGAGATATAACGTGTGGGGAGTATTATGTTGTTTCATTCGGTTAAATGAAACACGACGTTCCAGTCAGACCTTCGTCACTATATTAACGTCATTGTCGGGACACGAAACGTTTGATTATTATACAGATAGAAACGCTACCCTGAAGATGGATGTTTGGTGGTGACACATGGATTCTTCATCGAGGTTTAAATAAATGTTAGTCTTACTAAAAGAAGGTGACAGCATTCCGAGTTGTTTTGCAAGGCTATAAATAACACAGCACCTAACACGGGGTCTCTTGTATATAACTAATTACATATATGAATGTCAATTTTAAAACTTAGGGAATTAATGGAAAATAGTTTTAACACAGAAGTTTTCGTCTCTGTTTCCCACAATTGTGTGACAGGAGGAAGCTAAGGACGGAGATCTCTAACACCTACCCAACACTGTCTGCGGAAGATCTGTCCGAGCTGGTCCCAAACAAGGAAGAACTGAATGTGCTTAAGGTGTATGCACACAAAGGAGATGCTGTCACAATATACGTCCTACACAGAAACCCCATATTCTTTGAACTGGAGAAGTATATTTATCCCACAGGTACTCTAATACCTTGTTGCTCTGAGTCAGTGGTTCATGTGGCTACCCAGTGCGTCACTGAATCTGTATGGTCATTCCTTATTCCGCAGTCTATACTCTTTGGCGCTATCCTGACATCCTGCCAGCTTTCATGACCTGGCCTGCGGTGCTTCAGAAACTAGCAGGAGGGGCAGGTAAACAATGCCTTCTACAAATTACACCGAGAACAATATGTTCCCAAGACCGAGACGATGATTCAAGACTGTTAAGAAGAGTTATTTTAAAATTCATAGACACTGTGCTTTCTGTGATTGTGTTGTATTCAGCTTTCATATATACATGGTTAGGGTGTTGGCAAGAATTACTCGCGTTGTTTCCATTTTATTTTCCAAATAGAATTTTACTAAGTGCTTTTCTGTCTGTGCTGACTAGTCTGTGCTGCAGACAGGTCACAGGTGTGCATGCTTCCCTTCTTTTTAAAGTGTTCTGAAAAAATAATTTAGGTTATCTATCTAAATCCATCGCATTATTACTCATCGGTTGTACTTTTCAGTTTTATTTTGTAGAAATAGAAAATAATATGTATTGTACTATATATTTTGTTTGTGTTACAAATAAACTTCAAACTTATTTGTAATACGAACAAAAAAATAGAAAAAATATATAATTCAGTTTCAATACAGTATAATCGGTTGATTAGAAGATAGACATTATATTATATCATATTATTATTTTAAGTGTCTAATATTCCACTAGTTTCTCTCTTATGACCAGCTGATTATTTACACTGTATTCAAATAATAATGTATAATTGAAAGCAGTACAGATATTATGCATTGGGAGTATGGCCAGTCACACTTATTTTTCTTTGCCCTGGGTTTGTTGCCTTTTTCTTGATGCTTGATGAATATCAACGCCCTGTTCAATCCTTATCGCTCCAGATCTCATGTTGCCTGGTGTGGTGGTGCCCCCGGAGGGACTCCCAGAGGTGAACCAGGGTGACCGCTGTGCCGTAACTGTGGTGAGAAACAGGTGATTGATTGTCTGTACTGATGCTCACTTCCGCCAGTCTGAGAGACGACAGGAATCTGACCTGTGCGTATGAATTCTGCTACAGGGCCCCAGTTGCCGTGGGCACCGCCGCCGTTTCCACCTCGGAGATGTTGGACTTGGCCATGAAGGGGAGAGGGGTGTCCATTCTGCACGCCTACATGGACAGTCTGTGGTGAGTCCCTGGACTTTCAGACACACTCATGTACGCAGCGTTTCTCCTAATTGGCATTACAGGCCAAACGGAAGACTATGAAATGTAGAAAATAGGTCATTTATTTGAATGCTTAACGTGACAGTTATTTAGGGCTGTTTCCATTAATCCTCAGGAGTTGTTTTTTGGACATCATATGTCCCCCTCCCTTTGATGTTCAGGGCATTTGGTGACAAGACGGCACCACCGACTATTCTGCCCCTGCATAACATGGAGTTTGCAGAGGAAGGGTGCACCAGTGGGGGAGAGATTGAAGAGGAAGCTTCTGCCAGTCAGGACGGAGATCCAGAAACGGAGCCTCCCAGCGACAGTCTGAAGGACCTCAGTCTTAGTCAGGAAGAGTCGGAGGGGGGGCAGGAGCAGGTGGACGAAGAGGAACATTTAGAGGACAGCAGAACTCCACAAGGTGACTGTGTGCCTTCACTACATGGCAAGACCATTAACTTGCATTTGTTACAAGTCATTATATTTAGGTTTTGGTGAAATACATACAGCCAACATATTTCCGTTATGTGTCTCTTAGCATTATTTATAATAATTATTTATATATATATATATATATGTGTATACATACACACACACACACACACACACACACATGCATGTATGCATACATATATACTTGCTTGCTTAGTTAATTTATTGATCCCGAAGGAAAATTCGGCACCCAGTAGCTCACACATAGGAGTGGTCGTAAGAGAGCTCGTCACAAGGGAGAAGTTTCTGGAATATTGGATGCTTATTATAAAAATATTTTAAAATGTACAATTTCGTGTTAAGTATCCTGTATTCCACTAGCTATTCTCTTCTGCCCAGCTAATTATCTATACTGTATTTTAGTCATCTCTGGCAAAACAGTGATTATTTCTTCGTTATAAAATCATTTATTTGTCCCGTTTAATGAACTGGGGAAAATGAGTAAGTCGGATGTAAGTTTGCCTGTTACCATCTACTGCAAAGATGGCGTCTGTCTCTGCATCCCCCACAGAGCAGATGGATGCTCTGCTCGTTCGCTGCTTCCTCCACGCCCTCAAGAGTAAGGTGAAGAAATCTGAGCTCCCACTGTTAACCAGCACTTTCCTGCGGAACCACATGTTCTCCTGCTGGTAGGAAGCGGTGCCTCCTGTCTGCTGCTCTGCTCGGCCGTATGACAAGGACGCGGTTTCTCGTCGCCATTAACCTTCACAGTTGCTTGTCGAGCAAAACTAGCTGGACAAAATCCAGTGTTTTCCTCACTATTGTGTGTGTGATTGGTGGGTTTATATGAAGACTTTAAAGGAGAGCCACCTGAAATATCAGTGTGTTATCATTCATTTAACTGGGTTTGATCTTCAGGTCAGAATGAATCAGACTGGTTTTTGCGTTGGTATTTTCTTTTGCAGTCCTAGTGGGAAGCAGCTAGACATCAAGAAATCAAGCTACAAAAAGGTACTTTGAATTTTATGGGTCAGTAACTGTCTATTTAAATGCTCTTGCTTTCCAGTGTATTGGAAGCCTGCAGTAATTATTGTTATAACTGGTATTTAAAAAAAATCTGGTTCCTTTTAAGCATAATAGAAGAGATATATTACCTGTTGCAAGGCCACAATGCAAATTATAATATAAGCAAATGAATTATCATGCATCACTTTATTTTAAATGTAAAAGTATGCAAATGGATAAGGCGTACAGTTGCAAGCTCTATAAACCTTCGTTTAAGGAAAAAGATGAAGCAGATAAATGTAACATAATATTTCCCAGCTCTCCAAGTTCCTGCAGTCGATGCAGCAACAGCACCATCTCATCCAGGTGAAGGAGCTCAGCAAAGGCGTGGAGAGCATAGTTGAAGTGGACTGGAAGCATCCCGAGTGAGTCACCTGCCGCTCATGCCCACACTTTCTTGTTATATATGTAAGGCAGCCTTTCTGACCCAGTCCTCTGTGAGGGTGAACATTCCGGAACCCGGACTCGTGCTTGTGACATTTCTGTGTCTTTTGGCAATGCCGGCACACAAAAGTCCCGCGGAACAACCTGCATTCCCCTTCTTTGCCAGCAGGCTGCGCTCTTTCTGCCTGCCCGAGGAGGGCGTGCCAGAGGACGTTCCCACACAGGACGGCGGACACTCCGACATGCCATACCACCCTCCCGAGATCACACTACTCTACACTGTGACTGCCCGTTTGGAGCCCCTCTTCCACGACTCCCAGAAGAAGTAAGAAGAGATTAACATGCAGTGCACTGCCCGCATTTCCGATACACTGGCACCGTGTGAAAAGCAACATGCACTGCTTTTTGTGACAGGAAGGGTGCAGTACTCTCCCCGGGAGAAGTGAGGACCGTTGTGACAGAATATGTGAAGAAGAACGAGTTAGTAGATGAAGAAAACAAGAAGTAAGAATACATTTCAACTACTTATGTATAGGTGGGAGGAGAAAGCTTTCAGGTGCTGTGACCCCATTGGTTCATTCCATAATGAGCCATGACATTCACGCCATGCATTCCACAGATGCATATACTATCACACTCTATAAAGAAACTTTGCTGGGGAGTGGGTGAGGCTGACTTATTCTGCATTCAAACACCATAGATAATGCTGTGGAGGTAGAGCCCAAAGCAAGTGGATCTCGAAATTAATTCTTACAGACACACACAGGCAAACGTTTGTATTCATATCTTTGTGGGGACGGTCCATTCATTTCTATGGGGGGAAAACTCTAGTCCCAACGATGATAACCTTAACCCCTACCCAGCCCTAACCTTAACCATAAATAACCAAAGATAAGTAACCGAACAAAAGATTTTTTGACATTTTTAGTTTTTTGATCGCGGTCACAGATTTTTATATAATTTAATTTCTCCTTGCTGGGACTGAAAAAATGGTCCCTTCAAAACATCAGGTTAGCATCATATTATGGGAACATTTGGTCCCCACAATGTAATACATACATAACCCACACACACTCATATGTACAGGCATATATATATATATATATAAGTGTATTTTATATATTCTTATGGATGTTTGACACCATTATACTGCACAGTTGCACTAAGCCTATTTGAAGAATTATTTAAAACATGCTTTCAGCTATATCAACATCAACCCCACACTCTGCGACTGTTTGCTGGACAAGTTCGAGTACCAGGAGGTGGGGCGACTCAAGTGGGATGATCTCTTCTCCAGGTAGAGTTCTCTCAGCCTTCTTAGTCCTGCCTAACTAGACACCGGCTATGGTGGAACAAATGGGTTTGTCTTAGAACGGAACAAAATGTCACATGGCTGGAGAAACGAGGCTTAGTATTCTGCTCAGGACCGAGCAATGAAACCACTTGGCTGATGCTACTAATCAGTGGTCTAACTGAACCACACACCCACAGATAATGTGTATTTCTACTCTAAAGTAATGTTTACTTGTTTAATTAGCAAAAGATGTTCGAGTGATGCTACTTTTGGGTATATCATATTTAATAGAACATTATTGGAGTGTGAAAAAGGTTGGGAATAAAATACAGTTACAGGAGCTAGGGAGAGCTTTGGTAAAGTTTATGGACCAAATTCACAGCATAAATGCAACATGTGGGACTGACATGCAGGTCTAGTGCTCCAGTGCGTCGCGTGTCACTGAACAGTTACGTGGGTACGTGCATTTATTATCTCAAACATTTTAAGAAAGTAAAAATGAGCCTTTGGGACCAATTCCGTTTGTAGATGTTAACCTGGACACGACATGTTTTGTTTTTGTTATGGACTTTTCAGTGGTGGAGTTAAGGACACCATGTCCATGTCAGTAAATGGCTCCCACATGTGGTCTGTCTTGGCAGAACAATGGGTCGAATGCAGCAGTGTTACCAGCTGCAGTTCCCAGGTCGGGAACCCGTCATCAAAAAGGGTCAAATTGAGCCCATCGATATTTCAGTAGCTTCTAGGGGATCCAACAAGAAGGTAAACATCCCTTCATATTCCTCATTCCTTCACTATTTCAAATTTTCTGAAAAGTCCTGAATCAGTCCTGCTGCTGTGCCCTTGTGTGGGGGGAATTACCAGTAATGTACCAGTAAAGCATTGCATACAGGAAATAGCATTGTGCAAAATGTTAATGTTTGCACAATTCTAATAGATAATGTTTCCTCAGATTTCTTCTAAGTAGCTATGTAACTTGACTAGATGCTGAACATAAATCAACTTGTCAGCCTAAATACCTCTAGATGTGTAACTGCAGTCATTAGCAGGTGTTCCCTCCTCACGGGCTTATCCTATGACGCCATGTGCTTCCCTACCCTGCAGGTGACATTGATGAAGAACCTGGAACTGTATGGAATCGATCCGGCAACAGTGGCCATAGCCTTGCAGCACCGTGTCCAGGCCAGCTCGCTCCTCAGCCCGGTACCGGGTTCCAAAGATAAGGTGTTGGTTCAAATCCAGGGCAACCAAGTTCAGCACGTCGGAAGCCTGTTGCTAGGTAGGTATAGGGTGACCCATTACAGAATCTATAAAACCACAGCTTTTGGATGATTGTGCTCAACAATGATTTCATGTTTTTTCACTATCCTTTTCTGCAGATCACTACCAAATTCCACGTAAATATATCCAAGGACTAGAGAACGCGCAGAAACCTGGCAAGAAGAAATAAATCCTCTGATCTTATTTCATTAAAGACTTGTGAATGTGAATTGATCGTGACCACTGCTGTAGAAAATAAAGTGTATTTCATTTTTTGCAAAATTCTGTGCTTTGGTTAAAAAATACAATTTAATTTGGACAGTTAAATTGGTTGCATGTTAAAATTTGAGAACAATACATATGTGGCAAATTATCAGGTACATCGAGTTATTAGTAGAATGTCTCCTCAGCTTGCTGTTCATATGAGAAAGTGCACATTCACCACATTAACATTGTAGAAGGGGGGTGTTCTTGGCAAACGATCGATGATGGCGTCAGGTCACTGGCTTACTCTACACATGGGTGACCTCGGGGAGGGGGGGGCAAAGGTAAGGCAAACCCTCCAAGCTGCAACTGTGAGACACCACCCTCCTTAATTCATGTCGCTTGAATTTCAAATTTACTGGCTTAGCTCACAATCTGAGTCTGCCGGTCTCAATCAATCCAATGATGAACATGTTAATTCCTTAACCTGAACGTGCTTCCTACTGCCTAAAAGCATGGAAAGTAAGGATCAATGATTTAATGTTACCTATAATAGACTATTGCAATACATTACTTTCAAGTGACTAAGAACATTGCAGCAAAAATAAGGAGCATTACTAGGAAAATATGATCACCCTACATCAGCTCCATACGCTGTCTTTCGGTCAAGTTTAGTACTTTGCCAAGCCCAATAAGTCTCATCTTTGCGCCACCATATTTAACCAAACTTCTGAGTGTTTACAAGCTCTGCTGCATGCCTAACTCATCACTCTCATCTTATAAAACTACTGTGGACGAGAGCGTCTTCAACACTGCGGTCCCCACATCGTCGTTTTAAAGAAGACGTACGGAATCTCTGCTTGATCTTTGTCTTTGATCTAAATCTAATGTTCCAATTTATCAGAACTGCTAGAGTTGTAGTGAGTTCCTGGCGCCTCGATCATTTGGGGTAAGGTGCTCAGGATAGCTTCCTTAAGTCAGTCTTTTCCTTGCCTGCATGTTCTGACAAAATCAGCCGTGTTTAATATTATCATAGGTCTTTTGTCTCGGCTCACGCACACAGTGACATAGACATTGTCAACAAACAACAGGTGGGATCTGTTCAGGAAGCAGCAGAACAGGTACAGGATCTCAGGTAGGGTAGAC
>JABFEA020000110.1:1278121-1293217 GCA_019775915.2 Cyphomyrus plagiostoma | reverse complement strand
CCAAAAGCTGCTTCTGTTTCTGCTCCATTGTTCAACAGTGTTTCCTCTTCCTGTAAATTTCCACCAGGAGCATGATGAGAAATAATCTTAAAAGGAATCTAGTTTGCAGTCTTGCATATGGTGATCCTGCAAGATTCCCCTTTGCAAAATTATAGCCTGTGACAAAATAACTGTGACTGTGTATTTTTAGTAAATGTGATGTAACATGCAAATGTATAAAATCTCTGCGTGCAAAAACTTTGACTGGTAGTGTATGTTTAAATAATAATAATAATAATAATAATAATAATAATAAATAAATAACTTAAGGCACACAGGAAACAATAAGAATATCTCTATACAACAATGCAGTTTAATTTTTTGTACCATTAAAGTTTTGCTCAAATGAAAAAAGGCACTGCATCAGATTAAAAAAAAAACTTAAATACGCCATTACAAACTGTATTTATCTGATTGACATTCATTACACAGTCTGTTACACATTCTGTTCTTTAAATAGAGACAAACAGTACTGGTAATGAACTAGTCACAATTGCAGCAAAACTGGGTCACATATCAGGGAAAAATAATTTGTTCAGTGTTCTGTGCATTCCAAAAATACTTATAATTAAACACAAGTTTATGTTTAGATCATTTTTATAAGGTGAAGAAACGTACTCACTTAAATATCTCTATTCTTCGAAACAGCAAATATTAAGTGCCTATATAAATCTGATTAAGCGTCAACACCAACCTATTCAGGAAGACTTCAAACAGCATAGGTATTTTTTTGCATCAGTATCCTTGAGCTTTCGGACTGAAGTTATGCATCAGATCTCGGAAGGTGAGCGGAGCCGCTTATCACTCCCGGTCATACACGATCTTGATGGAAGTATCTTGTTCTTCACTTGGACCAATGCTCCCCACTGAACCACTAGATGGACAAAACAGGCTGGCGTTGACATTCAAAATCCATTCGGAAATCCTTTGGTCCGTGTAATAGTCCCCAGACTGCAGGCATCGCAAAACGTCCGTCTCTGTCCACTCATCCCTGTCCAGGTCATAGTGAGGTCCGGCCTCAACGTCGCTGGACGGCTCCTTCCTCCCGGATGCATGTTTTAAGGCACACATGCCTGCCTCACAGTCCCTGGAGCCGGTGTTAATCGCACAGGATCTCTGCTCTTCGACCGATTTGATCGGCTGACATCGGACACTCACCAGCCGATTCTTCGCCCGAGCTCCTTCCCCAGCAACAGCCTGGACGACGTTGCCGTTAATCAAACGTGACTTAAAGTTACTGGGCTTCCCTTGGTTTGTCAAGTATAACCGGAATAGAGCATTTTCCTTCGTCATGCTTGTTAATAGCTTGGCGTTTGTGTCTTCATGGTGCACTGTCGGAGCTTTGGAAATGAAGGGGACGGCGGCGATAACCGCGCTGCTGGGGATGCGGGACCCCCTGATGGGAGGCAGGAGCGAGCTGCTGCTTTTCTGTGCATTTCCCCGCATGGTTTGTATCATCAGGGGACTTGATCTTGTTATTAAATCTGTTGTGTAGTTCGTCCATTTTGTAACGGGTCGAAAAACAGCGGACTGTCTCGCAGTTTCCCTGCTGGGGACGGAGGCTTTTGTGGGGGCAGGTCCGCACGGACGCTGAGCATCTGAGCGCCGCCCCCCGTCCACATCGCTGGCATTTTTCCACTTCATTTTTCGGCAGCTCTCCTTGTTGGCTTCAGACCAAGCTATTTTCTTTGGTCGTGGCTTGTAAGTTGTTTTCATTACTATTTATTTGTTTTCATTTGCCGCTTGCTTAAGGGTCGTTCCGCTTCATGTTATTAAATCTAATACTTTAAACAAACCCCGGCGTTCTTGGCAGGACTTTCTGGTGCTGGTCCTGCGCTGTTACGTTTCTTTTCCAGTCACCAGCACCTGACAGCCATCTGATAGGTAATCCGATTCACGTTACTTGAAAGTTAACCTCTGAATTCCCAGTCCCTGAGATTTACGGGTGATATACTGAAACCCCAGACCATCTCACATAACCCAAGGCGTAAATTCAGTATTCAAAGGCGGAAAGCGACACTTAATTAAAATGTACTCACCTGTTAATTTTATCCCGAGTGTGTTCTGCCAAATAACAACAGATATGACTGTGTTTAGGGCAGCATGGCTTATTGGGTAGCAGTGCCACTCAAATCCCGCCAGGGTCGGAAAGGAATCATTGACTCTACCTGCGTTCATTTTGCATCGTTTCGGGTTCCTCCTGCTCTCCAGAGACATGAGGCACACAGCTAGGTAGTAAAATTATGGGCTTGAACCCAACCTACACACCCCAAAATCTGCTCTTTATTTAAGTAAATCAAGACTTACTGACACACACAACAGCTTACAAAAGCACCAACGCAAAAAAAAAATTATACCCTCTTAGGTGTATTTACATTTAATCTTTTTATTTAAGGTGTTTTCTTTGTGTATATTAGTATCTTTTGTGTTTTTTTGCTGTAAGGTGTCTTGAGTAGAAGGTAAACCAAATTTTGTAAAATCTGAATCATCTGTAAGGGTTTGTGTCCAGAACTGCCTGTATTATCATTAATGGGATCTTGACAAGGTATCCTTTAACAAGGATCTAGGATAACAAACCATACCTTTTAACTGATGAGTTTTTTATTCCAATTAAATTGCTATATTATCAAATTTTCAAAAATTTTGTTTCTCACGGCTGAATGATGGGACAATCGAAAAAATTAGGATACAAATCTGAAAGAAAAAAAAACCCTTTCCGCGAGGTCTTTTCGACTCCTACCGAATGACACTCAGGTTGCTAACAGCGACACTGAGGTCTGTTTTGGAGGGATAGACGACCTTCAGGTTTCCCTCCAAATCCACAATGCGAACTTGCTGCACCACTAGCTCAGATGAGACGACGTCGTTCAGGGCTTCTGGCGCCGTCCCCAAGGGCTGCTCACTGCCCACCAAGTCTAGCTCCACATCCTCAGGCACAGTTTCTTCTTTTAGCTCGAGTGTGGCCTTGTTCAGCTCTGCCATTTTCTTTGGGAAGAGAAAAAAGGGTTTTTGATTATCACCCGTCTGTTAAAATACATGACTGAAAATAATAGTTGAAGCCTTATTTTTGCTTTTGTGGAACGGCAACTTCTTCAAACAACCTTTAATATTCCGGTGATTACTGACATGCTAATATGAGGAGAAATTTGCCTTAGAAATGTTGCAGTATTTCCAGCTTAGGTTTGCAGAAGAACTGTTAAATATTTATAGGCTACCTGAGCTCAGTCAAGAAGAACTGAGAAAACAAATCAAGCCACTGAAGCCACAGCACTGGCTGACAGACTGTAGGTTTACCTCTGGGTTACACCAAACGCGTAAGGCCAAATACCTCCGGTGGGCGAACATGCCGGACTTTTAAATGTGGGTTAGCCCACGTCGATTCCTTTACTTCCTACATCATGCAGCTGGCAGCACATCCTCTAATAAAATCAGCGCAAATCTTTGCTATCGCGCACACACAGGAATCCTGGGCCGAAGACGTAAATTTACATCGTCGCAACAAACTTGTGGGCTGCTGCTTTGGGAAATGGCCCTGCAAAATGGATGAGGACTAAGCATCGAAATCTTGACATTTCTGACACACCACTGCAGCTGTATAGCACCACTGTTTAGGAGCACAACTGTGTATGTGTGTGTGTGTGTGTGTGTGTGTGAGCATGTATGGTGGGGGGGGGCATGGGCTGAAATCCTCATCATAGCAATAAAGATAGAAATTCAGCAGAGGGTTGTGAGGGAAGGTTATTATAATGATCCATAGCGGCTTATTTCAATGTAAACCATAGCTATTTGCTACCCACTGTTAATCTTAACCTAAGGCTTGCGCGGGGGCTAGTAAAATCCTTAAGGGTAAATAATTACATCCCCGGGTAAAATAGGAGCATTTAGCATAAAGTACATTGCAGCACATGATGGAACATCCATCCCTTACATGCAATGCGGCACCATCGCTCCCATTTGGAGAGCCTGAAACCGTTTTGGTTACTTTAAGAAGCGTTATGAACTCTAGCCGTTGAAAAGAACTACAGAAACCCTGTCATTTTCATTATTCGTAAGACGGTAATTCAGGCCTACCACAATCAGAGCGTCCATAACTTCTTTGCAGGTCTGGAGATTGATAGCACTGGTCACCTCTAAGAAGAGCTCTCTTGTGCTCTTCCTCATCTGTGGAGAAGAGGGGGCATTTCTAAAAATCACCTGAGTGTGTGGTGGCCAGAACATATGGACCTTAAAACGTTTCTATCCTCTGCACCTGAAAATATTGCATTAATGTTAGGAAGTTCATAACATTAGAATAACTCAATTTGATTTGGTGACTCTTTGACCACTTAGTAGAATAATGCTGAACAATGTTATTCAGAATAATTACATTTAAGACCTATCGATGATGTACTACCTATAATTCTTGCATTGACCTCAAATGCGAGCCTAAACTGTTGCTATATCTGCCAGTGTTTACCTTGGTCTTCTCAGTGTTGGTTATTGGTGGGAAGGATATTACATCGTCGTCTGCATCAACCAAACAGGGGTATTTTTCCTTGCCATCAAGGAGCTGCAGATACCTGGGGGAAGGTTGGGGGGCAAATATAGTATCTACTTTCTTTTATAAAAAAAAAAAAAAAAAAACCTGCACTTTCCAAAGAGTTTGATTGGTATTCACGGACTGGGTTTACCAAGCTAGTATCGAGAGAATTCATTGTAGTATCTTAAAGCACTTATGTAAGTCGCTCTAGCTAAGGGCGTCTGCCAAATGCTGTAAATGTAATGTAAATGTAAATGTAAATGTACTGGTAGTGATGGGAAGCTAACATCAGCAAGCCACTGCCCAGTAATACGGCCACACAAAAAAAGCCACGGAGAGCTGTTCCAGCCTAAAGGACCCGAATAACAGATAAAAGCATTTAGTTTTTAAGCAGTAATGTATAGAACTAGATGACATATACACCTACTCACTCATATACATATGTAATTTATAAATATTACTGTATACTACATCAGGGCTGGCTCTGGGTATTTATTTCATTTAGATCTATATTAAAAATATTTCGGTACATCGCATCTGTTTTACAAGGAAAGTAGTGTAAATAACTAATTTCATGAAATGCAACCAGAAGTTTTCCTTTCCAATTTATTCCACTTGCTCTTTTGTGCCCCAATATAAAATGGAGCACCTGATGATGACCTACAAGGCGGGCTGGGCCTATACTCCATGCATATACACATACAGAATGTTCATATATGCATAGTGTGTGTATATATATTAGATAGGATTTCTGCGGGTGTTGAATAGTTATTAGGTCATGAATGAGTCACTCACTGCTGCTACCTGCGTGAGCCATAGTGCACGTGGGCTTTTGTTCCAGAAACAATTAATATTAAAAACAAAAAAGCAGAAACTTCATTACAGCTTCCAAATATGTGGGACATGAACTTCAGCAAACAAAGGCCCAAGTATGTCTCCCACATACTGAAGCGATCGCAGATTTACTCCTCACATTTACTGTGCTGAAAAGGGGGCAATTTAATGTTTGATGAAGGCCCGACGCGAAAGGCCCGACGCGAAAGGCCCGACGCGAAAGGCCCGACGCGAAAGGCCCGACGCGAAAGGCCCGACGCACGGCGGCTCACGGGAAGGACAGCGGGGAAGTCGAGGTCAGACTCATCTCACTTGTGGAGGCCCGAGACGTTCTGCCGCTTCTTATGCTTCCTCTGCTCCTCAGCCTCCAACTGCAGCTGCCTCAGCAGCTCTGCGGCGTTCATCTCCTTACGGCTCAGGGGCACAAGCTGCGCAGAGGGAGCATCCAGAGAACAAGCACAGAGCGTTTAGAGGAGCCTGCGCAACTGACAGAAACCGCAGCAATCAGTCACGCCTTGGACGACGCAAAGCTGCAGAAGGCAAGCCAGCAGCCGGCTCCCGCGACACAACACGGCCTGTGGTTTTGCGCAGAATATAAAGCGCTTCAATCTAACAAGATGCCAACTGCCACTTTAAACAAGAGGTGCTACATTTCAGATGAACACCCAGAATGTGTTTACATGCAGACAAAGGACACAAATTTACAGACTTATCTTCTAGTACAGGAATCTACGGCAGCTGCAAGAGATTTACCACCATGCTGAGGGCAGCAAAGACATTCTAAGCACTCATTTATTATTAAGACTCACTGTAACATGATGGCACTGAGTACCTAATTAAACTATTGGTTTCAGCAATTGGATTCTGCACAAACCCTAGGAACCTGAAGCACATCGTCTATTAATAATTAATCTCTTCTGGAACTCACTTTTATTGCAAAAATAATAAAACCAAACACATGCTTAATTCCTGCAATAATCTAGCAAGATCCATTACAGTGATGGTTCTGACGAATGCAAACATTACATCAGATTAAATAAAAAACACATAAGAGCCTGATTACATATAAAACTCTTAATTGGATCTTGATTAATTTTACTGCACGAAATGCCAGAGATTCTAATAAGAAGGTCAAAAAAATGTTTTTCTAAATATAATTTTCATCTTTTTTCGCCCCATTTTCCCCCGCATACAGTATTTCCGTCCACACTTCACAAATGGAGATCAGACATGAAGTGACAGGAGTTAGATTCTTATGAATATTAAGAGGGGCATTTCACAAGGGATTTCTCCTTTCCCAAAAAACAGAATTTTTGTAGCAGCCTGCCTTAAGAGTTTTTGGAGATCTGGCATCATATAGAAGGGGCCCCTTAAGCCGATGGAGGTCATGAGTAGCAATGGTGGCGGAGGTCCTTCTCTCACATATCTCATCATGGAGCTTGATCTGGATGCAAAACATAAAAAATACGTCTCATTATATTAACTGTGTGCAAGACACGTACAATAAATTCAGGTACATAGTAGTGGATTCTCTGCAGGACCCATAAGATTACATATGTGAAGTGTTTTTCGTTTATATAACCATTCCTCGTATAGCGACCGACTTCCGTTGTGTAGCCTAGGAGCTTACGATTTCTCTTTCCATACTCGATTTCTTTTATAGTTCATTACAAAGATTGACATTAATTTTGATCTACAAGGTTGTCATGTGTATGAAATTTGGTCGTAAATGTGCGCTGTGGTCGTAAAATTACTTTTTTTTTGCCGTCGTAGTTACGAATGGCCAAAATCCGAGGTAGTCGCTAAACAAGCACGGAGCTATAGTACCATACAGCGGCTTTGAAATTGTCTGACCTAAGGCGCCATCTGGTGGCAAAGCGAGTAAAATTATTTGCGTCTTTTATAACAAGTCGATTTTAGGTTTATTTTATTTACCTGTGCCATCAGAAACCTTTTAAGAGCATTCCCCTGCTTCAGGTTCATACCCTTAACAATGCAGCAGACGATGTATGGACGAACATCTTTAACCTCTGGTGCCACTTTAATGGTAAATGCTGCGTCACTATCGTGCACCTGTAGAATTTTCACCACCATTTGGTTTAAGTCGTCCAGTTCTTCATCCTCTTCCTTATTCTTTTGCTGCTTATCCGATCTCTTCTTTCTTTTTTTGTCTTTTGTATTTTCATCCTTCGCACTGGCCTCTTGCTGTTTCCCCCTACCTTTTCCCCTGCCACCCGCCCGCAGGTAGTCCAAAATAGATTTAGTCTGACAGCCGTTCACCATCTTCTCTAGACGCTTATCTTTTAGTTTATTTCCCCGAAAGTTTACTTCCTTTAGCTTAGAACAGTCAGCCAAATCGAATGGGATTTCAGTAATCTTGTTGTTGGAAAGGTCCAAATTCTGTAGGACGACAAAAGCAATAATGTTAATGAAAGCCAACTCTTCGTCCAGTTCAACTGCGAATCGAGACTCATTATTAATAATAATAATAATAATAATTAGCTTCATCCATCTTATTAAGGTGACGGTCCCTCCCCCCAACAAGTTTTACCGTTGTCACCACCCCCCGGTTAGACTTTACAGCGATCACCCATCATCCCACTTACCCCTCATCCAGTTCCCTGAAATCACTACGCCTAAAGTGGGACGAAAATCCAGTGAAGTTTTGCATGTAAAATGTTCAGATTCATTTATCAACAAAATTATACCTACCTTGAGGACAGATAAGGCGTATATATTCCCACTCAGTTCTTCAATCGCATTCTCCGAGGCAATAATTGTGCTGAGGTGTTCCAGATCAGAGGAGAATAAATCTTCGGGAAGGTTACTAATCTCATTTTTGGAAACGTTTATGGACACCAGTTTTACGCACTTGCTCAAACCATCAGGTAGGCTTCTTATCCTATTGCAGCTCACGTTGAGGGTATTCAGCTCAGAAAGATGCGACAACTCGACGGGCAAACATGTCAAATCATTGACTGATACATCTAAAACTTTGAGCGACTTCAAACTTCCAATCGCTTCAGGGACAGAGCACAGTTTATTTCTGCATAAAATTAAGCTCTGAAGATTGATCAGATTCGCAATTTCCGGGTGGATCTCAGTCAAATTCGGGCACTGACTGATTTCTAGGTAGTTCAAAAGCGACAAGGAGTAGATACTAACATCCAGACCCCCAGAAACTATTTTCTTGTCGATGCTGGGACCCTGTAACACGAGTTCACGTCTCTTTTCCGAGGCAGCTTTCTGTATTTCAATCCATTGATCCTCAGAGCACTTTACAGCTGCCATGTTCTGTTGAATGACACCCGGAAGTGATCTCAAACCTTTCCGGGTCATTACAGGATCCAAGTCAACTGTGGTAGGTCCCGCATGCGCCACAGTGGAAAGCCAGACAGGCAACTAAAAACATAATTAAAGATAATCAGCCATTTTATGAAAATTTAGGCAGATTGCATAAAGGTGCAGATTTGGCAGATTGTCTGAAGTCCTTTAATACTTGAATTGCTTTATATTGTAATAGTTTAACACGGTTGACTCAGATCGGCAGCGCATGCGCGACTCAATTGACTCGGATCCTGTAATAGCATCGGAATGTATCACAAAAAAGAGGGCGTGACAACGCACACTCTCGACCCTTACTACGTAGCTTACGTAGTAAAAATGGAAATACATGTTCGTACAAATTGCATTTCAAACAAAATGCCCACCAGAATTCACCATGGTGTTGACCCCTGCTTAGTACTCATTTGGTTAATTTACTGTATTTAGTCTTGTATTTAGTGTTTTGGAAAACAAGCCTAAGTATATGTGTGTTAAATGTCTTGAGTGACAAACAAACATATAGAAATATCCATGTTATAATACTCAGCACTGAAATCGTAACCCTAACATGATATCAAAGTAAATATAAAACCACTGAATCCTTGAAACTCGTGCAGCGGACCCAACGTAAGGACTACATGTACCGTTATCCCCAGCATCTACGCCAGTGATTGCAACTGCGCATGCGTTAAGCTTTGGGCCAGCTGTTGTCAACCGGTGGTTATGGAGATATGGGTAAAGTCACAAGCAAATGCCGATGTGGTTGGTCGCTATATTGGGCTACTTTCGCATAAAGTGTGCGAATGTTTTGGGTTGGTGCATTTATTCTTATGTTCTGTCCGTACGTACCTCATTATCTGTTTTGAATAGTGATGCAATCGCATTCTGTATTCCACATGATAAACGAAGCATTGCGCGTTGCGATCTGAATGTTGCTTACTGTGATTATTATCAGGTCATTTTTGTTCGCTTATGGATTTGAAATCTATTAGGTGTATACGTATCACCATCTACGTATACGGATTTTCTAATCATATTGTTTTACTGTTCTTTTCAGGATTGCAGCTGTCGGATTATTTCCAATGTGACATGATCTGACATGGTCATGATTTGAGGAGGTGGTGCCTTGACATTTCGTCCAGATTTAATTTCCCTTGAGTGTTCTCCGAGGTGAGAAATAAACGTACTCGTAAAATTAAAACCAATATGTTTACCCACACCGCTACTTTGTCCGCTAAACGCTTTTTACCCATTCTGAAATTATTATGCAAGTGTAATAGTTTAAAATATTTTAAGAACTTGTAGACAGAATGGCTCACTGTCTATCCTGTACTAAGGGCAATGTAATAGGTTTATTTATACCTATGTTATGCAATGCTGTGTGACCTCTGTTTTGCAGACAATAGCAAACAGAGAAAAACACTGTCTGATGCTAGTTGAATAGCGTCAAACAGGAAGTAAAGCTGCAAATATTTCTATATTTACAAATCAAAATGAGTGAAAAGAAAGACTTGTCAGCAAGTGAGAAAGAGAGAAAATGGTGCAGTTATTGGCTGGTGGCAAAACAACATTAGAGATTTTAAAGATATTACACAAAGACCACCAAACTGTGGAAAAAAGTAACGGAAGGTGTGAACAAACAGAGGACACGAACCAAAGGAAAAAGATTTAAAAATATTAGTGCCAGTGACAGCTGTAAATTGAAGCAGATTCTTGCTAAATTTCACTTACTGAACAGTTGAGAAGTCGTGAATAACTCGGGTGTGTTGGGTGTGAAACGTGGCAAACGATGCACAACCCTTGGAACAGTCAGGAAGTTTATCAGCAGACCGGTCCTGAGTGAAGCACACGTTCAGAAGTGTTTGAAATGGCCCAAAGAAAACTTAGAAACTGACTTCACTAAAGTGATTTTAACTGCTGAATGAGGTGTGATGCTGGATGGCCCAGACAGATTGTGCATAGGGTGATGGGGAAGTTCTAGCAAGCCAGAGGCGACATCATGGAGGTGGTGGGTTCATGATCTGAGCAGGGATTGTTGGCACCAAAGGCACTGGGCCATTCAAAGCTAATGACGGGGTGAAGCTGATCAGTGTGAACCAGGGTTTGGGCCATTCCGGAATGCGTTTATCAATTGCAATTCAAATCAGGAAGGGGAACTGGAGTTTAAATCTTCCTGAAATTCGAATCCAGCTCCAATAATGTTCCCCATAGTTTTTGTGTGTAATGCCCACTCCAGTTCCATTTCCTGATTTGAATTGGAATTGACGAATGCATTTTGGAATGGCCCCCACCCTGATGTGAACTATGGCACATGACTGGGAGGCACTTGACATGGTACAAGTCCCAAAGCCAAATTGCATCTTTATGCAAGGCAGTGTCCCTCCGCGTGCTTCTCAAAGTGCAACAGATGTCCGGGCTTGACAAGGATTCTCTACAAGCAAGCTGATGACTTGGCCACCATCTTCACCCGACCTGAACTCCATCAAAAAACTGTGGGTGCTGGTGGAAAAAACAGCTCTTCACGGGGAGATGCAATGCAGGAGGACGTCAGCTGTGGGACGCCATCCAAAATGCGGCCCATGCTGTTTTCTATATAATTTCACGGTTCTACCCATTTAGACATTAAGAGATGCCTTGCATTATATCATCAGACATTTTCAGGTTTTTTGTCTAACTTTGTTTTGTTTTAAATATTTATTTCGATAGCTTTGATTTTCCAAAAAAAATTCTTCTGATAGCCTTTTTGATATGTATAGTCATTGACCAGTTTGGTCAAACTGTTCAAAACATATTTACTATTATCACACGTACATAATAATTTCAGATCAGTGTTTTTATGTTATTGTTTCAATTTCCATTTGAAATCCAGTTTTGTTACTTTTCATTGTGGTTCTGTTAGTTTTAATTTGAAGGATATTATCTTTCTATTTTTATATATTTTTTTGTTTCAGTTTTAGTAATTTTCTTTCTGGGTAAGAATCGGAAGTCAAGCTATTTTATGTGCCTGCTGTTTAGAGAATCCTACATGATTACACAGTGCACATTATGTCAACTAGATTCAGAAGCTTCATACTTTTCAGTTATTTGCAGTTTTTAAATTTTATTTTCCTATCATTTAAATTTACAAAAATGTAAATTGTTATCATTAGCGATAACAGCCCTGTTTCAGACGTGCTGTAAGTTAATGTTGTTGACGATAGAAGTTACGTGGGAATGTGATCACAGCCACAATGGCCCACTGACTGGCTCTGCTCTGATGTCTCTTCCTGGTTGACATCCCAGAAGATCAAAGCTGAACAGAAGAAGAGTTTAATGTTAAGTCAGTTTGCTACTTTTAACAAAAATTTGTAAGGGATGTTTATACATATAACCCGCAGATACTGAATATACATTTGACTTGTTTCAGAATAATTAGAAGTCCTGGAAGGCAGCACAGTTTCTCAGTGCTGTCACTGTCTCCATGTGGTTTGTTTGAGGAGTGTACATATCCCAATGTCATGTAGGGTTCCTCTCACAGTCCTAAGACACATAATTAGGCAAACTGATGTCTATAAATTGCCTGTAATGTGTATGTGTGTGTCTCTTTCTGTCTGTCTGTATTTGCCTCCCAGTGCACTGGAGTCCTTTCCAATGTGCACGGGTGTCCTAGAAGTAAATATAATTGTTGCTCACAAAAATAATAAATGAGGAAGACACATCTGTTTGTTGTTCATGTGTTTTGAATGTCAGGACCGTTCCCCGCCCTCTCTTGTTCCTATCTGTCGTCTCCGGTCCTTTCCCCTGTGTTTCATTAGGTTTAACTTTAGCCACTGAGTCCTGCAGCAGCCCAGGTAGCAGGAAAATAGAATAGGAACAGAACAAAAAGGTATTCCTAATCAAACACGGGAAAAGGGACAACAGACACGGATTGGAGAGGGCGGGGGCCGGTCCTGACATAGAAAACACATGAACAGCAAACAGATGCGTCTTCATTTATTATTTTAGAATGTATAACACAAAACATCTGCAAGTGTTTGCGCTTTTGGATGATATATACATTTTCTCATTTCAGCACACAGGTAGAAGATGCCGCGTAAGATTGGCTTTGTAGTGGTCGGCTCCTCCAGTCACGAGGACAACTTCAGCGCCAAGGAGTTAATGGTTCATGTGCCCACAGTCAGTGGCTGGAGGTCAGCCAGGTAGCACTTATTCTTATGTTCTGTCCATACGTACCTCATTCTGCTTGCGTGACCAAAGGACATTGAAGGTGCTGTAGGTGGCGTACGGAGACTGGATGGAGAGCTCCTTCCTGTGTAATCTTGAAATGGGATACTTCATCTGCAGTGTTCCAGTCAAATGTCTAACTCTGTTTTTAAATAGCACGTTTCTGTGTATTGAGTTAGGACTTCATAAGCACAAGATACTTTTAAATTTACCTTTAAAAATTCAGTTTATAAGTAAATGCAGTGATGTTCGCTGAGAATTCAGGAAGAAAGTAAAATATATTAAAGCACGTCTTATTTAACTAGAGGTTATAACAGAAGCAATACGCTGTGCATTCTTTTGTCCGGGGGGAGCGGGCGAAGAACTATGAGTTTTGTTGGTAATTGCACCCACTGCTGGGCACAGGCTCTGCCCTTATCCCCAGGAGGTAACCCTGCGCCTTGTGGAACGGAGCTGTGTGCGGAGGATCCAGCTGCTGGCCCACCAGCACCTGATCCCATCCAAGATCGAGTTCCACGTTGGTGATAGCCCGATCAGACCGGGCGACTTCCGCAGGCTCGGGTGAGCTCCCTCTCCATGATCTGCGTCCTGCACATCCCCAGGTGTCTCTAGACAGTCATTACAATCAGGCTGATACTTGATAGCCACCCTCCCCAGACACAGTGGAATCTCCCGTTTACGTGTCATATTTGCTCTTTTAAACAAATCCTGTACCATTAATGCAGTCTGGTAAATTAGCATGCTAATGATGTCAGCGCAGCACTCATTTGGAATTTCAATTCTTTCACCCTTGTACAATCTCTTAACAGTGCTTTTGAATAGACACACAATCCATCATGTTTTAGGACTCTTCGAAGCTCTGATATTTTTGATGAACGGCTTTGCGTCTAGGTATGTGTCACTTTCGGACAACGAGAAAACTGACTATAAGGCACGGGAATTGAAGTCTGTTCATGTGGATGCAGTCGGAACACACCTGAGACTGACTTTCCACAGAAACTATGCCAGTCCCCATAATCTGTACAATCAGGTAAAAACCGCTTTAAGACTGGAGCCAGTTCAGAATTTTATGTTCAAATTCAGTCTTTTAGATTTCAATTTGTAATGGAAAAACGGTTCAGGATGTCAACACACAATACTATGACACCAAAATATAATTTTTTAAATACAGTGGAAACACTTATGGTTGTCACATCTGGCTGGGTGAATTTGACCACTATAAGGGGATGATCATTATAACCATTTTTTCTTCTTCTTTACATCTCAGGCAGATTGTCTAAATGACATTTCTATATTTATTACATGAATACAGAATAAGGTAAAACAAAATGGACAGTGTTACTATGTACTCAATTTTATTGACAATGGCAAAATAAAATATAGCTGTTTCAAATGTTTTTCATATTTTGCAAAAACGGTATATAATTTAAACATGCTGTAATACAGTGCAGTACTGTACATAAATATTCTATTCAGTTCAGTTTTATTTGTGCATTGAATTTTTTACCGCATTATATTGCCTCAGAGCACTTATTCTAGTTTCGGTGCATGCATCTAGTTGGCTTGGTCTTGCAGACCGTCATGATTTCTGTGTGTGCAGCATTAGCCTTGAGTAGCTAGCAGAAGTAGAGAGGTTACCATAAGGCAAGTAGGCTATCAAAGTAAAGTAATAAAAAATTACCACAGTTTAAATTTTTTTATGTGTTGTCACGTTTAAAAAGACACAAAAACTAACACTGTAACAGGACTAATTGATTACTATGAGCAAATTATTTAAACAGTATTTATACAAGAATGATTGTGTTTCAAGCTCTCATATAAGCTCACATATTCATATACGCTCATATAATTCATATAAGCGTTTGATCACTATAACTGTGATCACTATAAGTGATTTCCACTGTATACAACACTGTTACCTCCAGTCAACAAATGTGTCATTTAAAAATATATTTTATAATTTAAATTAATTCTGTGAAATATATTTTTGGGCATAACAAATGAGACCTTCAGTTAAGCTTATCTTATAATTTAGTAAATTATGTGTGTCATAAAAATATAAAGAGTAGATTTTTTTCAAAGTAATAATTTTAGTCATATTTTATGAATAGTACATATATGAATGTCTCTCACCAAAATGATATGATATGTAAAATGAATTGAAAATTATATATATA
>JABFEA020000110.1:1251191-1265235 GCA_019775915.2 Cyphomyrus plagiostoma | reverse complement strand
CCCCCGGGGACGACCCAAGAGGGGGTCTTTTTTAATGACTTAGATGGCATATGTGTATTCTCATATCGATCAAGTGGAATGGATTCTTTCGCAATGCAATAGAAACAGCACTTTATATATAAGGACTTTAAAATCATCATCATCGTCGTCATTATTTGTTTTATTTATTTATTTTTCCATCTAGACTTTTTTAGTGTGGAATTAAAAAAAATCTTTTCCAGGGTTACTAGTCAACTTTGGGTGATAAAACTTTTCCAAACCCATAAAAATGACATCATGTTTCAGTCTGGGAAGAAAAAAGAGAGAGGCCAATCCAAGGACATTACTTCATGTGAGCAGACTCGGGGAAATAATTATGACAACTGAGTAAAAAGCATTGGATATGACATCATTGTGCTAAATGGCTTACATCAAGCTACCCCACAGGAAAAAAATATTCCACCAGAAGAAAGCATTAGATGCTTAATAACTCAAGTTTTGCTACTTGCAGTCTGTACTGTCTTCTTGGCTGAATCTTCGTTGAAAAAATGTATCCTTGATTTCAGTTTATCTCAATGTCTTGCTACAATAAAGACGCATTCCAATTTTTGACGTCAAAAATAATTTGATGTTCAAGAGAGATAAAGGGATGTTCCCACTTCCCCTCACAGGTGTCACATTGAGCATCTTCTTTGCAGAGTTTGTATGAGGCATTGTGCCATTGCCAAGTGACTGATTAATAGGGCTGATTGAATTCCTCCGCTCAGTGTCCAAATAGTGACTTTCATTGAACTGCTCATCCTTCAGCGGTGAGCCTCACAGGTCCTCCTCATGGAACAGCGGACCTCCAGTCCTGGTTACTCTTCCATAGCCTGCTAGGCTCAATAGCGATTTTTGATCTAAAATAATAAGTGTAGTGTATGGGCAGGCGTTCCCCACCTCATAAAAGAGCCTTTGTTTGTTCTTTGTGCGGCTCCTTACGAATGACAGCGGTGATGATGGAAGACAGGAAACTGGCCTCAGTTGGGGATAATTGGCAGTTAACTGGTGAGATTTGCAAGGTGTTTCAGCTGACGGTGAAGCCATTCCGGAACTGTGGGGCTTCCCCTCTGTTAATGCTTATAACATACATCTGAACTTCATTCTCCTTTGCGAGCAGACCACAAAACATACTTCCCGTGTTATTTGGAATAATACATGTGAATGTTTTTTTTTTTTTATTTAAAAAAAAAAAAACACTTTACAATAGGGCTCCCTTTTTACACTTGTAAATGGTAGTAACTCATTAATGAAAATAAAACTGTTTCGTTAATTGTTTAAACTATTAATAGTTTATAAAGTTGATTATATCAGTTGTTGACAGTTATGTGACAGTTACATGCTCAATTTGAGTTTGATGCCAGCGACATGTTTCAGAACGTTGGGAGACGGCCATGTTTACCTCTGTGTCGCATCGGCTCTTCTTTTACCAACACTGTGAAGGTCTGGGAACTGAGGAGACCAGCTGCTGGACTTAAAGTGAAATATTGCCCCATTCTTGCCTGATATAGGATTTCAATTGCTGAACAGTTTGGGGTCTCCTGTTGTATTTTTTTGTTTCATAGTGCGCCAGATGTTTTCAGTAGGTGACAGGTCAGGACCGCAGACAGGCCGGATTCTTCTACCACGGAGCCATGCTGCTGTAATACGTGCAGAATGCGGTTTGGCCTTGTCTTGCTGGAATATACAAGGCCTTCTCTGGCAAAGACATTGTCTGGATGGCAGCATATGTTGCTCCAAAACCTGTATATGTCGTTCTGCATTAATGTTGCCTTCCCAGGCTCTGCGAGCTACCTCAGCCCTGGTCAGCAATGCACCTCCATAATGCACCATTACGGAAACAGGCTTTTGACCAGTATGCTGATAAGGTGAATGGTCCCTGTCACGTTCCAGAACACGGCGGAGAGGGAGGTGTATTGCCAGTTGTGTTTCAGGTCGCGAGGCTTGGATCGACCAGTCTGGTGGGATTAGTTTTAACAAGGTGGGCGGGGCTTCCTATATATCGCCAACTCAGCCGTACGCTCGGAGGTGAGCGTCTCTCCCGCGCTGTCATCCTTGCAACCTTTGCTGTCCTTTGTACCTGCGTTTCCTAACCCTGTAAAATCCCACTGTCATGAATCACCTATCACGTTGTGCTCTGTGTTATGATTGTGAATGCCTTATTGCTCCCTTAAGGTTTTGGAGGAAAGTTTAGACATTGGCTCACCTACACCCACCCGTAGGAAGCCGCAGTTAAGCACTCCAGGTTAGAAGGCGAGTGCCAACCCGTGTGTGTTTTGGAGGGTAAGCAGGAGCCCCTTGGGGGAAGGGTACTTATACGGAAGTAGCACTGATTTTGTTTTGTTCATTCCTTTGGCAGCCTCCCTTCCTTAGAGGTTGGTATCACGGTCCTCGCTGGGATAATAGGTCTGTCTTGTCCTGTAATAAAATTCTCTGCACATGATCTCTTCGAGTCATTGTGTGTGTGTTGTCCGGGTCATGGCACAGCTTACCTCACTCATACCACCTGTTCACCCCTGACCCAGACCAGAGGGTTGTGTCATGTGGGGGCTCGTCCCGGAGAACACAGCATCCATGGCAACCAAAAAGAATTTCAAATTTTGATTAGCCAGACCACAAGACAGTTTTCCATTTTGCCTCAGTCCCTGTTAAATGAGAGGGAAGTCGGCGCCATTTCTGGATCATGGTTAGATATGGTTTCTTCTTTGCATGGTGGAGTTTCATCCTGCATTTGTGGATGCCGCAACAAACTATGTTCACTGCCAGTGATTTTGGAAGTGTCCCTGAGCCCATGCAGTGATGTCCACTGTAGAATTGTTTGTTTTTAATGCAGTGCTGCCTGAGGACCCAGAGATCATGGCTCTCCAATATTAGTTTTTGGCCTTGTCCCCTGCATACAGAGATTTCTCCAGATGCTTTGAATCTTTTAATGATTTTATGTACCATTGATGATGAAACTCCCAAATTCTTTGCAATATTACCTTGTGGAACATTATTCTTAAATTGTTGCAGTACTTGCACACGCAGTCTTTCACAGAGTGGTGAACCTCTCCCCGTCTTCACTGCACAATGCAGTGAACCTCTCCCCATCGTCACTGCACAGAGACACTTTTTATACCCAGTCCTCTTACTAATCTGTTGCCAATTAACCTGATTAGTTGTGAGATATTTAATCAGGTGTTTTGTTTTAGCATTACATAACTTAATCAGTGTTTTGTTACCTGTCCCAACTTTTTTTGAAACGTGTTGCTGGCATGAAATTCAAATTGAGCATATATTTGTCTTAAAACAATAACATTTCTCTGTTTCAGAATGTGATATATTGTCTTTGTTGACGCTTTGAGATATGACAATACACATCAGATGACGAAATAAAGGATTTTTTTATGTCGTGGTGTCACAAAATACATTGTTCAAGGCCACATTTTTTTCATCATTTAGATGACGGTTGGCAAGGTTACACGCCACCACCGGGGATCTGGTACTTAATTTTTACAACCCACAGACGACAATCCACAAATATGTACCATAATCCAACAAATTATTCACAAGCTATTCACAAATATGTATTTTTAAATTTGCGTTGTGTAAAATCATATCCACAAAAATGTGGAGTGATATATGCACACAAAATGTGTTTTGCACATTTGTGGGTCACTTTCTGTCTATCTGTGGGTCGTTACATTTCTGACTTCCCTCCTGTTTATATGTGGATTTTTGTCAAATTTGTACAGCAACTGATTTGTAGAAAAAATGCACGAATATGAGCTGCTGTGATATATAAATATTATATCGGGATATGAGACTTTGGGTCGTATCGCACAGCCTTAGTCTCCATTCTATTTTTAGTTATATATGGGTTTATTTGATTTGCAAATAATCAGATTCTGTTTTTATTTATTTTTTACACAGCGTACCAACTTTTTTGGAAATGGGATTATAACTCAGAAGCTGTATTTCAAGTTGTTTTAGTTTAAGTATATTAATTTCAGCATGTCCTGTCATGTGAAGTATAGTAGGATTGAATTACTTATCTAATTTCCTTTAGTGAGCTCTTGGGTCCTATTTTTCTGTATGGATGTTTAAGCAAATAAAAATGCACTACGTTATGCTGTAAATTTCCACTTTTAATGAATTGTGAAGAGTTGTGTTTTCAAACACACCGCCTTATTTTAATGACGTGTTTATGGGATATAAAAGTGAATTATACAGTACTGGTGAACTTGATTGTTGAGATATAGAGATCAAGTTACAAACGGCATATTGTTTAATGCTGTCATCTAGGGCAAGTGGTGTTGCATACCATGTTTACACACTGGTCAGGGTGATGCTCCTGCCCACATTTGCTGAATGACCTCTGGCTTTACTTTTAACTGAGTTCAAGGTGGGTGGCACAGAGCCAGAACCATCTTCATCTAGGGTTTTGGGACGCGCATCTGGGATGAGCCCGAATGGGGTTACCCACTGCTGTCCTAGCTGAACTTTTCAGGTTGCCGGGTAACAAGATCTGGGCATCGTCTGAGAGATCAAAGGAAGGCCAGGGCAAATTTCACATTTAAGACAGTTTCAGATCGTTTCCAAGTATCTGGGCTTTCAGGATCCCTTTGTAAAAATTGAGACAGGGTAAAAATTGAGACATCTGCAGAGATTCCCTGGTCAGGCTTGGTTGCTTACCCTTCGCTTTGATTTTGTGTCATTAAGCCTTATTAAATAGTTCAGAGCTGGGGGCTGATCCATGGTCGAGTCCCTGCAGGGCTGCTTGTGGCTCTGTAATTAGAGTCTTCTCACTGACCTTGGCTTTACGTACCTGTGCTTTGTTCATACTGCCGTCAATGGTGACATGATTGTGTTATATCTTCATGGGTCGGCCCAGTTAAATCCTGCTCTGTATGTCTGTCAATGGATATGCCTCATACCTTCGCCACTGGCTTATTTAGAGAAATTTCGGCAAGGCAGAAAAGAATTAAAAATCTTCAGTATCCCTCTCTGGTTGACAGGTTTTCGAAGCATCGCTGAAGCTCCTGCGGATGATCCTCACCCAGTTCATTCCCAAACACAAACTGGGCAAAGTGGAAACTGCGCACTGCATCGAGCAAGTCTGGCCCAACCTCATCTCTAGAACCGGTGACTCTTCCACCAGGCTTCGACTCGTGGCGACTGATTTTATCCAGGTAGGGCTTTGGCTGGGGGAACCTAAATATGTACCATACAGTATATAACTAAACGGTGGCTATACGGTATATAGCACGGAGAAAATACCTTTATTATACATATATTTCGGTGTGAAGTGTCAGATTTGCTTTTGGTATAAATAGGTACAAATTGTAAGTGTTATTTGATGAAAGAGTAAATGTAACGTAACCTTCTGTCATCCTCCTGATCGGCTACTAAGCTGCTGATGGGCTGCTAAGCTCCTGCCCGCCTCATTGATATTTCTTGTATTTTTTGGCTCAGTAGCTTTGTGACCGTAGCAGTGTTTAATAATTTACAGCCCAGCTGTTTAAAATGACGGTAACACGGGAAAGTGTGAACAGAGCGGCGCATTGAGGCCAGCTCGGCTTGTCGGAGCAGGAGGTGCCTGTGAGTTCTCCTGCTGCATGGAGGGCTGCCCGCTGTGGGGGCTAACAAGCCTGGCGTTGTTGTGGAGCTGGCCTACGACTCGCGGTTCTGGCCCCACCACTCCCTTGAGGTGTGCCTCTATTGAAGGCCAGGGAGCTGTGAGTGTGTGTGCGTGTGCATGGCGCGTGTGGCGGCTCGAGCGCGTGAGGGAGAACCAGCTCCTCTTTCCGCATATGCCTGCATGTTTGTGTGCATATTCCAATGCGGGTAGTTTACTGGTTAGTCAGGTCAGGTATAGTGAATCGTACAGCCCCCATACCCCAATACGCCCCCGCCCATCAACGCCATCCAGCTTCTACAGCAAACGGCTGAAGCTTGTGAACACAAGGGCCTTTCTTCTATGACTGGGCCTGGCAGGCGGTCGCTCACGTTAAATCACTCCCTGTCTCGTATCCAGATTGAAATTACGCTGGTGTGCCTGCCCTTCCTATACTGCAGCACTTACATCATCGCCCTGGCTTTCTGGGGCACTGAGGAAATCAAATCACCTCCAGCCAAGCATATAGGCTGCCGAACGCCAATCAGCTTCAGCTCTCGATACGGCCCGCCCCTTATTGAATCATTGCTTCTGGTTTGTGTGCAATCTTTGAAGTTTTTATGTTATCATTTATAAATAACTGAATTATTACAGACAGGCATGTTCGAGGAGGGCCATTTAATGAAAGGAAAACAAAGACAGGAAACTGTGGGTCCAAAGCTTAGAGTTTGATTTGCAAATGATTTATGTGTAGCTGGGCTTAAACACTGCTAACATTACTAATAAAGTTAAAAATCATGTACATTCTGTGTTGTTAATCGTAAACTGTTTTTCTGCTGGTGTTTAATGTTTGATATTCTGTTGTTTTTATACCTGGTTAATAGCACAGTGCTATTAACAGAGGAGGAACATAAACCCTGATTAAGCCTAATGTTTGCAGTGGGTGTTTTTGCCCTTCAGTGAGTGATGTCTGAGCTGGCCCCTGTTGTGGCATGCCCCCCCCCCCACCAGGAAATGGCCCTCTTTAAGGAGGTGAGGCCCCTGCGGATTATCCCCGGGGAGCTGGTGAAGCCCCTCCCGTCAGGTTCTCTCACCCGGCTGGCGCTGGGCCGTGCCCAGCTGGTAGAGCGACTGCTGCCGGACGTCGGCTTCAGCGTCAACGGCGTCATGCAGGTAAGGGTCCGACGCCCGCCCCACCGGGACGCTGGGCTCCCATCACACTCTGTACGGGAAAGAGGGAGCCGGACCAGGACTGAAAGGCAAATGGGTTGTTGGTAAAGAGGCGCTCGAGTTGCTGTGGTTGCTCTGAGGTTCTCGCCCTTACGGTCATGGAGTCGTGTGGCCTGACTGTGGGCCACAGTCAGTGGTTTCATGGCCCTGGGGCTGGAACAGAGCTCCCCGCTGGAGGGAGGCCACAGATTACCACACGTCACTGAGAATGTTCATATAAACCTGGGAGCTTAAACCAACATTCATAAATAACAGACACCGCCAGTTTGGAAGGTAACTAAACGTGATTCAAGATAAATTCAAGATAAACATTATAGGTCCCGGGTTGAAATTCTTTTGGATACAGCAGCAATGCACACAAATATATAATACAAAACTGACAAGTTCAAAGCCAAGTGCAGGTAATGCAGACAAGCAAACAGTGTGAAGATGCCTGTAAGTTTATTTATAAATAAGTTTATTTGTTTTAAGTTGGAAGACTAGAAGTAATGTCACAGTGTCAGGGATGGGTCCTGTGAATGTTGACAATTAAAAATGGAGGAATATAATTTTACAGAGCTAACTACAACTTAAGACAAATCGTTCCTGCTCCCGTCAAATACGTAGTTTGGTGTTAAAGGTAGTTTATTTCTAGCTCATACACTGAAAACTGCCATTGTTCTCATTTTTTAGTTTTTTATGTTAAACTTCCTGATACAGGAGGAGAGGTCCGAACGTCACCAACTTCCACCGCACTCCTGTGTGTTTGGATATTTGTATATTTTTGCAAAACCTCTATTTTTGCATCTGCTTCAGTAATTGCAGTCTGAGACTGATGCACCTGTTTTCCAGCCTTTACGGCAGCTTCTCTCCTCATCTGCTTAGCTTGCCACTCGAATTCTCCTCTTCCATTGGGTAGTTTTTCCTTCAACGCTGCCGCCTTTGCTTTGAATGCAGCCTTCTCCGTTTCGGCCTCCATCTTGGCTGGTGAAGCTGCAGACACCACTCGTCCACACTGAGAACCTTGCCTGCTAGGGCATTGAGTGACTGTCTTTAATATCATAGGCACCCTCTCTACATGGGCTGCTTGTGCATCACACCCTTCAGCTTGTGTAGAACATTTTAAAACGACACTCATCCATCCTTCACATCTCCAGAAAATAAATCACCCATTGTATTTGTTTTTGGAATGAATCAGTTGTTTTTGATCATCCAGATATTCTTCTTCAGTCATAGACCGAAATTTCAAATGGCAATTTTTTTTTGCAAAATTCCTTTGGAAGTTACTGAGGTCAATTCACAGTTTGTCCTTGACACCATTCATGTTTGCATCATCTTTCATTAATTGCTTAGTATGTTTCACAGTGCTAATTACCTGCCCTAACTTAGCTCAGTGTGCATGGGCATGTCTGGACACGTTTTCTTCCCAGGCCTTTTCTGTCATTTTTACCATCGATTTCTTCGCTCTCTGGCCTATCCATGTTAAGCGAAAATGTCTGTAGCTAGTTAATTCGCAAAATGCCACGAAGCACCTACAGGCGACTGTTTTGAAAACTTTTCAAATCGCCAAGTGGCTGATCAGGGGAAAGTTAACCTGCCCGACGCACCAGCTGACAATAACCCAAGGGCAGTACTTTCGGTTTAATCCTTCATTCAGTATCAAATCTTCAAGCACGAAGTATTAAACATCCTACGAGTCGGCTCAAGAAACATCCATAGAATCCACAAGTAGCAATAAAATACGTTAGTTTCAAAGGACATAACTCGTAAAAGCAAAACACATTCACTGACATTCGCGATTATATTTGCGATTATACATATTTGCGGTTACATTTGCGGTCAGCAAAAAGTAGGATTTCCCTCTTCACCCACTCACTACCGCTTCCACCTAACATATGATATTACAAATTTCTACCGCCACCACACCACGTGACCAAGCGTGCGAGATTACGCGAAACCTCGCCTACCTCTGTCTCCTACAGCACCGTTGCATAAACTTGACGCAGGCAATGCTTTCTGTATTCATAGAATATAATTTTTAAATCCGGTTATACCACAAACTGGTCTTGCAGGTTAATTTATGCATGAACGCTATTCTAAAGCTAGCAACAAAAAGATACAACACACAGTTCGCGGCCATTGATGAAGCTTCATTCTGACCTTCTACTTACCAGCCTTTTACTTTCCATGTTCCATTTTTCTTCTCCTTGTCGAGCCATTTCCAATCCAGGTTCCACGAAGAACGGGTCTTTTGACTAAGAAATCTAGATTCCAATCTGGAAATAGAGCCTTTGGTTGACGCTTGCCTCTCTCCCATCTAATTTGCAAAAAAAAAATCCATGACATCATTCGGTAAACTTAAAACTACTTCCTTGAATCAAATAATAAGACATCACGCAATAGATCTAACAATATGTACAAAGTTTTCTGTATGTCAAAAGATTTTCTGGGAGCGTAACAGGGAGAGACAGAGGTCAAAAGAGTGTGGAGCTTCATCCTCCAGGCTTCAAAGTTCCACAGCAGGTCAGCCATTCTATGGCATCTTTGACCACCAACCAGAGCCTTTCCCTGCCATGGAACCTACTTCTGTTCCCTGTCTCCCTGAACAATAACAAAGGGTAGTTAGCACTTACACTAATGCTAATATTGACTAGGAGACCAGCAAGAACAAACATCTCCTTCCAATCCATGGAGGGCCTCCTCTAGTCTGCTGTGTCCAGAGGTCCTTCATAAACATCACTGAATTGACCATCCTGTGCCCTCTCCCAGTGTGTTGAACTTTCTGAAGGCGGTGATTAATGTAGATGTGGTGCCATTTCTCAAATCAAGTGCATATTCCCTGCATTTTTCCCAAACTACAAAAAAGGGGTTATTCCTGTGGGTGAAGTTGTTGCCATGTTGGTACTTATTCAAGGCACAGAGGTATTTATAACAAAAACACAAATAACCACTCACTCAAAAATGATGTCAGCTATACTAATATAATAATTATCATTATTATTATTATAGTTATTTTATTATTGTTGTTTTGTTATTATTATACTTCTGATGTAAACCTTAATCATTTCTTGATAGTAAGGTGTGTGTAATTTGATAGATGTTCATTTTGAATGGCGTTAAATCTGTAATTGCCGAGAGGTGAGCTTTTCGTTTCGACCGTGTCAGTCGATATCATTCACGAGTCACTGAGTACAAGGTTCATGCACCTGCGGGCAGTTCGGAAATTTCCAGCCAAAAGGTCGCAGCTCAAATTCCAGGAAGTCTAGCACTTCCACCGCAGTGTTGGGTATGGTCCTCAACCATTAACCACTTGATGAAGAAATCTGCCTGTGAAAATTAAGTGGCGCAAGTACCCTTGGGTATTAACATCAATGCCATTGACACCCGGCCTAATCCAGTGTGTGAGTCGCTCTTCCAGACTCTGAGTGTGCAAAGGAGGTACCCCCCCCCCGTTTCAAGATTAATACATTTTTCTGCCTTCCCCCCTGTTTCCCGGGAGATGTGCTCCAAGCTTGACCAAAGAGGCGATTGAATTTCCTGTAATTAAAATGAGGAGAGGAGGGAGTGAGATGAAAGAATAATGGGACCCTGTGGTGGGATGGGGGGGTGACGGAGGGGCCTGGAACCTGCGCTGGTTGTTACGCTTTATTCCGGTTGGAACTCACTCTTTTCATCAAGGAACGTCAGACAGTTATGTTTCAATAAGTGTCTGGCTGCCTGTGTTAGGGTCCGGTGGTAACCTTTCATGTTGCGTGTGATGTTCGGGATGGACTATTTCGAGTAAGATAATGCCTCCGTAGCTGAGATAACTGCTGCCATGACTTCAGATATTTTGCACCTGGTTCCGAAGGACTTCTTTATTATTTGGAAGTTTAAAAAACACCATAATTTACATTTTTTTAAAGTTTATTTAGTACAGGGTCTTTGCCAATCAGTATAAATAATTAGTGTTGCATGTAAATATATTACTCTGCAGCGTAGCGTGCATGCATCACAGTATAAAAAATGTTCTCTTATTTAAAATCCACCAATTATGCCAGTGAGCTCTGGCTATACAACTACTACGAATAATCTTCTAATATAGTCAACAAGCAAATGGCTACAAAGAAATGTGCATCCAGACACAAACAGGCTGTGAGAGGAGAAGCTTCCAGAATGAAGTCGGGGCTGAGGGGCCATGTGAGGATCACCAAATGAATACATCTTGTGCTGTTAACAGGGACACACAAGTTATTCTGCTTGTTCAGTGGGAGGAGATCAGAACGAAAAAAAGTTATTCAGCACTTTAAATATTATTCTGTAATTTAGGAGAAATAAAATGATGACATCATGTCTGGTTGTTCCCTGTGCATTGTGGGAATGTATCCAGCCCCCGTGTAACCCTGTACTGAAAAAGCGATAATGGAAGATGGGTGGGTAAAATGATGAGTAGATTAACAGCTCTTGTTACTATTTGAGGCTAATAGATTTTCACAGCATTTTATTGACTCATCATCATAGTGATAGGTGTCCAGGGATATCTTAGCTTGTGGGGATCAAATGTCCCCACAACGTGATAAATACCCCTTTTTTACGTTATTGGAAAGCTCTGTTTCATAGAATTCTGTGACTGCAATGAAAGAACTAAAGATGAAAAAACTTTTTTTTTTGTTTGGTTATTTATGGTTAGGACTGGGTGGGGGTTAAGGTTGTCATAATATCACTGTCATCCAGCTTGAACATGATATAATATGTTTAATTACTTAAATTAGCAATATAAAAGATTGTAACCTAATTAATTATTATCTACAGTAGCCATTTTACCAACCACATGTTCATAAAAATAGTCATGGGTGATGCAGCTTTCTTTGAAAGATTAACTTTAGAAGATGTTTAATTGTGCATAGAAGGGCTGTTTTTTGTGTTTGACATAACCCTATGTGACAAATATCCCCCGTTAATTGGATGTTTTTTACTTTGGTGGGCTTTGTGCTGTACCGCTCTGCTGAAGTGTGCGTGTCTGTCAGTTCTCCACAGCCGCTCTGGAGCACAGTGCCGGCGCAGTGCGGGAGGCAGCTGTGCGTATCGTCCTGGCCGCCTACGGGCAGTACGGAGGTGCCGTGCGCGCCTTTCTCCCGTCAGACGAGGCCAGCACACGCAGAAACATGGTCTACAGGAAGATCTTCGACGCACTGGCAAAATTAGATGGCACGCCCATCGGGCTGCGGAGCGGAGTGAGCTCATCTGCAAATGCACATTGTGTGCCACTGATGTTCCCGTTGAGGTCATAACCCACAAAACACATGGCTAAGACTGCAAAGTTTTGGCTGTTGGCAATTTTGTACATATCCATTGGGTCCAATCAGTTTAGATTACCGAAATGGTCATACATTTGAAGCTTATGATCATGGAAATAATAGAAAAGCCTCTTTGTCATTTCCAGTAAAGAGAACTTATCATTAATTTCCCAAAAAGGAAGTTACATAACATTCTATTTGCCAAAGCTGGGAACATGTCACTGGGTGTATTTGTTGGCTGCTTTGGTCTAAAGCAGTGTTTCCAAACTCAATCCTTGGGGAGCCACCGACCCACATTTTTGCTCCCAGCTCCCTGGCAGACATTTTCTGCTTTTTACCAGGAGTTGCAGGAGGAAGCAAAAATGTGGACTGAATGTGGGCCCCGAAGACCAGATTGGGAAACAGTGATATAAAGGATGGGCAGTACATAGTAATTTAATGCGGCAAGTTCACCCGCATTACTAAATTAGGGGGGGAGGGGGGTGGTGTTGTTGAGGAGAGAACATGTCTTACTTTGCTTTTTTATTCAGACCCTGAAGAGAGACGGCGTGCATAGAGTGGAAAAAGAGAAGAAAGCGGAAATTCTGACTCTGCAGGAGCAAGTAACAGTACTGAAGGAGATCAGTGTACGGCAGTCTGTCAGCCTTCCTGGGGCAGTGACTCCTCTGCCACAATTCTGTCTTATATTATATTGTATTATGTTCCTTTAGCTGATAATAAAGTCTGATAATGCAAGAAAACGCAACACACTCAAAATTACATTGAGGACAGAACTCTGATTATAGATATGTAGGTTTAAGTGCAGTGCTTCCATGTCTTATTGTTGATCTGATATCATTTGTATTGCTAATCACAAGACTGTGTATGTGTTCTTTTCTGAAAGGAAAAAGATAAAGGCAAGGAAAAGGCCGTCGAGCTTCCCAGAGCGGGTCTGTATGCGGCGGTTTGTCTGCTGCTGTGTTTGTGCTCACAGGGAATAATTTGTTTCAGACCTCGTCTAGACCGTGACAGCCTGCCTGTCTACTTTGTAGGTGCCAGAAAGATTCATAGCGCCAGCCCTTCACACATGGGCGGTGACCGGTTGCCGGCTGCCGGTTATTTGGACAGGTAGGTCCAGCCATGTGTCTGCTGACTCAACAGCACGGAACTTAAAACTGGCCTGAGGACCCAGCAGCCTGCAGTGGTACTTTGCAAAACTGCAATCAGTAGCTCTGCACTCATTGCCTCATATTTTAATGTGCTGTAACGGTGCAAATCTGAGGCTGGATAATCCCGATCCTGTAGAGTCCATTTTTTTGCTGCTTCACAAACTGGAAAGGATGAGAGATCATCTGTAGCTCCGCCCAGGATCCTCACCACCCGCCTCACTTCTGCTGGAGGAGTAGGCTGTACGGCGCTGTGCTTCCCACCAGCTTCATGTTAGATATAAGTCGATTGTCTGGTTCTTCAGTGGCCTTGTATGAGGAGGAGACCTAGGATGTTCTAGCAGGGAAGTCCTGCAGATACATGCCAACATTTTAAACATCCAAGTATCTACTGTGATTAACTTTTAAAAGTAAAGTTACCACCTCATTCTATCACTGCCCCTCACTAGCTTATCCTCTTCATTGGTTGCTTTGTTAACGGACTGGATGCTCTGTTTTTGTATTTTACGTTTAGACTTAATTCCTGTTGGATTCTGTTGATGATTTTTTGAATTCTTTTTTATCTTACAGAAATTAGGTTCTAGACAGTGCTTTATACACTCACCTAAAGGATTATTAGGAACACCATACTCATACGGTGTTTGACCCCCTTTCGCCTTCAGAACTGCCTTAATTCTACGTGGCATTGATTCAACAAGGTGCTGAAAGAATTCTTTAGAAATCTTGGCCCATATTGATAGGATAGCATCTTGCAGTTGATGGAGATTTGTGGGATGCACATCCAGGGCACGAAGCTCCCG
>JABFEA020000110.1:1204928-1229752 GCA_019775915.2 Cyphomyrus plagiostoma | reverse complement strand
CAGAATACAGGCCCCTGGTCTCCCGCCCCCCCCCCCCCCCCAAGGCCAAAAACATGCCTGTGTGTGTGAGTGTGCCCTGTGATGGGTTGTGCCCCACCTCGCACCTATAGCCTGTAGCTGTTTCAGAAAATGGATGGATGGTATAAACTGGTTCAATTCAATGTATAACAACATTAGTTTTTGCATTTTTAAGGTATTTTGACATTTTTTGCAAATAAAATAAATCATAATATATATGAATTTAGAATCAAGTAAATGCATTTTGTATGTAGACACATACCAATAAATTTGAAAACTAGTTTGATGTGTTCTGTTTTTCCAGAGCGATGTATATCATAAGCATAAAGTAATCATTTAGTATTTAGTATGTTTTTCAGGACGACTGTTGTTTTACGGTTATTTACCTATATTTTATTTATATTTGAAGGGAAGCTTTAACTTTCAGTAATACTTATGTTATGTCATAAGCAAATTAAGTTAAAATCAAACCGCGTAAATTAAGTACGAATTTCGGCTTGATATGACGTAAGCGACAGTGGTCTGCCTGTCAGTGACGCGCTTTACGCGTGAAACTCGCGGCCGGGTGAGGTGCCGAGTGTCGGCGGATCATTCGAGTTTGTCCTGGTAAAGCTGGTCCTCTTGTGCCACTCGGTCTCTGTTTGTCCAGTTCAGCGCCTCGGAAAGACGTTTGGTATGAGGCGAAAGCAGGTAAAAGTGCCGTATGATCCGTGTTTTATGCACCACCCAGCTATCAGAGCCGCGCTAGCTGCCTGGCCCTTAGCCTAGTGTGTATGGTCTTATATGGCCGTAGAGGGCTCTGGCTAACCGAGTTTGCTGTTCGGGGAACTTCTGGAGGATTTATACCATTAAGTATATTTCTATTCGAATTATTACACATTTAAAACGTGAATAACTTTTAAATGCTTTGAAAGTAAATTTCACACGTTGGTAGTTAGCCTATCAGCTAGCGTGCTACTTGAGCATCGGTTCACAGTTAGCAAGTTAAGTTTAGTATTTAAGAGCAGAGCATTTTACGACTGAATGGTAAGTTTCTGTTAGACTCGATACTGTGTTAGCTAGTGAAAATACAAAACGAGACTTAAAATGATCTCGCACTAACAAAAGTTTTTACATGTAACGTCAGTAAGACGACTGACCGGTAGCGCGGCTATAGACTAACTCCGTAAGTTATGGTTTCGCCCTGCCGGTTAATGTTCAGTCGAGTTTGGTTGCATATAAAACGCGTGGTTCGGTTTCTCACAGGCGTTTGCAGCCGGCTAATGCTACTGTACTTGATGTAAGTGAGGTGAAGGGAGTTTTTGTTGTTCTTTTACAGGGCAGGACACGCACCTCGGTGAGGCTGCGAGAGAAGCAGGCGGCTGCCATCCAATTCCAGGGAGACAGAGCTGCTGAACAGGTTAGTGCAAGGGTTTAATTGTAATGATCCTGCAATTCATTAAATTTAATGTCATTTAATTTAATCTCCTACAGAACGTGTACCCACGCCTCCTACCCATTTATTGTTTACAGACATCCATAGGAGCGGCAGATCTTCAGTGTCCTGTAAAGAGACCGAGAGGGAAATGTACGGATCGGAAAATAAATAGGAGAGATGCAGATTACCTGGCAGAAGATGGTTTGTCTCGGAGTTCAATTGTAACAAATGGCAGTGGGGAGAAAGACTGTACAGAAACCTTGTCTGTTGTGACTGGACTTTGCTCTGAGAAGAGCACATGGACATGTCTGGGGCACGGGTCAGACCCGGGGAACTGCAACGTGACAGGAGAGGATCCCAAGCCTTTGCTGGATGATCAGGACAACAGTATTTTCCTCGATGATGATAGCAACCAGATCATGCCTGTAGGACAATTCTTCGGCAATTTAGAACTTGTCCAGGTAACTGTGCTGAAGTTCGGTCAGTCTGGCGTGTCACAAATTACAGCATCAGTGTTTGCATACATAGTGGAGGATCACAACATGTATCAAAAACTTTTTAACTCCTGTATAATACAAATTTGATTGTCATCGACATTGTTCGTGCCGTGTAAATGTGTCATTGTCAGTAAGCATGTATGTAAATGGCACAAAACAAGAACGTCATTCCTCTTCTTCTGAAGTTGATGTTGCAGTAACACAAACTTATCAGCTGTGTAGTTTGTGTAAAATTTTGCATATCTTAGACTTTCCAGAATACTAACTAATAAATATTTGCCTGTCTTATCCAAGGATTATCCCCCCAGAGTCCCGCTAGAGTCCCACATAAGCAGGAGAGAGTACCGGAGGCTGCACTACATTGCCAGGGATGACAGTGATGAGGACGTCCATAATGACCCCCTGGCCACAGAGCAGGAGAATGGTATGCAGCATTTTTTCACTTTATTGAACTGTGAGAAGTCACTAATTTAATACAGATGCTTTCATTACGAAGGGGAAGATAGTATTTAAGTAAGAGGACTGAATTTCTTTGGCTTAAATGAGGCTTAAATTTGGTTTAAAATTTAAAATAGTAATTTTAATACTTTTAGTGGAGCTGCGCAATATCACACTGTGTTATGGTTTTAGATGATGGGTGAAATATTTGCCCGGACACTGGTTTTCGGTACTATGTGAATGTTCATTGATTTTTGTTGGCAAAGCATGCCACATTCTACTATTCCGGTATATCATGTAAGTGATGAGCACTAAAGTGGCCATGAAAACAGGGACAGCTTAGCAGCCACAGAATCTTTTGAAAGAGAACAAGGTGGAAAGATGTTGGTGGTGTAGTGGTACTTTTCCAATCACACTTATTAAACATAAGGATACACCAAATTTATACAGGTTACCAACTTTTGGCCATCACAGTACGCCTCTCACTAATATTTTAGGCGCACTACTAATCTGCTTACTAAAATGTAGGTGTAAGTGAACGTCTGTATGGTACCGAAATGCCAGCGTCTGAACAAATGTTCACACCCTTTAGCTGAGGCCCTGGTGATTATTGTGTATGTGCCGTGTGATCTCAGTGTGAGATTGGGCAGCGCTGACTTTTAGGGACACTGCTATACCTCTTTCACATTCCAGCCCAGTTGGTGTGATGTTCAGCATTCAAATTTTTAATGCTGTTCTTTTCAGGAGGAAACAAATGCACCCTCACACCCACTTAAGTAAAATAATTTCTGGATGAAAAATTAATTGTAGGATATTCCGGAACTATTTCAAGGATGAAAGTCTCCTATTTTAGTGAAAATCAACATATTCGGTCTTCACTGACATTGATACAGTGAAGTTTAAAAACCATAACAGAACTCTTGAAATAAGATATAATCAAATACTGTAAGAAACTTTAAAACATATAGCAGTATTGTATATTATTAAGATCTGCAATATTGGGACTTTATAAATGACACATTTTGGTCTTAGCAGATAATTTGTATTGACATTTAAGGTGGGGGTTCTGGGAATGAACACAGCCTTACTGGCATTGGCACAAACGTAACCCGCCCTGGTGTTGCAGTTTAACACTGACTGGGAAAAATTACTCCAGAAACCTTCCCTCCAGACAATTGCAACAGTAGCTATCAAACGGGAAGTTGGGAGCAGATGAGAGAGGTACGGCCGTTTTGTCGCTTATGGGAAAGTGGACATGATACACCTTGACAGCTATGTATCTGGTGGAAGAGAACAGCCTGTAATCCTTAGACAGGACCCCAACCTTATTGGGCTGATTGGATTTTTCAAAATGTCACATCCATGAGAACCGTCTCTTTCCCTCTACTTATTCTACAGGTACGGCAGCCCAACAGAGCATAAAGAATCGTAAAAATGGCCTGTTTTGATGACCTCCAGGGTGGACACAAAGTGCAGAGTCAATTTTTTTTTCGTCCTGAAAACAGCACTTAATTACTTTTGTTCTTGAATGGAAGCCAAAGATGTGCTGTGTGGCCTGCCTGGATCCTTGCACCAATATATTGCTCATTGTCCTATTGCCTGAGGTTGACTCATGTCTGTCATGAGCACAGAGCATTACAAGCTTGCTTATTTGCAACTTAATTTTGTATGTGTGTAAGACATATAACTGAATAATTTTTCAATGACAGAAGTATGCGGTATTGTATTTTTTTATAACAACTGAGCAAATGCTGCAACTGATTTTAATGTTTATTAACGGTGGCTAATGATCTGTAAAATTATACTACTTGTCCAAGGTCCAGATTTACTTTGTTAAAATTCAAAATGTAAGAGATGGTAACGTTTAACATTTTAATAAGAAAACCTTGAATGAATGGGATGGTTTGTAGTGTTACGGAACTTAAGTTTTATAGAGGAACATAAAAGGTATTTGTGACTGAACAGAAAGCATGACTGTAGTGTAACATGCACTTAGTATCCTTTTGTCTTTGATATCTAAAAAATCAGTAATGGCATCCTCCTATTTTACTCGGCTTACGTTACCAGAACACCGAATGTTATTAGTGATAAGTGAAACACAGAGATGATTGTTTTTTCTAAAAATTTATTGTGACATGCAGATAGAAAAATCAATAAATATAAAACTGCACTTAAAAAATTAAGAGGCTGCAATCTGATTTTAAAAAAAAAAAAGAACATTGTTATTACTGAACTGCTCTTTGCATCTGTAGTCCCCATGTTCTTGCCATGCAGGTTTCCTCTATAGACACGTAGTTAGGTTAATTGCCATCTCTAAATTTCCCATACTGTATGATTGTGTATGCTTTACACCGAAGTGGCCTTCCATTCTGGGTATATCCCAGTATTGTCTTGCCTGGAATTGGCTTCTGGCACCTTTGTGACAATGATAAGTGGTTTGAAGAAGGATTGATCTTATTTATGAGGATTTTTCAGTTACTTCATTGAAGCAAGGAGGATATTCAAGTGGCATTCATTTCCTTTTCTTCACCTTCTTGTATATTTTTCCACTGTCACATGCCAGGTCATGAATAGTCTTCTTGTGGCAGACGATATGTACCAGTTTCAAGTTCTCACGCGTGAACAGCAATCTATAGAAATATTCCCAGTTAATTTCACCTTGGCTGTGGTGCCCCAGAGCGTCCACCAGTGTCGGGATGATAGTCCGCTTCTTCTCGATCCTAAAGGTTTTAATCAAGTGTGCTGAAATGTCAGTACTGGCAGTAGAATTTAACACTAGGTAATAGGTGAAAGGATTTATGAACATGTGACTTACACGTGGTCGAGGTTCCAGGTGCTGAAGAGGATTCTGCTCTCTCTGTTCCCATAAGGGTTAATAGAGTGGAGAGATGAACAGCTGTCCTGATCAAAAGCACCCTGTGTGAAGAAACAGTTTGTCTTCCACATGTCATTTCCTTTGAATTCACTGAAGTTAACCATTGTAGCAGTGGCATTTTCCAGCAGCAGGCTGGAATGGCCTCAGCTTGTGAGGTTGATTCTATTACAGCAGGGGTGAGGGTTTGCCCACCCTCACTGTGTGTGGTTATGTTCCACAGGCTTCAGTACGCGATGTGACATTTGGCAGTGAGAGCTACAGCTCGCAGCAGACACTGTAATATAGCAATGAATGGGAACCCTGCCGTCTAGACCACTCAGTGAAACTCAAGCCAACTTGGGATCCCAGGTCATCCTCACCACAGAGGGCCTGTGCAGCACGGCAAGGGTCCAGTGCTGCAGTCGGGCACCACGGTGGACACCTTTGGGAAAAGTACCATTCGTAATATGCTGCACTCAATAGAATCAGCCATATAAATTATTCTAATGTCAAATCCAGCTGAACCATGCAGAATCACAGTACCTGCCAAGCCACAATGTAAACTCTCACAAGTGACGTAATACTGCATTATTTTGCCACGTGTTCGTTCACTGAGTGCAAAAACACATTTTCACCTAACAAGAAACAATACCCCAAGGAAGGACTCCCACACAAAGAGCAAAAAAAAAACAAAAATACAATTGAGACCAGCGTCTGATTTAAAAATAGTTCTATTTGTTACTTTATAGGGCTGTACAAAGTGCATAGAGTGCATTTCAGTCCATGTTGGACTTTCCTCAGTGCCAAAGAGCCAGTGCAAGATGGATAATCTTATATATGGGTTACTATACAGGTGCACTGACTACCACACCAGAAAGGAAGATAAACAAAGCACTGTGTTTAAGGTGCAGGCCAACCCTTGTGAGAGACTCACCTGACAAGAAAACCAGCCTTGCCTGGAGCACATGCAGCCAGACTCCTCTCGTCTGTCGAAATAGCAGCCGTTGTACTTGGTGACTTTCAGTTTCTCAAGCATACTGGTGACGACTTTCTTGTATTCTGTCCGAACCCTGGGGCTCGGGATGTTCGGAGTATATCCATCCACCTTAGTGGGAAAACATCAAAATTATCACGTCCGTCCAAAAATGCATCATGTCTAACTACACCATACACAAACGTTTCCAGTGAGAACAAAATCTTTCATGCAGTTTCTCTAAATATAACTTCTTAAAAATTGAAGCAGGATAAATGCTTAGTCAAGATCAAGTTTAGGGATTACTGCAGGTACAATTATAGTGATTACCTCTTTCAAATATCCTCTAATTCTGCTTTCACAGTTGTATTTCATGTAATCAGACTTGGTCTTAAATCTATTGTCAATTCCTAAAATCGACGGGCAGAAAAACAACAGGTCAGCATAACAAACAAAGCTCACTGAGGTCAACTGCAAAATATTAGTAACACGGTTGAAGCATTTTTGGAGGGTGGGAATGCTGTGATATTACCCTGAAACCAGCTGCTGTCCTCTTCCCTTTTTTCACTCTCTGAGTTGTCCTCTAGGTTTTGAAGCAGATCACTTAGGATTTTCCGCTTTTTCTGTGACTTTTCATCTGTGAGAAGGCTCTTGGCAGATTTGATTAGAAGATCGTAATGACGGTTCGTGGAGCCAAGCAGAAGGCTAATATCCGACGCAACTGCGGACACGGAATGCACACACATTAGTCAAACTTAATGAAACCCATTTCCCCTTTAACAGCACTCTTTCGAATATGAATTTTGAGACGAGATTAAAAGAGAAAATCAAACATGTAACTGCTTGTTACAGATTAAAAACATAAAAGACTAATAAAACTGCACATCAATATCATCCCTTGAAGTTACAAAGTATAAGTGTTACCACGTATTGATACAACATTTCACTGGACCTACATCCATCCCAGCACTGTCCTTCAGTCAACAGAACAAGTTCAACGTTGTCCGGTAGCCTTCTGAAGTAATCATCACCAACTTCGGTTCCATCTTCATACAGGCAAACTCGAGAGCCCTTCAGTGGTACCTAATTAGTTACATTACAATGAGCCGCGATCTTTGTACTACAGTCCAGATATAACACGCAATAGCTTTCACTTCCGTGCAAAACGACCAGCTGTTGTTTCACACACACGGACACAGTACCTTTAAAATACTGCAACCTTTGCTGAGAAGCTCTTTCACATTTGCAGCCGCGACTCCATACTTTGTACTTTCGCCGCGGCGTCTGAGTTTCACAAGTTTATTCTTTTTATTAAGCGATCGAAACATGACTCCGCTCCACCGGATTACAGGTCTGGATCTACCGGCTAGTTTTCGAAGTCCTGAGCATGCGCACAACTGGCAGCCCCACCTCCCTTCGACCAGCCCTGCGGACGCCCTTTATAACGTTCAAGTTCATTAATTAAATGGACCCTCGACTTACGAAATAAATTCGTTCGCGAGGGCTGGTCGTAACTCAAATTGGTCGCAAGTCAAGACTATTTTTCCCATAAGAAATAATGGAAATACCCATAATGCATTCCGAACCTCTGTGTGTATGTATATGAAACTTTTGTCTTATTTTCTTATTTGCTGCCATCTTGGCCAGGACCTCCTGGAAGAAGAGATATTGTATCTCAATGGAACCTTCCTGGTAAAATAAGGGATAAATAAAATAAAAATGAAAATAGACCTCCCAAAACACCCCTTACCTAACCTATTCATGATTTAAAAAGTTGCATAATGTGCGTAATTTACCAGAAACACCAATAATTCTCCTAGTGTACTCACTGAAAAGTTATAAAATGTCATCAAAATCTCACCATTCAAGTTGATATCTTTGGTTTGCAGAAAGGGAGGAGAGGGAGGATGAAATGGATGGTGGTTTGGAAGGAGAGTTCAGATTGTCGAGATGGTGGTTTTCAACATGCTGTACATATTAACGAGATCCAGGCATATCTAGGCTCAGACATGCTTTCGGGCGCCTCTCGGCCATCTCGGCTCTTTGTTCACAACCGCACGAGCGGATACGCCTTTTGGCCTCGACTGGCATTAGGGTCGTAACTCAAGACTTTGGTCGTGGGTCAAAAATAAAATTTTGGTCGTAACCCAAGTTGTTCGTATGTCAGGTCGGTTGTAACTCGAGAAAAAGAACAATAACAACAACAAGAACAATAATAATAATAAATAATAAGTAGTAGTAGTCATTCATCCTTCTAAAAATATATATTACATTTTAACTAAGCTCATTCCTAAAGCCGTAGCTAAGACTCGCAAGAATATGACATATCCTACCATTTATCATTTTATGGGGTTTATAAAGTGACTCAGCAAATCGGCTTACTTTAAAATGCGGTTGCGATCTAAACGGCTGCTCAAATGACACAATGTTGTTTAATATGCCGCATGACTGTACTGCATCTAAGGAGCTAGTGTCTCTGACACCAAGAAACGTGACTGTTAAAATGTTAAAAAATGTTATATAATAAAAGAAAATTAAAATTTTGGTTGTCACGTGACGTTTTGATAACATAGTTGGGTGATTCAGCTACAGCTAAGACGAAGGTTCGCAGAATATTTGGCAAATCTTTGGCAAATTTTGCGAGAGAGCGCCACCTGGTGGTACGAATTGTAGCATCACACATGAAAATTCTCTTGATAAACGTTGAAGTGCTTCAGTGACAAAATAGACGTCTGATATCTTGGATTTCCACAATTATAGATCCCCCTCAGAGATATTCAGGGCACATAAATGGACTATGCACTGAACATTGACACACAAGCATACTCCACACCTATCCAGAAACAGAAATGGATTATACTTACAGTAATCTTACGTGATTTTATAATTATATATAATTATACAATTACCCCTGTAATTGTGTACATACAGCCCCCGATATATCTTATATCCTGCACCGTGGTATTGGGTAAACGATGTCTCGTACTACGCTATTCTTATGTATGGCTGGCACGACAATAAAGTCCACTTGCCTAAATTTCTACAATTGGACAGACAAATCTTGTGTATTTATGTGACCGATCGTTGTATTTCACACTAGATAAAAAAAATGGATTTTGTTTGCGGAGGACACTTTGAACAGGTGGGTGGTTTAAGAAGCATTCAAGCATCATTCTGTTACAGTAGGGGTACCTACTATAATAAACAAACAAACAAACACACACACACACACACACACGTTTGTAATTATATTTTTGCGGTGACTCTACATTCTTTTCTACGGGGAACAATCTAACTCAAATTACCATAAGTAACCAAACAAAATACGGGCCCTTGGAATTTTTACTTATTTGATTGCATTCACAGATCTTTGTGGATACCTGAGAAAAGGTCACCACAACGTCGAAATAACGATTTTAATAACATTTTCGGGGAAATTTGGTCCCCACAGTTTAATAAAAATGTAATATACACGGAGACACACCACCACCTGTATGACCTATTCTTAAGTATAAATACAACCTTTCCAGGTTTTAACTGATGAGACACGACTGTCCTTGGGCAAAAGCATTCAATGAAACGATTAGCGCACTAAATATATGGTTATAATCCATAAAACATATCGTTATCGAGCTGAATATACATGAATATTAAATATTTTACAGTAGCTTAACCTAATAGACTTGTCGCCATGGCGTCTTCATCAAATCTCATATGGCATTAATGAAACAATCGTTTCAGCCTGTTATTAGAAAACCAATCACCTAATAACCCCGCTAGAAACTAAACTACATCCGCGGTCTCTGAATTACATCGCAATGCGTCCAAAACGGTGCAACGTAACAGTCCATCTCCCTGGTAACGTGAAGCCAAGAAGCGGTTCATACCATTATGTGTGTACCTTCGAGGGAGGAAATCACAAATAGTCTCTATATATTTTACATAATAATATTAAGCTTATATTCATATCACTATATGAATAAAGTAAATTGAATTATATATTAACATATTAGCAACTTTTGCGATTTTTAAGAAGAGTAAATATGACTGTATTTACTACAATGCATTTCGACAACCCCTATATTTCAACGTACTTCATCTAACAGTCATGGCAGAAGCGTCTGTTAGAAACGAGGAGAGGTAAATTATCCGCAGTTATTTTGATATACAGTTCCTGTTTTTGTTGAATTTTCTTTAAAGATTTCGAAGCATCAGTTGTTTGTTATATTCTAAAAAATATAATTTTCTTTGGAAATGTGAAGTACTGTTCGATGGATAACAGATTGTTAGTTATGCTAGCTAGTTAGCTGCTGATGTTTTTTCCCCACTTTTCTGCTGGTTTTCTTTGTTTGCATTTAGAGTCTGTCGTGGTTACAGCAATGCCACAGCAGAACACACTATAACTGGCGAATTACAGATATTTGGTTAACGTTATTATCTATATATCACGTTTGCATCCCAGGCAGGGCATAGGACTGGCGCCCTATGAAAGCTCTAATGGGTATGAATGTATCCAAATATTTTAGCGTGAATTCCTTTATTTCAGATGATTACTAAACCAAACTTCACAATGACTGAGTGGAAAAGAGTCTTTGAGAGTCGCCGTGCGGTGCCACCTCACGGCCAGACCACCCGTCTGGGGCAGGAGCCCTCCCAAGGCTTTCAGATAGTTTTAAAGCATTTTGTTTGCGGAGGACACTTTGAACAGGTGGGTGGTTTAAGAAGCATTCAAGCATCATTTTATAATGCCTTTTCAAAATGTATCATTTTAAATTAAGAACATAAGAGTTACAAACGAGAGAAGGCCATTCGGCCAATCAAGCTTGCTTGGGGAGAACGTAAGTAATAGCTTAAAGTTGTTAAAATCTTATCTAGCTCTGATTTAAAGAAACCCAGTGTTTTAGCTTGCAATACGCTAACAGGAAGACTATTCCATACTCTAACTACACGCTGCGTAAAGAAGTGCTTTCTCAAATCCAGTTTAAAATGTTCTGCTAATTTCCACCTATGGCCATGAGTTCTAGTATTTAAACAAATATTGAAGTAGCCATTTGGCTGAACAGCATCCAGACCTGTTAGAACCTTACATACCTGGATCATGTCCCTCCTCAGTCCCCTTTGCTCGAGGCTGAAGATTCAGCTTAGCTAACCTTTCCTAAGTCACTCATTTTGTTGTCACTTCTTTGGCAGTTATTTTTGGTTTGTTTATGAAGTAGTAATACACACCTAGAATGTAATGGATAGCCTGTTACATTGGCAGCCACTGATGTCACTGATGTCTATTTGACTGGATTGAGTGTAATTTCCATAATACATGATCATAATTTCTCAGAGTATCGTTCTGGTTTAACTCTGAGTTCCATATGCTGATGCCAATCGGAGTGTCGCATCGCAGTGCTCTTATGTCCAGATGTGGCTGACTACTGTTATGTGTCCTTGATCTGCAGAAGTTTCCACAGGGCCTTCAGGGGGCCCGCTTCCAGCTGAGGGTCTCCTTGTTTGATATCAGCCACAGACACTTTTTTGGCAGGACGTGGAAGGGTTCGCTTCAGCAGATGAGAACAAGTCCGGGCCAGTCCAAAACGGTACCGTTTAACGAGGTATGGAGTGACGTCTAAAGCCTTTCCCTATTGATTTCACTATTGATTTCACTAAATTCTATTGCTGGCGTCCAGAGATTCCATAATCTATTTTCATATTGATTGAGGTTCCAAAAGTAATTTGCACCCATCATAGTTAAAAGCTCTTGCCCCGAAACAGTCATCTGAAAAAGGATAAACACCCCTTGAAAAATTCTGTTTTTTAAAAATGTTTTGAGAAACAAATATTTAATCGCTATTTGAAGATTTTTGATAAGTAGAGGTAACAAATCAATTAAATATTTAATATTGAAATAATTTATTCAACAAAATTCAACAGAAATGTAGCAGTGTTCCTCCCATCATATTGCCGAGTATTCCAGAAGGAAAGTTTTAATCTGTGCTTTTTAATAATCGAGTAATTGAGTTTGTGTGAGTAATTGTAACAGCTCCATCTTAACCTGTTGGTAAGTCTACCCATAATGGTGTGGTTACTTTGATCTAAAGCTGCAGAAAGTATTTAGTTGCAGTACTTGCTGCTGAGGTTGGCATGGCCAGTTACTGATTGCAAAGGGCCGATTGCTTTTTCGTGTTTTTTTTTTTTGCATTGCCTGTTGCATATCATTCATTATATACATTTTAAACGTTTGATCGCTCTGGGTCCCTTGTATTTAATTTTAGTTGAAGGTAGGATGACATTCATTGTTACAAATTTGTAAACGCAAAGAACCTTATAGGTGCCAGATGCTTTTTTCACTTTTTGATGTTTCCTTGGCTGTGTGCATTTCTACAGTTGCAATTTTGTGATGCTAAAAGCAATTGAAACAGTATTTGAGAACTCAAAAAAAAATTTAAAAGGCCACAATTAAACCACTTTTAAAGTGCGCAGATTCCCAGAATTGTAACTTTCCTTTTTTTTCCGAGATACTTTTAGATAAATTGTGGTGTTTTTGCCTGCCATAAAATTAGTCAGCAAATATCAGGATATTCCTGGCTGACTGCCTGAAAGCTTGTCATTGTAAGAAAGGAAGTTTATATTGGGAGTCTAGTTAGGAGTTGGATTTTGAGTTTATAAGCATGAACAAGCAGTGAGGGAGCATGTAGTGGTACCTTGCAACAGAATTAATAGACTTTGTTGATGGTTCCTGCTTGCAAAACCTAGAATCTCTCTGATGTCACCTGCCTACTGCTCTGTGGCCTTGTAAGATGCTGCCACGGATGACAGCCTCCATTAGCTGAGGTCCTGCCACCTTGTTGCAGTAAAGAATCTTGATGGACCCTCGTGTAGCACTAGTGACATTCTTAGCCCACATTTTCTTTAGGCAGAGGTGCCACAGCGACAGCAGGCTGCAGTGTCAGTGAGGTTTGCTATTGGGCTGTAATGTTAATTTGGCTTTTAAACAGATTCCCCAGTCTGGGCTCATGTTGGGATTGCCTGTGTGTTTGGTTCTGGTGTGGGTTTGGTTTGGAGAAAATGAAGCAGAGCTTCAAAAATGTGATATTTTAATGTAAAAATATTGGGCTAAACAATATTTTGTTTGTTGTCCCAACAATTACAACCTTAACCATAAGTAACTAAACAAAATACAAAGATACACACACATACAGCACCCAGCAGCCCACTCAGTTTTTTTTAGCCATAAGAATATGAAGCATGAAAAAGCTGGTAGATCAGTTGGTAATGTCACAATTTCAACTGTTTCCATTTTTATCACATGCAAAAATTAAAAATGTATACAGTAACCCCTTTGCATTTCTGAGGGTTACGCTTCGAAGATTGTTAGTTACAGTAACTAAAAATAAATAAACCACTAACTTACGTGTACTATTGCAGCATTTATGTCATTTATTTAAACTTTTACCAGGTAAATTAAATGAAAACTAGTTCTCACTGCTTTACGTAATATTCAGGAGAAATAGCAGATTATGCATCGGAACTGCCTGGGATGCAAACATCATGCGTGTAACTAAACTCTTCAGTGTCGTCACGGAGGTGGTTCCAGTTTGTGCAGCTGTATGAGAGGTTGCAATGAATCTAACCATAATGCATTGCATCAAGATCAGAATGCGTTGCTTTAAGCCAGTGCTGAAAGCAAGTCGAACGCACCCAATGACCGGACTGGGGAAAAAAACTGAAACGTGGGCTTAATACAAAGGACTAATGACAACAACCAGAAACAGCTGATTACATGGGGCATGGGGATCCCACTCGAGGTTAATGAGGGGGCGTGGCACACAAAAGGATCGGACGATCAGGGCAGGACAGGGGTAATGTAGGGGATAAGATCTTTATTGTTTTGGAAGCCATTAAGAAAAAAATGCTCTTATTTTGTCCTGTTCATTTTGTGTTTGAATGCTTAAAAAAAACATATTTAGGTGTAATTTTGGGGGGCCGGGAACCAATTAATTAGTTTTCCATTATTTATATTTATACTGCAATTTTTACGATGTACATACATACACATACGTAATTACATGTTTAATCATCATCATTACTGCTACTCTTAAAATGAATTGCCATATAATTATCACATTACCCAATTGCCGATCTAGTGTTTATTACTTTTCTGTACATCCCTTTGCTAATTGTTGTATGTTTTTTGTATTGTCTTCTAAAAGCACCACCAAGGCAAATCCCTTGTATGGAAACATACTTGGCTAATAAAAAGGATTCTGATTCTGAATCCTTCGAGAATTCTTTACTTTTCATAGTTCATAGTCTGTTCCCCCACAGTGAATGAAACTGTGTGGCTGCTGTCATTTTTGAAATATTACACCTGGATATCTTAACCCTAAACGCAGGGAATGTTGAGGACTGAAAGCTGTATCTGTACCTGAATCAGACTGTGAACTGTGAATTTTGTCCATATAGCGTAATGAGCTTGCGTTTTTATTTGAGGCTGTGCGTGCGCCATTGGAGGATTCTTGGAGGGTTACCCCACTCATTCACAGATATGCCTGTAGTCGCCTGCACTTAGACACACGATAGCCAGGGCTGGCGGACAGGACTCGGCACTGTATTTCAGTTAAATGCGCACAACATTCAAAGCCCTCCCTTTCTCCTTCCGCCCCTTCTCTGGATGCCCGCGCTCACTCTCAGTGCGCCTCCTCCATCGCCGTCCGCCTGCACACACACACACACACACACTCCTCCTACATCACATGGTTAGCCCTGAAATTTAGCTTGTTACATCTCCCCCAACAGGCAAACAAACAAAAACTGTGCAACTTTAGCATTGTCCGATTAACCTAGTGAAATATTTTGCCTGTATGTAATTTCTGTTAAGTCACCATGTTCAAAGACAGATTTTTATTCCACTTGTTTGTATGCTTTCATACAGACAGTGTAATCTGTCATTTATCTTGCTAGATGTTAGTCTCTTTCTTTTGATTGCTGACTTTGATGAAGTGCCTGTCTCTGAAGGCTCATTGTTGTATCCTCTGGAATCAAGATTAATATTTTAGGTAATATCCGAACATATAACCTGTCACTCATTTACACGTTTCTACTACTGATGCTTGTGCTGAATTTATCAGGAATGTTCCCGTTCGCCGATTCTCTTTGAGTTACCTTAAGTAACGTCTTGTATGCCATTGGAAGTCATATTCCCCTAGCCTCAGTCAGAAATCTGGCCTGGAAGTTTAACAACTATTTTATCATGTTTCCTCATTTTGTGTTTCCGATTCCAATTTATAGATGAAATCTCACACTGTGCACTGCAAGCTGCCATCGTCTTTCTAATCATAGTGTAAGCCGCTTTTCCTGTTTTTGTTCTATATTATCATAGAAAGAAAAGGGTCCTTTTTAGTTCCCATTAACTTCCTATTTTGATCAGGTACAGATTAATCTAGATGTTCACTAAATGCTGAATGGAAACCGACATGCCAGGAAACAGAATCTTTTTTGAATATAGTGAAATAAGTCATAAGGCTACTAATACTATACACATACCGAATAACGTACAATGATATTTTCTTTTAATCCTTTGTTTTTAATTTCTTCTATCTCCCACATCCTTGGAAATGGGAGAAATTATGCATCAAAAACTTGGCTGGGTAGAAGTGGCTGGAATGACCAGTGTGATGGCTGTAAATGCTGTGAAAAGCCACAAAATATCGCATGGGAAACGGCTTAAAGCCGAAATGACGCATTGTAGCCACACTTAGTGTTGTTTACAATGGTCATTTTACTTCACTCAGGAATGTGATTTAAATTGATAAGTTTATCGATCTGTCTGAAGCTGTTGGTGCTTTCCCTTGAAAAATTGATTCTCTTCTGTTAAGATTACATCTGAAGTTATTTTGCTCTGTGTATTACATGTCTTGCAGACCAATTAAGTATTAAAAAGGTCTGATATGAAGTGTTGTACTTAATGTTATCTTTTTGCTTGATCATTAAATTATGCATCCATAACTATATAATTAAACGGTGCTTTATATTGGATCTTTATCTATTCTTGCAGTAATTGTCATAATTTGTGTCACTTTATTGACACAATTGGATTTTATTTTAAAGACCTCCAGGACACTGCCCGCCCCCTGTCTTTTTTTAAAAGGTGGCAAATGAAAATACAGTGGTGGAAATAAAAATGAATTTTCCTGTTTTATGATGGAAGCAATGTCATATTTCGGCTGTCGGATGTATGTGCTGGGGTTGCTGACGTTATGCAGAGTTAAGGCGCGTACACTGATACCCACCACAGTGATGAGAACCCGAATGCAGCCAAGTGGCAGGTGATACCTCAACACCACACTAGTTCAAATAGAATGAAACAACATGAGGTTTTTTTTTCCGGTGGCTGGAGTGCCAGTCCGGCCACCAACTCCCAAATTTTCCCTGGTAGTTGGAGGACCTGCTTGCAGCGCTGGATGGAAGTTATCATGCCCAGGACAGAGCAACTCCAGGCCAAGGGCCCAACAGTGTAGAATCACTACGGGGTTCATTGGATTCGAACCGGCGACCATTCAATAGCTGGCACAGCTCTCTAGCCCCTGAGCCTCTGCTCCAGAGGTAAGCCGATGAGCTGAAGCAGTGGTGCTCAGCGATGACCCTGACTGCCGTGTCGCGTACAAATTTTCTTTCTACCCCAAGCACTCGACTGAAATGCCTACGGTCCCTGTTATGTGAACAAGAGAACATTGAAAATCATTTGCTGGCCCTGAAAGGGTAGCTGTCAGTGTGCACTTGAATCCTTAAGGGTTTGTAAATGTGAATTTAAGGTTTTACTTCTGAAAAAGGTGTTTCTCATGTGGCAGGTGCTTGAGGGCATGTCTGGCATGTCTGGCCTGGAGACGGCATTCTGTAACAGCGGAGAGCATTCTGGGGCTTGGTCCTTCACTGCCACTTGTGGTTACCTTTTACAGCAAAAAGGCACTTGATTCCAAAACTGGCAACATACATCATTCAACACCAGTCAACATCCATTGTTACATTATTATTATTTTTGTTAAATAACATTAAAAATGGCTTCCTAGTCAGCCCTTGTCGCTTCCAACACTTTTGAGTTTGGGGATCCCTCTTTCCTCCTTTCTCCCTTCAGTATACTACCATAGATTCTATGAAACTTGGAAGATTAATATCATCTTGAGCATTTTGGGTATTGACAGCTCCAGTGATTTACTATGAGAGTCACGTAGATGCACTTTGGGCTATTATTCTGAAATCCGTTCCGGTTTCTGACACCTTCCAAAGGGTTGCGACATGTGAAATGAAGACAAGAGATTGTCCTTCAAATGCTGATATTAAATGGCTAATGACTTAAGAAGTGATCTGTGCATAACGCCGTGTTCCGTTTAATGCTGTTCAGAAGGATGACAACTATGCCCTGTTAGTCATTGAACTTCTTCCTTGTAAGACCTCACTCAACAAAGATGAGCTGAAATAGTTCTGCTGTTAATTCTTATCTTGGCTTTTTTTGAAATTTCCATTTATGTTTCGCTGTTTTTCCCCAGTTCAAATTTTAATTTGACTGCTCTGTTGGCTTGACAGTGTGTTTAACTTTGTATTCAAAAGAACTTTTCAAAACATGGAAATTGGAGCTTATCGGATATATTGGTTAACACATAAAATGAACCAGTGGTAAAATGGACCACTAACATGTATTTAAACCTTTTATGATGACACAAGCAGCTCCCATTCTTGAGAAAATAAACAGAAGCTGCTGTTCTTGCATTATAACTTACTAATTCTAAAAATTCAGATTTTTTTTTAAGTTTGACCAAAGAGTGTTTAGTGATTGATTGTGAATGGAAATATTGTACCACACAAAACGAATGCTTCACAAAAGCGTTAGGATCTAAAATGATTTTTAAAAATGTGTGAACAGAATACATTTTATGGTGCTTTTAAGTAGAAGTAGATAATATACTTTAAATATGATTTTTGTTCAGAATTCACAATTGTGAAGGCAAGCTTTTATATTAGTCAAACCGTAATAGAAATGCTGAAAAATAGGGTAAATACTAATTCTAATCATTACAACAGAGTAACTATGCAACCAAATTTGAGAATAATGTATGAAAGGCATATAAAATCTGGAAGGACCTGTGTTTTGGAGGTTAGTCTCGAGTTTTGTCTTTTATAATTTTTTTTTTATTGTCTGTCCAGTGGCTCCTTCAGCCATGGCAACGACTTGCATCTCTGTCGAAATAAATTCCTTTTTCCCACTCGCAATAAATATGAGAGATTTTTTCTCCTTTTTTCTCAGCTTCACACCTCAGTAACTCAGGAAAGAATGATCTGAACAAAAAAACACCTGATTTACTAAGGTATGAGACATTACAGCTGTCAACTGCGAGTATGTGCACCTGCCACGCTAGAGGGGCAGAGATTCGGGGGGACACACTGGTCTTCTTTCTTAATGTATTTTCATGTCACCATGTTCCTGTCACCTTGTCCAGGATAGATAGATGGGTGGGTGTTCTCATGGTTACACGGTATATGGTGGGTAACACTGTTCGCTCACACTTCCAGGGATGGAGAATCAAACCCCATGTGGGTGGAGTCTGCATGTTCTCCCAGTGCCAGTGGGTTTCCATTAGGTTTCCAGTTTCCTCCTACAGCCCCAGATCTGCAGGTAGCTGTATATCTAAGTGTGTGCATATGTGTGCCCTGGGGTGGACTGGCACCCACCTAGGACATACGCCTCCCTTCTGCTCTGTTGTAGCCAGATAGGCTCTAGGATATCTGTGGCCCTGCACTGGTGGAGTCCCTGGAAGGTGGATCAGTGTTTATTCTTTGTTCAAGTTATGTTAATTGCTTAAGAATTTCTTGTGGATGGAATGCATTTTGAGTTTTAAATGTGTTTTTAGTTAGTTATTTTTATATTGCTTAGTAATTACAATGGATGCATGTCTAGCTATGTCTGCAATATGCATGTGATTGCTCCTATGTCTACGTGGTGTCTTGAGTCTCCATCTCTTGTGTCTCTGTTGCTTTGTCTTAGGGTGACAAAACACAGGGCAATGTTGCTGGGCAATGTCATCCAACCAGTGTTGTTTTGGGCAATTTCCCATTGATATTGGGCAACTAATTTCTGTTTGGAAAAATCATAATCAGCAGTGGGCAACTTTTCACGATAATCCAGATCCAGATCAGTTTCCCTTTGTCTCGCTTTTTGGCAATTGCCCAGCAACCTTCCTGAAAAAGTAGCCCTTTTGTATCATGACCTTCAGTGCTTGTCTGTGTCTCACTGTGCTTTGACACCGTAGTCAGTGTATCCCCAGAGTCTGTCCGTCTCGGGTCTCTTCGTGTCACCCCTTCATCCTGTTTAATAGTGTAAGCCGAGGAGGCGGAGTCAGCCTCGTCATGTTCTCAAAGGGAGTAGGGAGATGCTAGGGGGTTAATGGTGAACGGCACGCTGTCGGCAGCTGGCCTCCCCCTCTCCTCCACGCCGCTCCTGCTGGTGTCCGTCACTGCTCCCGTCTTCCCTCTCACTTTCATTTGTACAAAGGCTCCTTCATCCCAAAAGACACAAAATCAATATCTGACGAGAGCTAAATGGCAGGCAGACACAACGTTTTTCACAGAATCCATAAAAATAATGACACACGCTGCGATGTAAACTTATAGGTCCTGTATTTTTGGGAGTTACTTTGAAATGGCAAAGAAGGAGCCAGTTTTTATTACTGCTTGACCAGCTGATAACTGAAAACTAAGTTGCTGAAATGAGGTTTAAAAATATATTTTGAATATTATATGGTATCGTATGTTAACTGGATGTATCGTCCTGGAGACTTTGGTATTCTAGCATTCTTGTTCCTACTGTAGTACTGGGGTGACTATTTATATACATATAATAAATATATATTATGGTGCTACAATGATAAATGGTGCTAAAAGGCTGCCATATATTACCAAATATTTTGGGTTTTGGTTTTGTGGTTTTTGTACACAAATAACTTATAGCCTGCTCTTAAGTTAACCGTAATCTCAACAGCCTGCTCAACAGCTAAGAAACCCTTTTGTACTTGCATCGTGTCCGTATTGTTCTCATGCTATGATGTCTGAACTCATTATCTCTGTTGCGTACCATTTCATTTGGGAGAAGGTTTTTAAGCAGTCGTTAATTTGCTGAAAGAGATTTCCGCTTATCCTTATAGGAGTTCTTCAGGAGTGGCTGGAGTCAGCAGAAAGAAATGTTACCTAGTCTCTCAAGACAACAGTGATGTATTTTCATACATTTTGAGTAATGCCACACGCATTGAAAGAAACGCTACACAAAAGGAATCAAAACATTTGAAAGTCTTATATTTTATTTGTATAGTTTTATGCTTGTCGCATTGTCTTGGCATTGTGTTTCAGTTAGTTGGCTTAATTTTAGTGAGATACCGTTTAATTAAAATGCTCTTCCTATACATGTGTACATGAGCTTTGTTCCATGTGTCACCACAAAACATGCAGGAAGCACATTTTTAAAGAAATTAATTTAGCACTATAATTTGCCATTGGTTACAGTTTTATTCCTGAGATTTGCTAGTCACATTTTCTTTCTGAGACTGTTCTCTTTAAAGTCTTTGTTTGATTCATCAGGAGGCCACGGCTTGATTATAAGAGTGTGTTGCCATGGTTGCGTTGGTACTGTCAAACTCTTTGACCATATTTCACTCTACAGGGGCAAATTTGTTTTCGTGGCTGATAGGCTTGTGTTGTTCATAAGTCATCTATCCACATCTTATTTGTTTAGCTGGAATAAGTACATGTGGCAATGTTTGTATTAATTTAACCCATAACACTCCCTTTGTTAAATGCACTGACTGGACATTGAAATGCAGCTATCTGTGTCATTTGGCTTTCTAAGAGTTAGCAAAGAGCTAAAATTTCAGCCAGCCGGACAAGTGTTAACAAGCAATTGATCATCATGGAGAAATTATGTGCCTTTGTTCCGGACCCACCTCTGTTCAATTAGGGCCAGTAAGCTTTGTAATTCCTTGGTAATCAGCCATACGCATCGAATGACCAGATGGATGGAGAACTTGCCTTGCCACCAACAAAGCTAAGAGTGGCTAACTGTGTCCCTAAGCCTGTGTCCGTGATGAAGTCCTGGGAGTGACAGATGCAGCTGTACTTCATAGAATGAGCCTGTCTGCTGACCCGGAAGCCATGCTAATCCCCAACTTGTGGAGTTGCGAGGTGAAAATGGCAGCTTCAGCGTTCAGGAAGAGCCCTACTGTTTTACCCCTGAGTAGAGCACTTGCGTTTTTTTCATCTGTATAAGTAGGTAATATTTTTTAAGACTTATTTCTGAGCACCCGAAGAGTAAATGTATGCCAGGGAGAAAATGATGATGAGAATACAATGTGCATGTCACTGTGGTCATGGGCATGAGGCTGAACTCTAAGGGGATTGGAATGTAGGCTTGCTGAACACATGGTAAAGATCTGCGCCAATGATGAGACGTTGTTTTGTTAAATTTATCGGAGCAAAACCGTATGTTGGCTTCCTTCTTTCAAAGGGAGTGGGCAGTAAGTAATGATATCCACCACTTTGTCCAGATGCTCATCCATTGGCTTCCTTTTTGTGTCACCTGAAGGGAGCAGTCAGTCGCTCCTCTGTCTTATCACCTGCTCTAGTGGGCAGGTTACCATGAGGCAGTATTCCAGACTTGGTTTTTCCATTTGGTCTTAGATGCAGCCCTTTTTCGCCAGCAGAGGACACTGTTGCACCAGAGATGGCCTGTTGACGAACGGGCATTCTGACAGGGGAATAATGTGCTTCTGTATTGCCAGGTTCCCGATGATTGACACTTTTGGTTTCTACCCCAGTTCCTCACTCTGTCTGCGTTGTGTGAGGCAGAGGTTATAATTAACGACTTGGAGCCCAAAGCTGTCATTTTGAGGCAGTCATCTTTGTGTTTGTCAGCCAAATTTGTTGATGAATTGCAGATTTGTGATTTGGTGATAATTGCTTTTTGTCTGTAACTGCATCCTCTTTTTATATGTACTGAAAAGGAGTACCATTGCAGTACAGTCATACATATACCTCCTGTTTTGATACTGAAAAGCAAACTCATATGAGTTTAAGTAGCCAAATACAGTTCTGCAGTGAAGGGGTTGGAGATGCAGCGTATACTTTCACTACATCTTATGACGAGAACTGGAGGATTCTGGGTGATTTTTATTTATTTTTTTAAGTGATCATTTTACTCCGATATTTAGATATGTTAGCACCACTTTCAATAAGACATTTAAAAGACGTTTCTTTCCCTCTCGTCATGTCCAGATTGATAGTGCACGTATTATTCTCTTATCCATATTGTAAATGACATTCAAAATGAGCAGAATTGCAAACTGCATTGCTCCATCCATTGACCCTCTCACCATTCCAAATGCACATATGAAACTTTTAATATAGGGCTACATTTGCAAGGCTGGTTATCAGAAGTGGAAAGTTCGCGTTCCGAAAGTACAAATCCAGACCAAGACTGTTTCGGCCAACCAGTTGAGTACTCTGACTGTGACTCTACACTTAACTGGTTGGTTGAAACAAACCCGGGTCCGAATTTCTGCTTTCTGAACCTGAACATTCTACCTCTGCCGGTTGTAATATGTGAATATGCTTTACTGTTGCAAACATTGATGACGACTGAATAGAGAGGATGGTGTTACCAGGTGGCCTTCCTGTGCCCTGGGTGCCCCCGGATGTCACTGCAATGGGGCCAATCACTGTGGCAGAAGGTGTGTCTGGGAAAGAAAGCTGCCCCCCCCATGCCTCCCACCTACTTTGACCGCGATCCCCGGTATCAGGCAGCTCTCCAGGCAGGCTGCTGCTGTCGAACCTGACGGGCTCTCCACAGCAGGCGCTCTTCCACGCCCAGATCACCAGACTGGAGAAGCAGGTCTGCTCTGGGGTGCATCAGCAAGCTGGGGTCACTGGGAGCTGTGGGGCTCTCTCTTTATGCTCGAGGTTTCTTTAGAATACTGTAAAATCCCTTCATAAGGAAGAGGAAACAGATAAATGCTCTCAGTATGTGAATACAGTGCTCACATCACCAATGTGTCGATCACTGCCTAGCAGAAGCCCACTGGAGCCCACAAAACTCTTATTAGAAATTAGATTAATTTTACCATATATATATGTATATTATATATATTTATTTGTGGCCCCTAACTGTAACAGTTGGTCAAGTCACAACATTTAATTTAGATTTTCCTATTGACAAAACTGGTATAACACTACTGTAAATATAATGTAAAGTAACACTACTGCTTAATTGTATTTTGTGCAATACAGTTTGCAGTGCTGCACCTGTATTTGCTGTGTGTGTGTGTCTCATGTAGGTAGGAGGGGCTCTTGAATGGGCCCCCATTAATTTTCCCTGTTCATTTCGCTGCTCTGGAATGTTCCGTTCCGCCCTGTAGTTTTATTTCCTGCTTGGAAATGCATCGGAATGGGATTGGAGGCTGGGCCATAAAGCGAGAGTTGTGCTTATCAATATTTCACATCCTCTGGTGGTAAACAGCCAAGGGAACAGCTGCTCCTGAAAAGCTCTGTGGGCGCCGGTAGCAAGGGAGCCAGAATCCATTATCGTGACCCTGGGTTTCGGGAATAAAAGCCCCCGCGATGGGGTGAAAGGCCATTTTAGGTGTTTTACAGAAAAATAAAATACTTGTATGAGGACTCCCTGAGGTCTTGTTTTTATCAGACTGCATGGAGATTGTTACCTTACCTTGGTCGCCATTTGCGATTTTTCTTCTGCAGTTGAAGCACAAGCCTCTTCCCCAAGTGTTGCTGACGTGCAGCCTTACTGATGACGAGCCGGGCTCTGTGTGGAGGGCGGGGTCCCCAAAGGTCTCCCTGTGCCTTTTATAGATTGCTTTGAAAGTAAAGCTTGTGTCGTAGGCCAGACACTTCCCTGGAAAGAGCCTTCTGCTGATGGCAGATCAATGCTTGCGGTGCAAGACGGCGACATCTGCTGGAGGGTGACTGGGCCCCGTTGCCTTTAAGCACATTTTACACCATGTCATTCAGGTCAATGTATGTGTCTGGCAGACGTGACTGTCAGCCAGCAATTCAGCAGCGTTTCACGGCCTATGTTCCTCTTATGAAGATGCATTTGTTGTCACTGTACAAATGCAGTGAAATATCGTTTGGAGCAAACCTGTAGATCCCAGCTTAACTAGCACTTATCAGTAAAATACATTATAAATAAAAGAGATTATTTTTATTCTTATGTAAGGATGAAGAATAAATGTCAGTGTTGGAATCAAAGTAACCAGTGGCGCACCATTGATTAGATGGGATAAACACACACAGTTTTCATGGTTGGGGCAGTAAATGTTTTTTGTATTGGGGAGGGGGTGAGATTGGTAATAAAAATAATGAAGGAGCTGTATTATTCTGGATAGCTGTGTGACATTTTTACCTCATTTATTAAGCAGCTGGCATCACTTGCTAATCTGCTTAATTGTCGTGTTTTAAGAAGTGACCTGTTACCCAACTCACTTTACTGCAGTCTCCCTTTGGGGGGGGGGGGGGGGGGGTGGGTTTATTGAAAGCTTTTCACAAAAATATTGCTTGTTATTAATTTTTGTAGATTGCATTCCGTCC
>JABFEA020000110.1:1165397-1190752 GCA_019775915.2 Cyphomyrus plagiostoma | reverse complement strand
CCCAACTGTCTGTTCATACATTCACCCACAAATCCCTCGAGCGCCGGGGCCGCCCGCCCCCCCCCTCACTGACCCTGGTGACACCCAGTTAATGATTTGTTGATGAAGTAGCTTCAAAATTAAATATCAACCCATTAGATGAACCATATGGTATCCCTGGCAACGTTATAGTACAAGCTGTTTTCTCAATGGCACCCAAGTCAGCATTTCCTGTGGTGAACACAGGCAAGACTTCACAGGGTATTTCTTTGGATCCTTATGTATTCCTGGCAGAATTTGGTTGGCACCATTTTCTGATGCTCTGGTGATGATAGTTGAATACAGGAACATGTGAACAATAAACAAAAAAAGATTTCTTAGTGGAAGACCTGGGTTTGTGTTGGTTGTAAACATGTATTAACTTTTTTTTTTTTTAGATAATATCGATGTATCGCAACAGAGATTTAAACACCTTTTATCAAGTGTCGAAACTGACCCCTAAATCTGTGCCAACCACAGTTTTGAAGATAATTATCTGTATTAAGTTCAGTGGAGGACATTTTGTTATTCTGGGTTTTATGTCATTCATCAAGATTTAATTCTACAGATTCCTTGGTGTGGTGTTGCAGTGTGATATTACATGATTATTTTGTATTTTCAATGATAGCATGAATAATGAGGCAGTCATAGTATTTTAACACATCAAGAAACAACACTGCAAAATGTAACATTGTGTACAGAGATTTAGACATATAACATGCAGATTGTTATAGAACCCCTTATTCGTCCTTCCACAGATCAAATATAGATATAAAATAGTTTATATAATCACGATTGAAAGCTAGCAATGTAACCGTCAATTACTTTGTAATTTGAGGTGTTTCAGAATGTCAGTGCTTCTAACACCCTCTTTATCAATCTCTTTTTAGAACCCTGTTTGTAAAGGTGATTTAGATCTGGAGAGTAGACCGTCTGTAAAATCCCCGTATGAAATGCTCTGTGGAGAAATTCACAGAGTGGCCCAGAATTTCTTGTTTTTATGTGTTATTGCTTCTGTCACTCCAGTAGATTTTATTAATTTTATAAGTCTTGACAAATGGCCTTTCCACTGACTTTTGGAAGCTTGGCTCCCACACATCGTGAGTCAACGGACCCCCAGCTGGAATGTGTTTGCTGCTATTCTTACACAAAATATTGCTGAGTAGAAACTCTGCATCCTCTATATAAAAGTATATATAGGGGTCATTATTCATATTTCTGTGTGAATAGCTCATTACAAACTTTAAAAAAAAAAACTGCACATAAATGAGCAGGAAGCAGTGCCCGCAGCTCTTATTGTTTGAGGGGGGTACACAGGCTTTTTAAAGCTGTTTTTTAGAACTAATAAAGTTAATTATTGATAGAGGGTTACATTAGTTCAGTTATTGAAATAACGTTCGATTGCCACAGCTAATTGAAGTGATTTGTCGTGGAATGAAAGTGTGCACATCTTGCAGCACCCAATACGGGGTGGGTGACGACCTGGCCTAGCTATTGCGGAATGAGTTGGTTATAAAATTAAGACCTGATGTGGGGTCAGTAGGACTGAGGGGGCACTGGCCCTCCCAGAAATCTGATTGGCCCCCTCAAATTTTGTTTGGCTCCGAGTTACGTCAGTGATGAACCAAGGACTGAAAATTCTTCAATGCACATACATTATAATTTTAGCAATTCAGAATTTGATGAATAATTAATACGTCATTGATCTCTGTGGGGAAATGCCTCCCTCAACTTGCCAACAAGCCGGCAGTGAAGGGCAGTCACCCATAGCGGCCCCCAGGGAGCTGGGGGTTAAGGGCCTCGCTCAAGGGCCCACAGACGTGCCGAGGCTGGGCTGGAGCTGGTGACCCAGAGGCTTAGCCCACTGAGCCACATGCTGCCCCCCCACTACAAAATGGTGTATAATTTATAGCTGTTACTATTACTCGATAATTTTAATTGATACTCTTTAATTTTCCTTCTTGATTACTTGGCAGTATTGAAAACGGCACTTTCTTTGCAGCGAGTATTACATTTTTAGAGCAATTTTTTGATGATTTGAACCCAACAGACCATTGTGGTCCTTGTGATGTGACATCCTGAATATGTGAGAAATGGCTCGTTGATATTAATCGGTAGTTTGCCCGATTATTGATGTAACAAACAAACAGATGAATAGCGGCTGCCATATATTCCATGAAAGGTGTCCCTGACTGCCCTCTTGCCCCTTTCAGGTGCTGTACTTCCACACCCCCCTCCGGCTCCCCAGCATAGTGGCTGTCGTGGAAGTGGTGACCGTGAGCGGTCAGGCCGATGGTTCCCACCGCGCCCTGGGCTGTGGATTCGGAATTTTGCGCCTCTTTTCCGCGAAAGCGGACCCAGCGGAAGCCGGTGACTCCGAGGAACAGAGAAGGTGAGCAGAATGTTAGGTGACGTGCTCCATGTCCCAGTTCTACCGTCTAACTTTATTAGCATTTTGCTTTTTCTCCACTTGCTCTACCCCCCCCCCACCCACCTGCTCGGGGGATATGTGACTGCAGCATGTGATATGCTGCCTTCAGGTTGGGCCATTCATGTGGTATGGAAGCAATGAGGTGAAATGAGAGGTATATTGCTGAAGACTGTGCTCTGCTGTTTTTGTTCTGCCCCTTTTGAAGGCTGTGTCTGTACCATGGAAGCCCGAGGGCCCTGCTTCACCCTTCTTTGCATGAACCTGTCGAAAGTGAGTTACTTCCTGTTTTTGTTCCATCTCTGCTTATTATGAGAAGTTCTTTACAGTATCATTAGAAGAGAAGTTGTAAGTGGCTTGGAATCTCTCTCTCTTTCTATCACTTGTTTTTATTAAACTACTTTAAATTCATTTTATTTAATTGCCAGAATTTATGGATGGAGTTCATTTATGAATAGAATCATTTGTAATTTACTGCCTGAAAGATGTATTGTCATGCCTGGAAACACCATAAAACATGGAGAGCCTGTGACCTACTCCATTAGCAGTGTGATGAGGGTCCAAGAGGAGTGGCTCACTCAGCGCTCACTCCTAGGAGGCCCCCACCAGTGGCTCCATTATGTGTGAATTATTAGCTGAACTATTATAGTTTGTTTTTAAAGGTAAAAAGAAGGAAAATTATGTCAGCCAGTGAATGCAAAGTTCTCCCTAGTGAAGTGACATTCTGTTAATTTGAAAAATAATTGGCCACGCGGGGTTGAAGGATATCATGCTTGATTTCTGGGTGCAGGATCAAGGTCCATACCGACAAATGGGGAGAAGGCTGGAGATGTTTATGGCCGTATCAGGTGCATCACAAGTAGTGCGATCGTGGTGAGACACGCCACCATTTTTCATAACGGGCCGTTATTTTCAGAACAAGTGTCTGCCTCTGTGGAGGTGTGTAGGAGAGAGCCTCCCTAAGAAAAGATGGCTGCCAAAGACTTGTGAAGGGATCAGGGGTTTGGAAAAAATGACTTTTAATCCTTAATTAACATTCATAGCAAAGGGTAGAGTACAGCTACTGCTGCCTGGGGAAGATTGGCCAGATGAAGTCGGGGCTCACACTCCAGACACTGCACTCGATTGCGTTTGGCAGGGCAGGGAGGATGGAGCCTTGACTGTTTTTCCCGGCATGGGTTTCTTTTTGTGCTGTCTGATATTTTTGAGAAATATCTCAAAGGGTCCTTGAGTGATTCATGCATGATAGGAGTGTTTGCCATCACAGACTTTCCAGTAATACAGAATCGAACCACAGCTCTTCAGTCAAAGCATGATTATGGCGTATAGGACGCCCTGTGTCAAATAAGCATGAAATCTATAAAGAATAGAGAATGAATATGTGCACCTCACAATACTGCCCAGAATAGTGTGTTTGCATAATAGAGTGAAATAGATTCATTGAACTGCATCCATTGTGTGGAAGTCTGACGTCACTGCATGAGATCATTGATGCCCAGACATCAGGTTCAAGTTTTACTTGCATTCATACCAAAATTCAAAATAAAATTTTTGGCTGCGTTTATAACATCTCCGTTTCTAGGAGAGAGGCAGTTGCCCTGACTTGGATGGCCTTGGAAGTATTTAAGAGCATTTGCTTCTTATAATTATTATGTGGTATATATGGGCACTTTTTGCATAATTCTTTTAAGAAAGGTGAGCACTGAAATATACACAGAACTGCATGATTGTTCCCTGACATTGTGAGCAAGAAGAACGTTAATTATCTAGTGATTTTCTTGCAGTGTGTCCAAATATCATATTCATTCAAAGTCTAGATTTGATGTTAGGAAGCGGTTCTTAATGGATCTGAACTGTTCGTCTCGGCCATTGGTGGGTGTGAGTGTGAGACTCACACAGTCAAACACAAAGGGCAGTGTAGTGACATTCATTCATTGTTTTTGTGGGAGGACACTGGAAACCTACCTGAACACAGAGAGAACGTGCAAATGTCATACCAGTTCATGCAGATAAAAATGGTTTCTTTTTTATTTGGACTATAGGGTATAATTGAATAATAGTCTGTGGTGATGGAGTTTTGATTCTTCACAGGAGTGTAACTGCAGGATTCTAAACCAGACATTTTATTATCTAAAAATGAAACATATATATGCATATTTGGATATATATGTTTGGAATGGGGCAATAAAAACCACACAAAAACTGCATAAACTTCAGAAACTGTCTTTATCAAACTTAACATGTATGAGGATGGACAAGTTCCTTCCTGCTTAAGTACCTACTTATGTCTAACTCCTTTTTTACTAATGTAGCACAACCAGAACCAGCTGTGCACCTTTGATCAGGGGTAATATTCCACAGGGGCAGGATAGATACCATGCCAGTACAAAAAAACCACACAGAGCCTCACCTGCTCCTGCACAGACTGAAGTGGTACCTGTATGCTGCTCAAATCCGGTAATCACATGTCACTCAGTGCTTTTTACCTTAGCAAGTAATCTGCACCAAATACTGCTTAATTTATTTTTATTTTTCTGCCCTGGGGACAGAATGTCAAAGGTTCCAAAAACTCCTGTGAGCACTTTGGCATCAGCTGGAGGGCTTTTTAATTTTCACAGTCTCAAAGGGCAGTGGATTCTCCAGGAATAAGAACAGTGGGCTCTCGATGGGATTGAGAACATTAATATAGGAACAAGCATGTGAAGTGTTGGCTCTTAGATCAGAAAAACTGCAGAAGAGTCCAGGTGGCATCCATCTCTCTTCGAGGGCATTTCTGAAATGCGGGAGGCTGTGGATGTTTCGAGGGGTGAGAACTGTGAGGGAAAGTTGTTGCCATGTGGAAGTGGGTCTGGAAGCAATGGTGCACTTCTTACCATTTACTCATTTACTTTAGAGATACAAATGTGTGTGATGCCAAAAAAAACTCCCATTCCATCCCCTGTTCTCTCTGCCCCATTAGTGTGTTTGCCATCCAGAAGATAAGTTTCTCAAAGCGTGTAATAAATATTTTTTATTTATGCTGGTGGCGAACAAATTGAACTCTGCATCAACTTTGCAAACTTTAAAAATAGCATAGCCACACCCACAGTGGAGTTATATTACAAAGTCACATTGCACAAACTCACCATTTGAAGAGATGTACAAAGGATTGCATTCACCGTAAGTGTCCTGTGCCCACTGTTAATTTTAGCAGGGGATCTCTGACTTCTCGATCAAAAGTCAGATTTTTGTTTAGAGTCAGAGGGCCTGAACAATTTTCAATAGCAAAATGACATTTCATGAACTTCGATGAACTGACATTAACTTTCATTGTAGACATCAATATATATCAGTAATGGAAACTTTTTCTAATAACACTCACTAATCATTTAAACTTTTCTTTGGTCGTGGTGGGGGGGGGGAATATGGTGAGTTATGAGTGTGCAAAATTTGGTTGCTACTACACTGTATTTTTGTACTTCAGACCACATTAAGCCGCCTTATGTTCACCATATTGATTCATAAGGTGCATTATCAGCTAGGTCCAGATTAACTTGCGGTTCGGTCCCGACTTGGCACCGTTTAGGCAGACAGTAGCCTGAGGCTCTAGAGGACCAAGGTATGTGGCCACCTGATATGATGGAATTCTGCCAACTTTGACACTGGACTGAGAAAAGGGTGGAAACAGGGAGCATCTTAGCCAGATTTTTCCCCTCCCTGCAATGAATGCATGACCGTCATCCCTGTGAGAGTTTAACACCTTTCACTCTTTTCTAAGCACTCAGGGGTGACTACAGTTAACCTCTCTGTTAAGCTTACTGCCGTAGAAGTTTAATGAAGTACAGGAATCCTGCGGGTTAAGAGGACTACAGTTTTCGCACTGATTCATAGACTATTAGCCTCTGACATTTTCCCCTAATTTGATAGAATAGTTTTACTGAACCATTTCTGTGAGTTAGAAGGATGCAAATAATTGTGCCTAGTTATTCTGCTTTGTCATTTGCCTTTTCGCTCGAAAACTGCGCTTTGAGTCTTTTTACCTCAATGGCCACTTGGACGCGCATATCGGTGATCACAGTTAGGGAGGGGAAGTAGCTGGATTCCTGTCCGCTGCATTTGCCAGTCTGTTGGGCTTCCTGAGGGAGAGGTAGCAAAGAGAGGGACAGATAGGAAGAGTAAGGTGATTAGGGTGTGCCTAATGTGCTCTACTTTCACCGATGCTCCTGCTGCAGTGGACTGGCCATTGAGCTCGCGGTTGGGGTCCTAAACGAGGAGGATACCTTTTTCTGCTGATCATCATTTCTTCCTTCAAATCATCCCACACAGCCATCTAGCATGTCCGTCTAATGGCTTTGTGTAGATGAGTGGTATCGTTACAGTCCGTCACCGCTAAGGTCTTAGAGAGAGGATGGAGTTTCATGGTTCTGGGCCTGAGAGAATAAAAGTTTCTGTTGACACTTAGGTTGTGAAGGACTGCATTATGCTGGAATGGGTTACAATACCGTGTTTTTCTGTGTATGGGGTTATCAGTATAACATGGCTAGCTATCAGTCTGACAGTGTAACATTTCCACTTTAGCCAGAGTGCTGTTATTGATTTGGAATATTTTAAAAGCAGGGAGAAGAGCAGTAAAACTATCTAATCATCCGATAAGATGTTTTTAGAGCTTTCGACGTGCTTCAAATGTCAAGCTGGCAATTGCAGAAAAGAGGCTATATTTACAAATAAGACAAAATATTAATCCAACAGTAAGACCCTTTTTGAGTAGCATCCAAGAAAGCATTGAGAGAATTCTCACTCTCATTCTGTATTCTAATCAGTTTCATCTATCCATCCATCCATCCGTCCTCTAACCACTTATCATAGTCAGGGTTGCTGGGAAGGGGGACTATTCTACCCCAGGCAGCACATGGCATAAGGCTGGGGTAAAACCTGGGTGGATTATATGGTGGATTATATGTGTAAAATCATAATTAGGATGATTAAATAAGAAACTGGCGCAACAGTTGAGTAAAGTTCTGCAATCTCTAGAAATTGGAAGTATTTCAACGATTTTGGCCTCTTGTATATGTCTACATTTTTATCACAGTTATTAAAAAACCACCAAGTATTGTTCTTATATTGTCATGTTTTCACTGGATCACGTGTTGTGGTTCCTCATCCCACTTGCATGCACTTGACTTTGATGAGAAATTAAAAAAAAAAAAATGTTCTTGTCATCCTCAGAATGATGCTGCCAAGGGACCGTGTGATAATGATGTGACTTACAGCTCCACACTGGCAGAGCCTCTCCTCTCTGTCACTTCAAAGCGTGACCCCGATCCCTGGCACTGTCTGTGAGCGGCACGTTTAATTCCTGCTGCTCAGTGCAGATTTGGGCCCTGAATATGGGTCAGCATCTCTCTCTGCCTGCCCTTCGCTCCCTCACACCTGCTTTATCCTCCAGATGAGAGCCGAAGACAGAGCAGAGATGTGTGGGGAGGGGGGTGTGTGTCGGGGGGGGTCAAATTCAGACACGACGCCCAGTCTGACTGATGGGGTCTGATGGCATCAGGCAGAGACCATTATAATATGATGACAACAGGGCTGGTGTTATTTTAGAATTTAGTGATGGGTGGTCATTGTCGACACACCCCTGACACGTTTGTTGAATGGTACAATCAATTGATCATTTGGCATAGCGACAGGTGATAGGAGTTCAGGGAGGCTACTTTTGATGTGGAAACAAGGTTGCGGTCTTGTGTGAAATTTTAAGGCGTGTTTAATGGCAGGCTTGTCTTTAAGTCAAAACACGGCCTATGTTTTTCATCCGTGTTGTTTCCCTCATTTTTGTGTCTAACCTGTGCGGTTTCTGAAAAGCGGCAGCTGTGGTTTTTTCGTACTTTGTTTAAAATAAAACGCAGGTTACTTTCTTTATTGTTAGTTGTGTTGAAGTGAGACCATTACACACTGCATTTCTTTTAATCGTTGCAGTCATTGATAGATTTTTTTCATTTTCTTTATAATTCCCTTATTGCTGTGTTCATATGGATTAAAATATTTGCAACACTTAGCAGTAAATCCTACCTGCTTTCTTGTGACCTCTTTTCCTGTCAGCACAACTGTCAGAATGGAATATCTTTATCATAGCGGCAGGTTATTGCCGGTTACTGAGAAGAGTGATATTTTGTTGCCTGTGTCACTTCTATGTCACATGTGATATATATTCTAGGTGTTTCGTAATGTGCTTAATTTTGACATTGTGTCATTAATGTATGTTATTATTAGTATTGGTGTGATAGTGGGATGCAGTGCACTGGAATTTTCCTTGGGGAAGGGGGGCTGGTGGGTGTCCTCTACTTCCCAGGATAGGCTGAAGGGTCACTGAGCTGGATGGGTGGTTATGGAAGATGGTTGGATTTCTACATGATTTTACTGCACTTATTGCTTCGGTTTCTTCATTTTGATCTGGGGTAATGTGCCTCGAACCCTGTGGCAGCGTGAGCCAGACTCCTCTGTTGCTGTTTCTATTAGAAAACCAGCTGATGCTGCGGATGGACGGCGCCTGCTTGCACTGCGGCCTGCAGCCACACCCCCCGCTGGAGCTGGTCACGCCCCTCCTGCCCCAGAACATGCTGGTGTCCGGCTCCGAGCCCATCCCAGGCCTCATAGGCTCCTCGGACAGCAGCAGTGAGGCTTCTGTTGCTGCTCTGTTGTTGGTGACATGTTTACTGTATTGCACTTTTTTTATGGCTTTTTAAATGCCTCTTGGGCCCCTGTGTTCTAATAGGGACTTAAGAACTCCACTGTCTCAGGACCCTATAGATAATAAGCTGTTGCTATACATTTAAAAATGTTTAGACAACCATTAAAAATGCTATAATTTACTCAGACAGAAGGCAAAAGGAGAGAAACTATAATTGTGTGTAGATCGAAGTATTTTTACTAAAGTAAAACATTTTCATAGTCCTGCTAGCATCTATTTGAATATTTTATGTGCAATAAAACTAATGTTTTTCTTTCTTGGTGAGTGGACCATGAACAGTTTCCTTTTACGCCCAGACTTTGGAAGAAAATAATTGTCGTCTTAGCATTGTGGGTGCATGAATTCACCCTTAATGCTTGTTATGAAATACTTACAATTTTTGACTATACGCTGTAATTCTGCGTATGGAGTTTTGGCGCTCTGATATGTCTCATTTTACCAAAATTCTGAGCAATATGTGTGAACTATACAGCCCTATAATAAAGGCAATCTTATAACTGGGTACTTCTGTTTTACAGGCAAATTATTTGCATGTGCACATTTACATATGTTTATTTAGCCCACGGTTTTGTCCAAAAATGATGGCAGATCAATAGCATATGGCTGTCAAGTGGCAGTTTAGGTACGAGGATTGCGTTGCTGAGCATCCATTGAGGGACCAGCAACAACGGCAAGTTCACAGTGAAACCAGAGCTAAACAGCCTGTTACAAAACACCATAAAAGCTGTTCAACTCAAAACTCCGCAAGGACGCCGTTTCTACCAGACAAGTGCAAAATACGAGAGCATCGAGTGCTGCCAGGTGACCATAACCAAGCGTATGCACATGAAGGCTGAGAGGGACTGCGATGACCAGATGTGGATAAATCAGTTGTTCCACCTCTGGAACAAAATGTCAAAGTATTTATTGCCTTTCATTTTGAGTTTAAAGGAAGATGAATGTTCTCTTTTGCCATATAAAGCTTTTTGGGGAGTTGTCACTTTAATAGTCGAATTAAGTCAAGGATAAAATCAGTCTCACTGTCCGGGAGTGTTTAACTGAGTGCGTAGATAACGATGTGTTGACAGTTCTACTGCTTCGTGGGGAAAAATGGACTTTAAAATAACTAATTAGCATTTTTGTAGTGTTATTGAAGTAGGGACTTCTGGTTTGTCTGTGATGCAGTGTGAGTATAGTAGCTCTGTGTACTATTTTACGTTTTATTCACTGGATTTTGTTCAACCTGCATTCTTATTTTGGTTGTTTTACCAGTAACACCGTGATTTACCTATGGTGTAATTATATATAATTGCTATTTGTGTTATAGCACAAAAAACCAACATTGATTATCAATCAAGCGTTTTTTTTATCTGAAACATGAATAATTAAACATATTCATTTAGCATTCATCTAATTGAATGGCAAATTCATATGCATTGGGTCACAATAAGCAGTGTCCTGAATATATTATTTTTCTGAATGTGGATCACAGGGGTGACTGACTCTTATGGCCCACGGTGGCCTTGGCAGTAAAAGGCTGCTCTCATCGTATGTGAACTGAGTAATTGTCTAAACGGGTGTAGGCTTGAGAGACCAAGTTGCAATTCATTTGCTTTTCCACCAAATGAATTTCATCTAATTAATGGTTTTGATGTTTTGAAATGTTTCAGAATATGAAGTGTGTATTCACACTATGGTAGTGTTTATCTGGGTGAATAGTCTGATAGAAAATCAGCTCGGCTGATTACTGAAATAATTACAGAGATGACAAGCACTGATTTAGTCGCTGCAAAGAAATAGCATATTTAAAAATTTAGCCACAAGTTGAAGCCAAAAATATTTTTAGATTTTACATTATTGCATTTTTTTCTTGACCTTATGTTTATCTTTGAAGAGTGTTAAACAATTGATCAATGGATTTTAAAAGGTGCAGCAGTCCTTAGGCACTGGGCATGTGGCTCCGTGGGAGCTGTCTGTAGGGCACTAAATTTGTCAGGGAGATTAAAGCCTCGGTGTAAAATGCAGAGTCCCCTATATTGTTTGTTTCACTCCATCGGAAGGTGCGGCAGAGAGAAGCCAGGCACCTTAAATTGGCGCTTTCGTGGGGCCTGAGCTCAGAACGTAACTTGCATTTCAGCAGCCCCTGTCGTTGACGGTGGTTTGAGCAGAACAAAGAAATAGCTTCTGAAAAAGACTGGCCAGAAAAACAAAATGCTCCTCATTCAGATGCCGCATAAACTCTTCTTATATGCTCAGCAGGTTTATGCTAAATTCTTAATGTCTGACATGCACCTTTTAATGTAGACTGACTTAATGACTGACATGCACCTTTAATGTAGACTGACTTAATGACTGACATGCACCTTTTAATGTAGACTGACTTAATGACTGACTTGCACCTTTAATGTAGACTGACTTAATGACTGACATGCACCTTTTAATGTAGTCTGACTTAATGACTGACTTGCACCTTTTAATGTAGACTGACTTAATGACTGACATGCACCTTTAATGTAGACTGACTTAATGACTAACTTGCACCTTTTAATGTAGACTGACTTGCACCTTTAATGTAGGCTGACTTAATGACTGACTTGCACCTTTAATGTAGACTGACTTAATGACTGACATGCACCTTTTAATGTAGACTGACTTAATGACTGACTTGCACCTTTTAATGTAGACAAACTTAATGACTGACATGCACCTTTTAATGTAGACTGACTTAATGACTGACTTGCACCTTTTAATGTAGACTGACTTAATGACTGACATGCACCTTTTAATGTAGACTTACTTAATGACTGACATGCACCTTTTAATGTAGACCGACTTAATGACTGACTTGCACCTTTTAATGTAGACTGACTTAATGACTGACATGCACCTTTTAATGTAGACTGACTTAATGACTGACATGCAGCTTTTAATGTAGACTGACTTAATGACTGACATGCACCTTTAATGTAGACTGACTTAATGACTGACATGCACCTTTTAATGTAGACTGACTTAATGACTGACATGTACCTTTTAATGTAGACTGACTTAATGACTGACTTGCACCTTTAATGTAGACTGACTTAATGACTGACTTGCACCTTTAATATTGTCTCTTAGAGAGGAACCTTAAAATATATTTTTTTTAAATATGCCTGTGATAAACAGTGTGTTCTCATTAGACTGTGGCTTGGCCTTGTTAATATGTGTAACGCAGTGACATCAGGCAGTGTTTTACAAATATCTGCACATTTGTGTTTTCAGAAATTGAAATAAAATTTGTTTTTATTTATTTTTAATGTATTGTGACCCTGTCCTGGAAGCTGTATAAAAGCATGGGTTATCTTTATTAGAAGAAAATGAATGCGTATCAGAATGAGAAATAAAATATTGGTGATATATATAAATGCGGCATTCCTTTCTTCATGTGTCTGGGTGACTTTTTCTGGAGTGATGCAGATGCTTTGCCCTCTCTGGGTTTCAGCTGATCTTCTACAGAAGCCCCGATTGTTGAAGAGCCTCACCTGCTATCTAGACAAGCTGTCCATCTCGCTGTATCCATCCCTGGAGAAGTTTGAGGAAGACCTTCTACTGCTGCTCAACATGGATCGACTTAACCAGGTAGGGTTTATCTCAAAGCCAAGAGTGGTTTCGCAAAAATGAACTAGTATAAAGGTCTGTGATCTAGTGGTTAACACTGATTCCTTCACACTTTCCCCCTGGCTCTGTGTCTGTGGTGTTTGTATCCCCTTCTGGTGTCACTCTGGTTTCCTCACACAGTCCATTGACAGGTGTCCTGCCATGCAGTGGCATCCTATCCAGTTTCCCATGGTCTGTGTTCTGTGCTTCTGGGACTGATGCCGGCCCACCTCACCCCTCCCTACCGCCATTATGGACTATGGATGGTTGAGTGAAATAGCAAAGTCATATTCTGTGTACAGTGATTGATTCTTTGTATCTCATTGTTAGGTTTCCGGCGGCTATATGTTTTTCATCAGGCTCGCTGTTGGCTTTTCTTGGTCACCACTTCAGAAATCCTCTCCTGAAGGACGTAGCTGCTCAACTAAAGGCACATCTGCATCTGCAATTATCCGTACAGCCGCGTGGGTCCTATTCATCTTGGGAAATTCGAGCGATGCTTAGCCGTGGAAAGGATGGGAATCGATACGGCCGTCCCGAATAGCATGTGCCTCTCAGCCTTGTTGTTAATACTCTGCTGCGTGCCCTTTCAGTGCCGTGCCGTCAATCCTCCCCGGGAGCCGGAGCAGTGTGTGCTGAGACAGTCAATTAGCTACTTCAGGCCTCCGATTGTTTTTATCAAGGCCTTTGTGCCGTGGGGTTTGCCGCGTCTCTGAGATCGGGTCGTCATTTATGCGTTCACGTTGCCAATTATACACCTCCCTGTTGCATAATTTGCTGTTCAGAATGGAATCAGAGCAGGATGGGATTAGTTACATTGTCCCTGTGCTCACTGAAGATTTATTAGGTTCAACTGAGAACTATTGGAATTAGATTTTGTAATTGCCGATGGAACTTAAGGACCAAAGCAGCACCTTGTGGTTTCTTCTGCTGACGCTTTAGCGTGTCGTTAGCATTTAGCATGTTGTTAGCATTTACGTAAATATGAACAGATTAGGAACATGTTCTGTAAGTGTCCTTGTGGGCCTGTGTGTGAAAGGCCAGGACTGGAGAAGAGCCGGCCCAGTAGCAGCTGTGAAAATCCCCCACTGCCCCCAGTCTTTTACAGTCCAGGGAAATAAAACAATACCGAGGAATAGCTGTCTCCCTGACCTTATTTTACATAACCTTAAATGCTCTTCTGCTTGACCCTCCCTGCTTTCTCTGGCATGGATAGTTGTCCTTCAAGGATATTAGCATATTGTGATTAATGCAATGTATTTGGATTTAGGGATCGCTTTACTGAGCCTCTTTAATAAGTAATTTCTGCTGTGGCTCGGAAGTGCAGCCCGAGAGGGCAGCCTATGCCTGGGTAGCTGCGTGCTGCCTGTACTGTATATCATAGCGAAGTTAACAGTTCCCAGGATGAACCAAGGCAGAGATAGCACAGCCTATTGGTGATGTGCATCTGTGCTCGGTAGAGGTTATGAACGTTTTTGTAGGACCGGCCACATTTGACTCCTCTCCTATCCTTTAGTCGACACACATCACATCCTCTCTATGAAAGCGAGATAAAAAAAAAAAAAATGCAGCTTTGAATATAACAGGGTAATATTAATTAGACCTGCTGAGAGCATGTGACCTTTGGAGGCGTGATGGTTTCCTGGAGCTTTTTTTGGGCAGATTCTTTCACTCCCCAGGTGTGAAATCCTCACTTTTCCCTCTCTTTGGTAAGTGAGACTTGAAAAGAGAGAGAGTTTGTGTGTGTGTGTGTGTGTGTGTGTGTGTGTGTGTGTGTGTGTGTGTGTGTGTGTGTGTGTGTGTGTGTGTGTGAGAGAGAAGGAAAGGGAGAGAGCATGAGAGGCAGAGAAAGAGAGAAGATAACGATTATGTCTGGTTCTTCCACATCTCTATAGACAGTTCACAAGTACGGGTTTATTCATTTCGCAGTTTGGAAAAACATTAGAAATCAGTCTTGTTTTGCTGGAAATATGTGCTCAAAAACGCATAAATGCGGAATTGTACTCAAATAGATTGCTAAAATATAAACTATGGTAATTTTTATTGTGTTAAATTATTAAATGTAAAAACGTTTATAACAGTAAAAATGTGTTTTGACCTATTTATGCCTGAAAGTGACTGGACAGAGGATGGTCGTTGGTGGCTGATCATCGTGCGGGGTCCTGAGATAAGTGCCCAGATAGGTCACTGGCCCCGCCTACAAGTGCTTGTGATATGTATGGAGGGAAGCTCACACATGAAAACATAAAACGAGTGTATCACAAACAAGGACCAAAATCATTGTCGATGAACAGGTGACACTTGACAGTCTTTTATTAGAGTGAAACCTGCTGTCTGTCAAAAGGTTAAAGGTCAGCTCTTATATGGGGGGGGGGGAATGCAACCTCGGTTCCATCATTAAGTAATCTGCCATCAATAAATTAAAATTTGCAGTTAATATCATATTATTTATGTGCCCGGTGTCGTTAATGCAAATGGTGTACCGTTTTGATATATACTGTCTTGATTCATTTTAGTATTTTTCTGGAAGCGTTTCACTGTCTGTCGTGATGCATAAACCATTCAAGCCGTTATCGCTTGTCTGAGGTTGGTGGCGCACAGCTGCGATCAGTGCCGCTGGCGGCGGGGCCTGAACTGTCATCATTTCAGGTAGAAAAACTCCAGGACCCTGCAGAGATTAGTGCAGCGTGAGTCAGATCGCTCCTCACTTTTTGCTGTATAGTCTTTATTGTCTGTGTTTTCCCACTGACTCACCTGATATACGATGTTATGCTCGGCACTGCAAGAGACCTACAATTATTTCTCCAGGAGGCCCCTTTTAAAAAAGCAGGACGTTGGCTGTTTTTTTAACTCCAGGAATGTATATGGAGTCGACTTTACAGTTTCTGTCTGTTCCGTCCTAAGACTAAGGGGACAAAGGCCTTAGGAATGACATAAATTACCTTTCATGCTTTTAAATGGCTCTGTTTGAGTAGACTGACCGGGGGGGGCGCTCCCAGCAGTGCTAGGAAAAACTTGTCTGACCTGGTCCAGCTCTCGCTGCCTGAATTCTCTAAAGTCATCTTCAAAGGCACAATATTTCTATACAGAAGTTTCTTTATGCAGTCATCAACGGTGAACAAATGAAATTGCTAATCAGGCAATCACACATAGCTTCTTTAAAATACTACTTTGAAATGGAGATTTTCATTTGCATACAGAGATCTACGTTTTCTGTATGTAATTAGTACACCGATTATATAGATAACCGCATTGTCAGATCCTGAAGGATTTGCCAGAATTTATATTGCCACCTGTCTTAGGTTTTTCTTTAGTCTAGGATGTTTCTATAATTACTGTGAGAATAAGAATCGAAAATGATTGCAGGCAGCACTGTGCAGTTAATCTGGGAACATACGGCAGCCTTTGGTAGAGCTGGTGCTGAATACAGAATGTGTCCATGCATCCAAAGTCTGTCTGCCTTTCATCCTGTATGGCAGCTTCCTGCCCTGATAGTATCTGCAGCAGGCATGGAATGTGCAGTGATTCTATGAAAAGTTCAACACATCGCATATATATATATATCTGTTTGCCAATTCTTCGAGGTGCTCCAGTTTTCTCCAGCAGTCTAAAAACATGCATTTAAGCGAAATAGTTTTGCTAAATTGCCTAGACTGTGTGGCTGCATGTGGGTGTGAGGCTTGTAGTACAGAAGCATCTCATCCCACTGATAAATGGATGGATGATGGTTTATTTCTCTGTGTTACAATAATTAAGCACAAGAAATACAAGGCAATCAATCTAGTGCGTTGTTTTTGCCTGCAGCCAAATAAACTTGAACTGGAACAGAGTTTTATTGTGCTTGAGAAGTAATTTGTTTTAGAGTACAGGGTATAGTTACAAAATATCAGAGGGTGGTTATCAGTCAATTGGAGATCCCATTGAAAATCTTGGTCTGAAGATCATTCATAAAAGGAAGTAAATTTGGGTTGCCTTCATAGATTGCTGCCTTGCAACCTGACCCCAGACAAGATGGATGGATGGATGGATGGGTGGATGGCTAGATGGATGAGTGGGTGGGTGGATGGAAATTACTGTTCTTAGCAAGGCATGCTATAAAATGTGTATCATGCAGCTAGGGCTGGTTGACATGAAAAATGTTTTATCGTGATGTTTTTTCCCCCCATACCAAGTAATATTGATAATTGTCAAGATATAATTCAAGCCATTATTTTGAATGTTCCATTTCTGCTTAAATCTCAATGCTGCATAGAATTGAGAGTTTACTTGTGATTAATAAGTAACTGGGCAGGTCAGGTCTGTTGCGTGTTTGCTGTCTGAGTGTTTCATTCAGCTTTGTCTTTAAAATGTGTGAGATGCTTTGAGCTGAACCACATTCTGCAAATGATCCTCTTTTTTTGGTGGGTGGTGTGTTGAGCCTTCTGCAGATTGAAACTGACAAGCCTGAGTCTATAACAAATAGCCTACATATATCATATAAACTGATGATCATAGTCTGACGTTAACGATATGTGGGACGCAGTCCACCCCTAAACCCCCCCCCCCATGACACTGCTGCATTAGCGGCTGGAGGTTGGATGGATGGAACTTGTATAACTCCTTCTAGCAGACGTACCTCTAAGATCTTAAACATACTTGCCATTGTCATCATGATCGTAATAATGGTAACATTGTATAACATTGTAAAAGTTAGGTGATGGCTGTGAATTCAATGAGGGTGATGATCTTTGGCGTCGTTGCAGGAACAGAACACATCCATTTACATGGTATCTTTTCTCCTTCCAGTTTTTTGGCTTATGGTTTCGCTAGGCACCCCCCTCCCCCCCACCCCCAAAAAAAGGCGTTGTTAGTTAAAATCTGTTAAGGAGCTGAGAAGGGGGAGGATGGCACAGAAGTGCTAATGATCACGCCTCTTTGTGTCGCGGCACCGCGGATGAGTCACATCGCCACGGCGACAGCGCGCGGCGGGAGCACGGGCCGCCAACAGCTCGCTAATGTCAACCCCCCCCCCCCCCGCGGGCAAAAAGGAAGAATGTCCCTGGGCATGTCTGACGAACAAATGTGAGAGCTGCTAACTCCACCTTTTTAGGTTAAATATACCATCATGCACTGCAGTTTAAAATGTCAACATGCCATTTTACTTCATTTTTTTCCTTACTTCAGTCTGCTATTATGCAGAGTATATTCACGTTACGTGCTTACGTGCACATGTTTACGTGCTTACGTGCACATGTTACTTGCCTCCATTTTCACAAAGTACTTCCTGTGTATTAATTCATTTTATTGTAAATATATAATAACACTAATCTTTATATAGCGCCTTTCATACATTAGAGGCTTTACACTGAGAATAAAAAGGAGGAAAATAAAAATATATGAGAGAGGTGACTAAACAGGGTTAGCGATTTGAGTGTGTGGTTCCTCAATCTTCATGCTGTTTGTTGCCCTGTTAGGCTGTATAACTGCATGTCTGTAACTAGGCCGAGATGAAAAGGAGCTAAGGGGATGCGTCTCCTCACTGCCCTGTCTGTGTATCTACTCAGTCTGTGTGTTTTCGTCCGGGTGCTTGAGCCTTGGAGGAGGCGTTTGAGCCTCTGCGGCAGCACGGCGGCTGCCCTTCTCCTCCGGACGAGTGACACGCGCACGTCCAGCGCGGCGTCTGCCCTCCGCAGTCCGAGAGAGGCCTTCGCTCGGGAATCCCCATGTTCCCTTCTGTCGCAACACGATCTGCGAATGTAATTTGGAATTTGCCGGCCAAAGCAGCACTGTACTGTGAACGCCAGTCTGATTACTGAATCCCTTTTCGTCGGCGATAATGTGACTAAATTCCAGGCCCCAGCAACCTATTAGAAGCCCCCGTTCTCCCAGCTCATCGGTGGCTCCTCAACACAAAGAAATAACCTTGAGAAGCCAATTTTATTCTGCTTTAAAAATCCCTTTCATTTTGTGAAACTGAATACCATAATCTTTCTCCTGCAGCTTTTCATGGGTAATAGCTATTATTTCCAAATTTAGCCCAAATGATGTTCTAGCTTTTCTTGTCTTGTCTCTTCCTGAGTAGCCTGGACATTCTCTAATATGAATTAAGTTTTCCAGTTTTTTTTAGGTACAAATTAAATCATAAAAGCTCATGGTGATGAGGTAGGTGGTGATATAGGTGGAGATGTGTAAAATGGGGCAGCTGGTGCTAACAGCTGAAATTTTTACATCTGTATATTTGTATATTAAAGTTTCTAAACTAAACACACTTTTCAACTATAATACAAATTGGTGGCTACATGGCTTATGGGATATTCTTATAGTTTTGTATTATCTTTGAAGGACTTATCTCCCAGAACAATTCTGGAAAGAGCTCTGTTGGCCATTAATCTGATAGTTTTGTCAAAAGTGACTTAATCAGCTTAATTCCTTTTTACGTTTTTTCTGCAGTTATGTATCTTTGAAGCTATCTAGGTTACTTTCCTTGCTGAAGGGTGCCTTACTCAACAGCCGGCCTCTCCTGAGATGGAACTGGTGCCTGGTAGATTGCAAGGCGGCATTCTGCCTGCGGCAATTCATAATACTCAGCTTAGCCGCACCTGAAGGCGCCCTCCTGGCTCTTACTTGGGTCGTTTTGTATTCATAAGAATAAAATGGGAATAGTCAAATCAGGGTATTTTAAGCCATTTCCATTATATCATCAGTCTTTTTGCTGTGCAGGTTCTTAACTATGCTTTCGTTTTCCGTTTTCTTAATTAGCTTGTTACTGGGCGGTTTTGCTAAAATATGAGTGAAACCAGTGGGTCCTGGGCAAATTTATGGATGAATATATGGTCATTTGTGTAATTCACTAGACTTCTGTCTGATTCCCAATTCATATAACTTTTCCTTCTCTGTTTTTCTGAAATTTAGTATTAATGAGCCTTTAATGTCAACTTTTTGGCTAAATCATGTTCTTTAAGGGCTTTATTCGTAGTTGCCTCAATTTACGACAGACACTATGTATTTTTAGTTTTTATTTCTAAAAGAATGTGATGTGGATGCTGCCTGCTGCTGTACATTATGGGATGCCTGTAGTTAAGATGGCGACCATCCAGCGATGCATAACGTCAGGAGACAGGAGCTTCCTAGTAGGGAAATTGCATGAAATACACCGTCACTGAGGTTTCTTGTCTCTGTGCGTCACTCATTGTTGGTTTTATGCTCGAAAATGAAGTGTAATATAACTACGGGTGAGATCATTGTTCCCCTTAAGCCTCTTAGCTGTAAAATATTCATGTTCTAGTTTGGAGAAACAAATCCCTGATGACGGCAGTCCTCAGCAAATGTAAAAGGAGGAAATGGGGGGGGCACTTTTAACAGATGCATGACGTCTGATTACAGGCGGAGGACCTTTCCTCATTCAAGTAATTTTGCAGACTGCAAGATGACCGGAAGGGTGGTCTGCATTCTCTTCTGCGTGTGCGGGGGTCAGTCTCGACCGCAGTGATGCTGGGCTGCAACAGAGAGCAGGTCACCTTGCAGATGCTCTTCCCTCTCAGCTGTTACCCAGTAATCTCATCTCGATACACATTATACCAAGTAATACAATATATTAGGTTTCCAACAGGCGGGAAGGCTGCGGCGCTGCCTAGCTGGGCTGTGGCTCTGTTCTCATTCTTGTGAATTGTGTCCTTTGAGATGAGAGGTGACCTTGATTAATGCTATGGAGGGATTGAATGAGGGGGACGTTTTTTCCTGTTTTGTCATTGGGCGTGGCATCCCGTTTAAGGTGCCCGGCTTGTCACCGTAAGCCGCGGGTGCGTGATCGGCCGTGGGCCGTTCATATTCAAGCCAAGGCCATACCAAGTGAAACTCACTGTCGTTTTGCATGTTATCCATTGTTTGTTTATTTTTTGTTATTGTCCCCATGACTCAGCATAACAGTAATTCAATCGCGATTTCCATGGATCTTGGTAAATATGCTTTATGACACATGAATCCTTATTTTGCCAAAATGATTTGTATCACTCTGAACAAGCTCTAAACAAAAATGGAATGTAAGTGTCCTGTGTAGATCTAACCCTGACTGAACATGTGAATGATTTCGACACAGTGTGTTTCCTGCTAAACCTAAGCAAACACTACCCTGGATTCTGGATTGCAAGCTTCTTAGAGCACCTGCTGCATGCTCCTTTAGGAGATACGTCTGATGATGCATGTATCCGATGTTTTGAAATGTTAGCCTAACCAGTTTATTGTCACCCCAATACTCATCTGCAATTCACATTAAAAGTGTTATAGTCGCATCATAGTGTGAAAAGTGCATTTTTACACAGAGAAAATGTGTGACTAGTTTGAGGTTGGTTGGTTTGTGTCTGTCTGGTCTGACAGTGTGGGCTTGTCTCTATGTCCAGAGCGGCTGTGGCCCAGACGGGAAGGACATAACTATCCAGGAGCGGCGACTGCATGTGGGGGTACACAGCGGCTGGGGCTTTCTGAGCAGACCCCAGGTGGTGGTGCTGGAACCCGAGCCCCTTGCCTCCAAGGGCCTCCAGCAGACAGGGAGCCTTCCACGAGGGTCACTCGGCAGGTCCAGGTGCGTTTGGTCTTCCTTGCCCTCCTCTGCGCCCCGACATCTCACCCCACTTACTCACCAAGTCAGGGAATGCTGAGAATCCCGCCAGCTGCCTCCAGATGCTATTATCCGCAAATGGGACATTTTGTGCTTTAAATGACTTGAATACGTTTAAAATGACTTTTTTTGGTTTTCAGTGATGATTAACACCTACACGAGGCAGCTTGATGTACACTTTTAAACAACACATGAACTGACACAAATCTAACATACCATTAGTCATTTAGTCTACTGCATCGACATCAGGCCTAAGTTTGGTGCCTTTGTCAGCGAAGTGACTGTCAAGGTAATTGTTGCTTTGAGTGATAGTCACAGTAACTGTAAAAGGCAGATCTGACAGTAATGACAGGGTACCAGAAAAGTGCCTAACGGTGATGATACTTTGAGCATTTCTCACTTGCAGTCCCAAGATGAAGACTAAACATCCTTATCGAATTGAACAATTAGGCTGTGCTCCATTCTGGCCTCCCCACACCACTGTTCCGCATTTATTTGATAATTCTAGAACGGGTAGATGTATTTCTTTGCTTTCATCCCATTACCCTCACCGTGTTTGAGAGTGGTCTCATGAATAGCACTGCGTAGGTAGTAATTAGGTGGTTGTTGCATAGAGCATTTGCCCTGGTCTGTAGTAACACTTGTCACTTTGCGTCTAAGTGGGTAGGAAAACCTCGGCCAACTTGGCCCGGTGGCCAAATGTGCCCCGGTATCATTGTTCTGAAGGAGAGCCTTGCTATAAATGTGTCACCTGGGTTTCACTGCTGTCCTAAATACTAAACTGTATAACCCCACATAATCGTCTTCTCTGAGGGACTCCCAAAGTTGGGCCAAACTGTATGAAAGTGACTGGTTGTACATGTACTGGTTGAACAGTAGTGTTAGGCAGAAAAAAACCACCAGGGAACGTGAATAATGGGTCCGAGCAGTCCGAGTGCCACGGAGAAGCGGGCGCCGCTGTGCCCGGTCTGACTCCTCGCCTTGTCTTTGTCTGCTCCAGCGCTCGCTGTCAGGTTCTGGGCCTACGCAGCCGTCTGCAGCTGAAAGCGATGGTGAATCACCCCGCCTTTGGCGTCGTCTTCCAGCTGGAGTACGTCTTCTCAGCTCCCCTCGGCGGAGACAGCAAGGTAGTAGAAAGCCGCCATCTGCGGAAGTGACTAACTGCAGTTAGTAACAACAGGTAGTACAGCAGCTAAATAAGTGGGGATGTATCCTGAGGGCAGCCTCTCCCAGAATGCTTTGCGCTGCCAATGGGTGAGATATTAAAATCGCTCAGATTAATCTAAAGATCTCTCTATATTAATTAGGTGGAAAAACGAAAGTTGTTTTGGATTAAAGCAATGTTTAAGCAACTGAATGTGAGGAAAGCATAGCTGTGGAGCCCAAGCGTGCAGCGTGAGTCTGTGTGCTTTACGCCGAGATTTTTTCCCTTCCCTGCTCATAGAGTTTTCCCAAAGGAAATTAAAGTGCTGTCCTGACTCAGCCCACCTCGGTAAATAACCACACGGGGAAAGCAGTCACGGATATGCTGAATCCAGGCAGCTTAGAAGGCCATGCGCAGTCTTTCTGGATTTATTCAGCTCAGGTTGCGTCCCCGTAAAACCTTGTATTCATGTGGAACCAGACTCCCCTCATGCAGAACCTCTTCTCTACCTTGGCCGCCGAAAGCCCGAGCAGTTTGTGGCAAAAAAAAAGGCAGCAAAATACAAACACGTCAAGGACGTTCACGCAGAGAGAAATCATAGTTCATTGTTTACATTTTGTTTGTTATTATTTTTTTTAAGTTTTAAGGGTAGGTTCCACCAATTATTTGTGTTGGTGGAGATTAACCAGAATAGGTTTAAGCCTACAATTTTTCACTGTGCTTTTTTTGTTCCATTTAATGAGCGGCAGACATGTTGAGACCATAGTGTCCTCTTGTCAGTATGTGGGCCAACTGTATACCAAAAAAGAAACATCTACTTTGACGCCGACTCTTAAAGGTCAGTGTACTCTGCACTCAGCGACTGTAGGAATGTGCGTCTGGCTCACTGCGTATATTTTGAGTTGTTCCTGAAAGCCAGATGCCCAGGAGACAGGAAAGTGTCTTCGTGCAGGAATCTCATTAAGCAAATCTGGGTGGTGAAAGCGTAACGTCTCAATGGGCAGAGCAGAAGTGCAAAGTCTGGGTGGGCGGAGCAAAAGCATGACGTCTGGTTGGGCGGAGCAAAAGCATGACGTCTGGTTGGGCGGAGCAAAAGCATGACGTCTGGTTGGGCAGAGAAAAAGTGTAAAGGTTGGGGGTGGAGAAAAAAAATGTTAAATCTGAATGGTTGGAGTATAAGTGTAATATATGGGTGGCTGCCCTTCCTGGTTTTCTTTGCATGCAGACACACAGACACACTCAAAGGGGCGGGGGGGGGGGGTTGACTTGTGGCTGCGACTAATCAAGGTGGATGTACATGCTGCATGCTGAGGAGAGCGCTGTGATCAATTCCAGTATGGGCCTGCAGTATTAATGGCCGTTATTCCTGTGTCTTTTCTCCTAGGCAAATACTAGGTGGGAAGAGCTTCTTATTTACAGAGACTTTTTGTCAGACAGATTTCAAACAAATTGTATGTCATCATTTGAAATGGAAGGAGCGAGTTGACTTCTGTCTGTGTGGAGGCACGGTCCGCGGTCTGCTCTTGCATGGCATGTAAAACCGGGACCCACTTATTGTTTTTATTGTGGAAAATAAGGGGGGGGGGACAGAGTTCATGATTGGCTGTATTGTTAGATGTATCATTTGAAACATTAGTTGTGTACAAATGGTACAAATGGCAGTGAAACATTCTGAATGGTTTCTGTTTCATTTTTTACTGTCCCGGATTGCCTCACTTATCTGCCGTAACCATCATGCCACATATGATTTTGTTACAAAGTGCATTCATTTCCAGGAAGGCGTAATGGTTCTCCTGCCGGCATTCAGAGAATTGCCTCCCTATTTAGTGCTGGGCTGGGTGATTTCCACGGTTGGGGGAAGGCGGCTGTTTCTCCAGTTCCTTCATGAGTTCCTTTTATTTTCTGAGTTAGTTGTAGCTTATTGCAAGGAGCATAATCCAAGCAATAAAAATAATACAAGCATTATCGTACACAGAAGAACCTTGGCTATGCTGTGGGAAATGCTTGCCGGAAGAGTATTTTGTCGCATCGACGCCTCTTCGGGCGGATGGGTGGTTGCTTGCTCTCTGTACGGCATTTGTGCCTCACATCCCTCTGTGGATGACGCCTCGCTGTTATGGCTAAGCACCAGTAGATGGAGCCGTTTCATGACAAACCAGCACAAGCTATGGTCCATCGTCTCACCCCCAGACTCATCGTCTGTGAAACGGAATTAAGGTGTTTTTATTCGCTTTTTAAAGGCTCCTCTTTATTCTTTAAACACGATTCAAGCTTAATTGTTAATTTGCTGAATTTAGTTTGTATATTACATAAAACGAGAGTTTGCATATCCTGAAATAATCCCTTTCGGGCATTTTAATAGAACAGTACTAATTTGAATTGGATATTTAATTTTTTACCAATTGATTTCAGGCATCCTCTTGTGTTTTTGACCAACCTGGCAGTGATCCAATATGGGAAATTCTATCTCACAGCATGGAAGATAAGACAAGATAATCCTTATATGATCAGTATGTCATCATTGTCTTGCAGACAAACTTCAGAGAAAATTTGATATTATCGTCAATTTTCCAAGGTACCAGTTAAATTGTTTCATAACCATCTTCTTGACATACATATATATATATATATGCATATATGTATGTATGTATGTATATATACATACATATATATATATAATGCATATATATATATATATATGCATGCGTCTTGGTCTGAGGAGGGCAGGAGTGATGTCTGTCTGTGAGTTTTCTCACCTTGGTCTGAGGGGGGCAGGAGTGATGTCTGTCTGTGAGTTTTCCCACCTTGGTCTGAGGGGGGCAGGAGTGAT
>JABFEA020000110.1:1153449-1163806 GCA_019775915.2 Cyphomyrus plagiostoma | reverse complement strand
CCCTGCCTCGTGCCCGTTGCTTCCGGGATAGGCTCCGGACCCCCGCGACCCAGTAGGATAAGCGGTTTGGACAATGGCTGGATGGATGGTATCTTAGCATGTTTCTGGTCTTTGTTTAGGTGTTGCTGAACACCTGACACGTGTGGTGACATCAGTATAACTTCAGTTGTCAGGAAAGACCTTTGAGCTCCTGACCCGGTCGACTTTAGTTTGTGTGGGTACCTCAGTGCTCGCGTGTGAGACCTGTCAGACTCTAACTGACTTTGGCTTGTTTTCCTGAGCTAACTTCTTGTGGAGAGCACTTTCCCAGTACATTTTTGGTTGGTGTAAACGTAAACCACTCCACATGGGCCTATGGCACCAAACAAGTAAGTGTTGTTCATTGAACTTAATTTGGAAATACAAAGGAAATAGATATGTGAGAAAGTCCTGTCTTTTCTCATGGCTTTTTATCTAAGACGCCCTGCAAAAGAAATGATCAAAGCTAAGTGTAAATGGAAATACAAATTACACCACGGATCAAAATGTTCTCCCTGATTTTTTTATTTTTCTTTTTACGTTTTTATTCTTAGTCCGGATGTTGGATTTTTTATTATTTTGAGTGCTTCGCTTCTTCAGAATTGAAGAGAAATGTCAAGCAGCACCTTTCTTTCCTTTTTAAAAAAAAAAAAAACAGCTATTTATTCCCAAATGGTGATATATTTTTTTCCCCTCCACCGTACAAAAGAATTGTTTTCATTCCCCTGGCCATCTGGTCTCCTGGGTCTGACCCTATTAGACGTAACGGACAGCTTTGCGGGAAGCAGGTCAGCTCGCTGTCACTGTTGGGGGCAACCGCGATCCGGCGTTAATGGAAGCTAAGCGCAGAGATACGGAGCCAAATCGGCCGTGAGTTTTGCTGGCGAACGCTTGCTGGACGTGTGCTGGGCCGCTCGTCTTACCACGACTTCCGCTGCTAGGACACTGTTTTGTGTCTGCTCTAGATCAGATAGCTCTGTTTGCTTTTTTTGTTGAATGCGTGTTCACGGTGGAATTGTAAAGATAAAACATGCTGCTGTGACTGGTGTGTTTTTGTAAATGGGGAGGCTCCCCCGCAAGCTACGGCAGAGATGAAACCGAAAACAGAATCGTTGACAGCTGAGATCACCCTGGGCTCACTTTAATTGGTATCCTTATGTGTAGCACTTGGTGCTACTTGTAGAGACTTAGTGTTTTTTGGGAGGAAATACGCGCGATGAAGCTAATGACGCGCTCCCTTTTGGCTCCAGTATCAGTTTTAATTCACGATGTTTAACTTCTGATAAACTCGAGCGACAGGGACACATTTATTGAGACTTATCCCGAGTGACAAGTTTTGTGTAATATGCTGTGGTGAGATCAGAGCTGAAACGCCATCACACTGTGATAGAATGGCTGTGTACAGGCATCCGGAGAGCCGCTTTTTGATTGGGAAACATTTGATAAAATAAAAGAGCAGAGAGGGATTTGGCAGCAGCTTTGGGAGCAGAAGTGCTGTACTGGGCGTCTTTGAAAGCCTGCAAGGGTTATGCCCCAAATATATTTAGCACTTAAAATTGCATTAACCATGTAAATTCCTAACTTTATTTCCAAGTGTTTGGTTTCACTCTTACAATATATAACCTTTAAACTTGCCTTATGCACACCCGTAGATCATGGAGTGAAATGAAAACAAATGTGCCATAATTAAGCATTCCATCAAATTAAATCATATTACAAACAACGAAGAACATTTTTATGGTGTCTGTATTATGTACTATCATGGGATTGAATGGTTAAGTAGTGCGTTTAAAGTTAAAGAACAGCCTAGAATCTGACTCTGCCATCACCACACAACCAGTTAATAGGATGTCAGACATGCACTCTGTTACATACTCTTTCCATGTTATAAAGGAAACTTTTATAACTTTTTATTTGATGTATATTTTCATTGATAGATCGTTCATGCAACGTTTCAAGAATCTAAAAAAATATCTGAGCCACAGAAGAGCGCCTGGACCCGAATTCCGCATTTTATTAGGGAGGCGACTGAACTGATGGTGGATGTGAAATGAGCTAGAGGTCTGGAGAGGGGTCTAAGGACCAGACATAAAACCCCCGAGAGAGCCGTTATAGATCAGCCGATAAACAGCCGACAGTCACCCAAAACCAGGCCTTCTTCCAACCAGATTGCGAGGACTCTGGCATTCAACTTGGGTACCTGTGCTTTGTTTTTTTCCCCCCCTTTTGGATATTTTTGCAAAGAAACACATTCCTAACCTTGAGACAGTTACATAGTCGGCAAGAAGCCACCAAGCCATGATGTTATTCAGAAGATAAGTGCTCCGTACGGGAAATCTTCCATGTTGGAGATCATGTCTTGCCCAGGATAAAGGGCTGGAGGTGGATTTAGGTTTCCCACTCTGGTCTTGGAGTCCTGGATGTTTCCTCTCAATTCATCCCTTGTTATATCAAGTGAAAGCTTACATAGGACGGCTTCTTTAGTGCTTACTGGCTAGGCGCTGTAGGTTTACCTAGACCTCATTTGATAGTTGCTTTGGCTTTATCTGACCAGAACATCTGCTTGGCAGCTAAATAATGAACACACGCTGGGTGGCCCACATGGAGCAGCCTATCCGTCTTCAGGTGGATCAACCCTTATATCCCAGTCCTGCATGGATTTTTCTCTCCTTTACATGCCACCCTTTCACTTCTGAAGTTCTGCAGCCGACTGATCTGTCAGCTTCCTGGTTAAAGACGACAATTGAAACATCTGCATGCCAGAACTGTGTCAGTATTTTACTGTGCTGTTAATGTAGGCTCACAGAAAACCCCTGTGTTATACACATCTATACGTGTACATAACACACACACACACATGTATATGCAAGGTTAGTATAATAACAAAGGTATGTATGTATTTATAAGTATACCCTTAACAAACTTAAGTATTATTAAAAGGCGGCAGTTGAAATGGTCAAAAACTCTGAATTATCTTAATGATATTTAGGTCTCGTTATGTTCCCAAATTTTTGTGCATTTTGTCTCTCCTGTGTACAACATACCAACTCTGGCAGTCTTAACAATGCTCGCAAAGTTGTCTATTGTATTATGCTCTCGGGCTCATTACAGCAGGCGTTAAAGCATAACACCCCCCCCCCCCCCCAACCCCACGCTGCCTGGCTAGATGACAGAAAGGAAAGCCTTTCAGAGAATGTTGGCTGTTCCTCCTTTCATCATGGAAGCAGGAAGAGCGCTGTGCAGAAATGTTATCGCCGAGTGCCACACGTTTACCATCGGCATCGGGGAGATATTCATAACAAGGTGAACCACAACAGGTAACATCTCCCCGGGGGGGCGGCCAGCCCCAGCCCCCCTACAGAGCGCTCTAAATAAATAAGACGTCACCCGAGTGACAACATGCTGCTAATTAAAATGAATGTCAGCTTTCCAGCTGCGGGTGCAACAGCCACCCACACAGACCCACGAGTGAACTTAACGCCAGAGACTGTGTCAAATCCCGTCCCCCCTGTTCCAGACATGGTGGAAGCCCCCTTTGGCAGCAATTACAGCAGTGAGTTATTTTAGATAAGTCTCTACTGACTTTACATGCTGGGATGAGATTTCCCCCCATTCTTCTGGCTAAAATTGCTCTCCCTTTGTTTGGCTGCTTTTGGGCCTGCCTCATGGGCAGCGATTTTCAATTTGCCATGAATTCTTGGAAGGACCCGGGGTCAGAACTGCCCCACTTCAGGATGTGCATTTCCTCCTGATGTGGGCTACATTCTGATTTTGAGGTTTTAATTAATGTTGTTTTACAGCTCAGTTTCAGGCACTTTTAGCAGGCGGAAGCAAGTAAAACATTTTTCTCTGTTTAAACACCCCGTCCTCCACTTCCAAAAAAGCCACATACTCCCCGCCGGCTAGAAAGGGACTGAAAACTTGATACATCCTGTTGTTGGCAGGCGGGATTGAGATGACCCGGTGTTTTGATTGGTTAAGGAACCGAACGTGTCCCCAATAGACTGTCCTAGAAAGAAGTCCTTAAATTACCTACTTGGTCCTAATTCACATATATCAGGAACCTGCTGGGCAGCTCAGCTGGAATCCTGCAGGGAAGGGCCCCCTATCGACTGGAAGGGCAGTTATGAGGCTCATATCACGCGCACCATGTTTTCAGATGTTTTTTCCCCCCCCTCACCAGGAGCTATGCTCGGGAGGTAAGTGGCATTTCGTGAAGCAACGCAACAAAGTCATAGTACAGGTTAGAAAAAAAAAAATAATCAGAAACCACTTGCAAATGTCCTTCTGGGTAATAATGAATTCTCACCATAACCCTGATGGTGGTTCATATGACGAACTGCTGCAGATGTACAGAGGGATTTAAAAAGGGGTTTTCAGTTGTCAAAGAGGAACTTAATGCATTTATGGTGTGGATGTTTTTGAATCTGTATCATTTTTAACTGTGAACTGCAAAAATAATAAGTGCTAAAAGAAAGATATCTTTATAGATTGTGATAAAATTAATTGCAATTCCTCATCACTTTTAATACTTCCACTACATCTGTGACATTTCGGCCGAGTTGATAGATGCAGTTTTAAGGCCTGGTTGGGTTTTCTTATGAAAGACGCTGCAAGCCTCCTCCCTTCCCTTCAGGAAGACTCAACATTCCACCATGGGGAATATTTATGGTTGCCTTCTCATTTCTTATGTACCAGGATGAGTGCTACTGATCTTTGCTTGTATCTCAGACTCAGGGAAGGTGGAGTCAGTTGAGGTTAACATTGCTCGGGGTCAGATGTATGGACTGCAAAACTAAAGTAGTACTAAAGATGCTTCGCTTAATTGCAGCTGGTCAGAGCAAAAAAAATCACTGAATAGTTCCTTGAATATTTCCCCGAGCTGCCCTGGATTTGTATGAATTTCTGACCTGTTAGGCATAAGCAACTTCCAAATGCGATTGAGATTTTTCCTCTCTCTCTGTTAATAATGAATAATGAACAAACCCGGTGTCTGCGATGGGGCATGTGCTTGCAAAGACACGGCTTCAGAACAGGGACACACTATGCTGTCTTTCCCAGCTCCTGAACATCATGGCTACCCAATACAGCAGCATTTCCTAAGACAGCTGCACGGGTCAACACCTCCCTCGCTTGGCAGGAAGCGGAGGCTTGCGGCTCGAAGGGACTGAGACAGACGCTTGAGAAAAAGCCATTTTGTGTCCAAGGCGGCATTACAGATTATGCTGACAGAGTGCAGCGTCCGTGAAGTGCAGGAGCTGCTGTGGGTGCAGGGGAAGCTTGAGTCATCAGCTGGCATCCGCGATTTTCCGAGGCCGTCTTAATGAGGAGCGTTATCTTCTCTGGGGATATGAGTCATTAATTGTAAGCATTAGTGAAGTGTGTCTGTGATGGTAAGGCACGTGCACGCAGGCTCTCGAGCTATGCCTGCGCAACAGCTGTTCTGTCCCCAGTGGATTGTGGGAGAGTGAGACGGGGCCGCTCGCTGTCCGCGGTGTTGAACCACCTGGTCCAAACCGTGGTAATTAACAACGGAGATGAACTACGACAAGCTGCGATGGTCAACTGAGCCCGCCTCCCAAGGCGTGTAGTCACCCCTCGAGCTAACAGGATCATCATTAAGCCTTTTTTTTTTTGCTTTATGTATGTGATATATGGAGGAAATTAATAGGGGGCGAGACGTGGACATATTCCTAAACAGAACTGGCCTTCAGCGAGCCAGTGTGATTTATTTCTTAGCCCAAGACCTAAACCTAACTGCCTCTAATGAAATACGCTAATATGTCGTTTACCGTTTTCGATGAATGAATGATACGCCTCCCACTTTGAAACAGCGTGAGGGTACAAAACAGGGAGATGGATGTAGAAGTTTTCTATGGAGCATAGTCAAGTCAAATTATTACAGGAAGGATGAGACACATCAGAGAGGATACCAAATGGCCATGAGACCCTGACAAATGCCAGTAGTTATGGCCCACGTTGATCTAAGTGTCAGTGGGACAGTAGCCCAGTGTTTCCGTTAATCTGGCCTTGTGAGCAGAAGAAAAGAAAGTTCTCAGGTTGGTTGAAAAATCCAAAAAAGCCAAGTTCCCATAGAGTTATATGGAGCTTGATCATATAAAGAAAGCTGTCCAAGTTTTATCGAACAGGTTGGAACCCTATTCCAGAAGACACTGCGGTTTTTATTCACTTAGGTCTCTCTTCATATGCGTTTAACGATGGGGAGTCTGATCTCTAGATTGACTGGGGGGAAACCTTAAGTGAATGAAAGGTGGGGCTGACATGCAGTCAGACAGGATTCTCTGTTGCCTTAGTTTTCTTAGTGTGGGATTTCGGATAAACGATGACTGTAGGACAAGTTGAATATAGCCAAAGCTGATAAATGATCTAACAGATATTCTGCCAACATTTGCTAATATGCTTAGTAGAATTTTCATTTAACTCTCACAAACTTTAATTTTAACTCTCTCTAAAAAACTGACATTAACTGACATAAAGTGAGGATACTAATGTCTTGCGTGGGGGGGAGAAAAAAAAATATAATACTAAGTATTTCAAAAATCATCTTCAAAATGATTATTGATAGCAAGAGTTTATTGTTTCAGAACCAGAACGACTTTGAAAATGTATGATGAGAGAACTGTCCAAAAGTAGCTTTCAGTTCAGGTACACAGAACTTTCAGGACTGGTACCTGAGACTCTGAGGACAAACAAAACGTTTAGCCTTCGAAGGATTGGCAGCGTTTCTCTGCTTGGCTAACGCTGGTAAGTCTGCGTATGAATGAGTTATGTATTTATTGCAGTTCTTTGAAGGCGGTCCTAGTAAAACCCAATAAAATAAAAAATGTGCTGTTAAGAATTATTTTGCGTCTCAGTTTTCATGTTGGAGTGAGCATACTAAGCCTAGGAAAACTACAGTGCTAATAAGATTTACCACATGACATTCCCTGCGTGTGCATATGTGGTAATCTCTTTGATATCGGGCACTTGCATATCTATCCATATAAGGTCAAAGTTAAAAAATAAATAAATAAATGAATAAACGTGCTAAACAGCCTCAACAGCTCCACATGCGTAATGAGTTTTACTTCTGGGGAGTATTGAAGTTGTGAATCGTTATTTCTTGCTTGTTGGCTGAAACTCTAATGTTCAAGCCCTGGAGGGTGGAATTTTGAGTGCCCTGTTTATCCTCTGGAGAATAGTGTGGTATAAATAATGAAAAGTGAGTTGGATTTTAATCAGGATTGTGTCACTCCACCCTCCCCTCTCCAATCCTGACATCAACCCCTGACAGAGTAAAATCCTCTCACTGTAATCATGAGCAAAATGGGAAACGGCAGTGTCTACCCCTTAAATGTGTCGCTCCTTAAAATGATAGAATGCATTTCGAATTGTATCCAATGTAAATTGCAAAAATGTACTTGTGAAGATTACATAGACTGTCCTTTGTAGATCCTGTCAGCTACCTTCATGAAGTGTCTCTAATGTTGCCTTAAATAATCTCACGATTTATTGTTTATTTGCTTATGGCTATAAGTGGCTCACAGTAAATGGCTTAAAAGTTAAGTTTACTTACTTTTAGTGCAGTACCTTTTAACAGAAGCAAGGTTAGGTTAGGTACTTGTCTTTAGGGCTGAAATACCTGGAGATCTCTGAAAGTGAAACTGCATTGTTTTGGCAGCCATCCTTGTCCTTATCTGCTCTGCTGTTTTCTTGTATACTTGAAATTCAGTTTCATAACATGAACTACTCAAAATTAAAATAGGCTTTTGATCATGTTTTCTATCAAGGTATGAGGCCTAAGAGATGGATGTAGAGCCATAGATCTATTTATAAAGTCAAATGAAAGGTCTGTGATTTTTTTGGAATTACCTGGAAATTGGGAGGAATGGCACTTAAAGAGGCACCATGGTAACTCAGTGGTTTGCACCAGGGTTGCAGGTTTGAAGCTGTGCTCATGTTTGTGAAGTTTGTAGATGCTCCCCTCATCCTGCAGGTTTATTTACGCTGTCCAGAGACACTCAGCCAGGCTGATTGTCATCTCTGAGTGACACAGTGGACACTTGAGCGCGTTTGTGCCCCGCAATGTACTAGTATCCAATCCCGGGTTCAGTGCCGCCATGTGCCCTTTTCTGCCTGGGCTCTGGCCAAGATAAAAGTTTAAAAGATGCATGGACGGCTCCTAAAATGTGATCCTTATCAGAGTTATATTAATGGATATGGGCAGTCTCTCTAACAAACGCGGTATTTTTCTTATCTTTATTGAGCAAATGGTTTAAGCAATTAAGTTAATTGATGGAAAAGTATGTGAAGCTGTAGAAAAGAGATCTCTGAAGAGGGTAATTGCATTCAGGTGTTACAATCAAGATTCAGCCTGCCCTACTATATATGAGACTACACCATCTGAATTACTTGATCTTTATACCAAAATTTTATTCCATTGCAATATGGCCATATCAAAGTAGATTTTTGAAGACCTCATGTGTTGTTTCATAAAAGTGGCAATGGTTAAAAAGGATTATAGGATTATAAATGTAATAAATTCAATAGCATTGCTACTGTCCTTCAATGATCACAGTAATAGCACAGCATCCAGTGCTTCAGTACAGAGGAACTGTAGGGTAAGAGCAGTGGACCTGCAGAAACCTTCTGAACTTTCCAAACTTTCCAAAGTCTCTGTTCATGACAAATACTGTACAAGTGTGCTGTTCATGAAAGAGCACAACAGATGTAAAAAATAATTGCTTTCCAAAAACAAAAAGAAAAGTATTTGCTGAACAGTTCAAGTTCTATAATGCTTTTGGGAGTTTTGTGGATGGATGAGATAAAAATTTGTTAGGAGACAAAGGGAACTGCACACCAATGGCAAAGCCTTATACCAACCATGAAGCATACTGGAGGCAGTGCCATAGTGTGGAGCTGGCAGGGCCTGGATAGCTTGCTGTTATTGCAGGAACAACAAATTCAAACTGCATAATGAAATTTTACAGTAGAATCTCAATGGCCTTTCAATTAATGCAGTAAGTTAACAACAGAGTGACTTGGGAACAAAAGGAATTGTGTTCTGGAATTGGTCAAGACAGAGTGTAGACCTCAACCCAAGTGTGATGCAGTGGCCTGTCCTGAAGAGCGCTATTCACAGACGATACCCTTGAAATCTGAATGAACTGAAACAATTTTGTAGGGATGAATGGTCTAAAATTACTTATCCCCGTTGTGTAAGACTGATCCGTAGCTGCAGGACACCTTTCATCTTAATCAATGGTTTCAACCTTTTTTGCACCATGACCCAATATATAGTATATGTTTAAATTAACACTATGGTCACGCACACAGTGCAATCTGCAATTTACGGTAATCAATGGCTATCGCATAAATCTGATTGGATGTGCTAGTAATTTTTTAATTAAGCATCTGTGGTTTGACTTTTTGGTTTTGCTGAGGGTTCCCTAGTTTTGTGATAAGCATTTACAGGCCCAAGACCCATTTATGTAGGTTAATTCTACAATTGGGCTGGGAAAGCTAATCATGGATCAGCATAGGAGCTTGCTGGTTTTAAAATGCTTACATTTCCAACTCTGCCCGGCAACCCTTTCAGAACTTGTCAAATTTGGGTCGAGAATTGCTGGTCTAGGATATTCCAATTGCAAAGCTGAAACTGAACCTGAGGGAAAGGATTCTTTGCACTGGTTTCTTTCCTCACATGGCAGACCCACATAAGAAGGACGATCCTCGGAGACTTTAGTCTTGCACGACCCACTGACCTTAGGCTAACCTAAATATGCTACCAAAAGTTGTGATACCTTGTAGCAGATGGTCCGGAAGCATCCACTGGGATTTCATGGGATGAGGACATTACCTTTTATGGGACAATAGAGGAAGCGATGGAAGAAGAACGACTTCATGCTAAAATGAGAGAGCCCCATCTATCCGTGGAGGCTGGAACAGCCTGCCATTCAGAAATAGCCCCCATCAGTCATGGAAGGCAATGTTCAGTCCAGCTCCTCTGAGAATCGATGGGGGTGTAGGCCGTAGTACTCAGGCCTGCTTACTAAATTTATCTGACATTCAGCTCTGGGCTGTGCCTCACACTCTATTGGCAACATCAAACTTTCATGAGATAATACATGATGGTCTAAACAGTCTGAACTTCATATTTTATTTATATATATATATATAAAAGGTTTATATATACACTCACCTAAAGAATTATTAGGAACACCATATTAATACGGTGTTTGACCCCCTTTTGCCTTCAGAATTGCCTTAATTTTACGTGGCATTGATTCAACAAGGTGCTGAAAGCATTCTTTAGAAATGTTGGCCCATATTGATAGGA
>JABFEA020000110.1:1128908-1144548 GCA_019775915.2 Cyphomyrus plagiostoma | reverse complement strand
CAGAGTGCTTCTGTGCTCTCCGCTCTCTATGTTAATCGTCTCTTTACTCGCGGGTCTGGAGGTGAGCATCTGCCTGCGGGAGTTGAGAATAAACCTTTTTAACGGAGGGTTGGGCTTCTCCAAATAAAAACTAAGAAAGAAACTTAATGTAAGGAGATATATTAATTGTTTGTGTTTTTTGTAGACATTATATATGATGATATAGAGGGGGGTGTCTGCCCCCCCCCCCCCCCAATTTATACCTATGCCCACAATGTCAACAGGCAAACTCCACACATGCGGCCCCTTGGTGGAAACTTGAACCCAGGTCCCTGAGATGTGAGGCAACAGCTCCAACCACTGTGCCCTCGTACCACCCCCGAGGAGATGGTCCAAGTGGGACGCTGGAGCAGCACGTCACCAGAAAGCTGCTAGATGATTCCTGAGTAGATTATTTAGGAGGGATTTTTTTCTCCCCTTTTTAACATCTCATGATACTTGATTAATAACTTGGCAAACACAGTATTTCCCTGTACTATAGGAGTGCAGAACTGAAGGGGGTCATTTGTTAAACCTATAAACTTCACAGTCAGACAAGAGGCAGATGGGCGACTGGCGTTCAGAGGTTTTGACTTTATTGCTCTGTTAGCGAGAATGGTGACTGGCACACTCTACTGTGGGTCCTTTTTTTATTTCCGGTAAGAGAAGAGGCACTAGTGTTTGTAAACAACTTCTCAATAAGTGCACCTAAGGTGTCTGTGTTTGGATATTGCAGTTAATTTGAGTCATTTCTGGGTTTGTTGGCAGTGGGTTGATTAAAGGCCATGTGCTCATCTAAAAGGAGTCATAAAATAACTGAAAGTTGTACCTTTTAATTGATGTCATATAAGCTCAGAAATCTTGATCCGAATCAAACGAGTAATGATATATATATATTCATTAACTGAGCAGCAGTTATTCCAAAAAGAAAGTCATGCCATTCCAGTGGCAATGAAAGTGAATGTGCTCCCCCCCCCCCCAGCAATTAGCATTTTAAGGGTGAGAAGCACTATAAATAAGTATGAACTGTCAGAATTCTGAGAATCACTCAAGAAGAACACCAGAATCTTGACTTACCTGTAGGCTGTGATGTCTCTGAATGTGCGACATGGTTATAACTATGAGTGGCGCTTACTGGGGTTATGAAGAGAGAGGGATGTGCAGTGTCTCCCTGAGCAGAAGAGCTAAACGGGGATTATGGTTTTTTCTGTTCTGTATTTCTCCGAATATTAGAAGCGCATTTTTCTCCCAGCAAAGGTGCATCAAAAGGTAGAATACTGTGTCACAAACCTGCCCAGTGTGTCGTTTTGCAGAGGTCAGGATATTGAATATCGTAGCGTGTCACAGTTTCTTCTGCATTTCCTGCCGATTAACTCAAAGTCCTTGGGTAGGTTGTAAAGCGTTTTGCAGAACTCTGCGAATGACTGCCAGTAGAACGTGCCAGACACTAACTCTTTATGATGGAGGTCACAAGGACGCAATTAACTAAGTGGCCTTATTGCAAATTTACCTATTTTACACTCTGACTCACTGATGCTTGCTGAAGAAAGTTCATTCTTCATCTTGATTGAAATATACAACTGAGTTGGGGAAATAGTGCCCCCCCCTACCCACAGGGGGAATTTACCTTTCTTACACAGAACTGTGCTCAGCCTGACTGGGAACTAAGACCAGCCACAAGAGCAAAGCGTCATTCACCAATATCCTATCGTATCAAAATAATTGTCATAGTGTAGAACCAACTACATTGCTACTGGAAAATATTCAAGGAGCATAAAAGCAGAATGGGTGGACTCTTCCAGGCCTCTCCTGTCCCCATTTTAGGAGTTAAATACGTTGGGGAGGCACTGTGTGTTTCAGAGCACGTCAAGGTAAAGATGTTGGCAGCCTGTTTCACAGGTCAGCAGCGTGGCGTTCCATGTCGTTAGTGATACCTCCCGTGGGATCTGGAAACAGATATTTTTCACAATACCCGGCTAATTGATAGTAATCTACCAGTCTGTGAAGCATATTTACTTCAATGGGTAGCTTCATGCCCCAGGATGAAAGGCTGATAAATCTGTAAAAAAAAAAAAAAAAAAGATTGAGTTTAAGCAGAGATCTTGGAGGTTAAGCAAGATTGATTTGAGATGTAATGGCGTAATGATTAAACTGGCTTCACTTGGAGCTGTAGCAGTTCCTTAGTTTGCTGTTATTCTTCAATGGACACACACACGCACACACACACACAAAATTATGTAACTATATCTTTGTGGGGACCGTCCATTCATTTCTATGAGCAAAACCTTAATCACTTCTGCCATTTTTAGGCTTTTGACTTCAGTCACAGATTTTTATTAAAAAAATAATAAATCACCTTGTGGGGACTGAAAACATGGTTCCCACAATGTCAGAATGGCAGGTTTTTATCATATCGTGGGGACATTTAGTCCCCACAATGCCATATATGCACGCTCATACGAACATGTGTGCACATTACCTGACTTAATTTTGCTGTACCCATGTTACACTATTCGCTGCTTCTGACCTGGGAGGTGGGAAGTTGCATAGCGGCCTCTCTGGGGTTTTTCTCGACGTGATGTACTGGAATTTTACGAAATCTGTGGCCGTTACCGTTTGTTAAAGTTTTAATAAAACGTACTACAAAATATGAGCATATTAGCAAACAAAAGCGAAGTATTAAGTTAGAATATGCAAATATGCTACATATTTTCTAGCTGTAGGAGATATATTCCTCTTTTTTTATTCATGACGTCAGCTTGGCTGGGAGAGGAGGACTATAATAGTTATAAATGGCAGACATTTCAGCAGGAGAGATTGCTTGCATGGCATAGAGGAGTGTGAATTATAGTATAACCTATAGCATGTGAGAGGGAATGACTTTCCCTTTAACAGGGACCTCTAGGTAGTTTTGAGGTTCCTGTGAAGCTGTGCAGCACACTTTGAGCTGCCAACAGTGGTCGAAATGAAACTGTGGGCTCTTCTGCATTTCCATAATGCGGTTTCCTTCCCAGGAGAGGCCGAAACTGCTGAAGTCTATGGGGCACATCGGGGCAGTTGCCATGCAAAATTGCTTTGTTTTGTATAACTGGTAAAGTGGCGGAGCTACTGAGCAGTGGAGGGAAATAATATTCTCACAAGGCAATTCTTGTGCCACTGACTGGGAATGTGCACATGTGCCTAAGCGAAACTTGCACAGCTGCAGGTTGCAGGGCCCTGTGAAAGACAGCAGGGAATGTGGAGATCATTTGAGTAGCATCCACTATTCCCCCCACAGCTACTGAGATGTGGACCATTTACCATTCCCCCCACAGCTACTGAGATGTGGACCATTTACCATTCCCCCCACAGCTACTGAGATGTGGACCATTTACCATTCCCCCCACAGCTACTGAGATATGGACCATTTACCATTCCCCCCACAGCTACTGTGTTGTGGACCGTGGACCATTCCCCCCACAGCTACTGAGATGTGGTCCATTCCCCCACAGCTACTGAGATGTGGTCCATTCCCCCCACAGCTACTGAGATGTGGACCGTGGCTCCGTTGGAGATTTGGAAGCTTCAATCCAGCTCTTGGTGTCAATGAAACAGTAGTGGCTGCCTACTGATTCGGTTATTGAGAGGGGAAAAAAAAATCAGTAAAATGTGCTGCTCCAAGCTGCTGTAGAATGGACACCTGCAGGCCTGTGCTTTACATAATCGTGTTCTACCTGCTATATAGTGCCCGCCCCCCCTTGCTCCCGCCGCCACCCCCTGCCAGCAGATTGCATGATAGATCGCAGCCTCTGCTCAGCCTCCCAGGTTGCCGGAGGTGGAAACCTGCCCCTCACCTCACCGGCCATTTGACCGTTAGCTTTTACAGCGGCCCTTGATGGGAGCCAGGTGAAGCTGATTCCTTAATGCTGCACCAAGCTGGCTTCTTATCTCCAGAGCAGTGCAGCCGGTTCCAAGCTGCCCGGTCCATAAGCGTAACCTTACACGCAATACAGCGTTTGTTCCATTCGCAGCACCTGCGTTTTTTACCCATTTCCTGTTTGCTTGACAGACTACGGTTACAAGTAATTTTTTTCCAAAGGTGCGAACATGTGTTTGTAAGAAGAAAAAAAAAAAAGATTCAGCACATCTGCTGTTCCTCTGCACCTCATATTGCACCTTTCTGCCTTAGAGGTTTTTACAGTGAGGGGGACAGCATGTGTTTCCATTCAGCAAATGGTGTGATTACTATGTTTGTTGCTGCAAGTACCAGCCGGGTACTTCATCAGAATATGGCACTGGTTCTTAATCTCCAGAACTGCCTTACCCAGCTATACGCCATTGGTTAACAAGGTCTAAGAGGCACAGATAGTAGGGAACGTTTTTTCAGTGAAGTATCTGTGGCAGGGGTGGGAAATCTTGCCTGCCAAGGGCCAGTGTTTATGCAGGTTTTTGGGGTAACCTTTAGGTCAGCTGTTCAAACCCAGGTGTGAGGACTCTTCAGCCAATCAGTCCTCTAATTTGTGACCTAATTAGGGAGTTGCAGCGAAAACCTGCATACACACCAGCCCTTTGCGGATAAGATTGCCGTCACCTGATCTATGGGATGGGTGAGAACTGTTAAATGCTATAAAAGCAGGTAATGGATTATAGTACAGTCATGTGTTCCTTCACACATCATTATGAGGCACATGGACCTGATAATATTAAACAACTGTTACTTGTTTGCATATTGGCTTTCATCATTATTTTAGAGTATGCTCATTCTCGTAAAGATTACTGTAAAACAATTGTGTATAAGTAGTGCTGGCCGATTTTCTTCATATTAAATGATATAGATAATTATCATTATTATAATTCAAGTCACAATTTTTTTGCTTCAGGGCTCCATTTTTGCTTAACATTCTCTTATAATTGCCCCTAAACAGATGCAGAATGTGAAAAAAGGTGACAAATTGAAGGGACTGCAAGCTAAAATCTAATTTTAATAAATAAATCATATGAAAATAATATTTTGCTGTTGGCTTAACGCTAGAAAAGGCTTGAATGCATTTTATTGCTGGCTATTTTTCTCTGACTGCTTCCCTGTTTTTTTTTTCAGGGAACGGGTTTGACTAGGGTGGGGCGATATGCCCTAAAAATGATATCACAGTATTCTGCAATATTCTAGTGCAGTATTCTAAAATTCTTCTGTAGAAAACAGTAGAATGCGACAGGTGGTTTTGGGTTTTTCTGATTATGATGATGAACTGTTCTGCAAACGGTTATGTGACAGGTATATTGATAAATCACAGCAATAACAGACTCATACCTTGATGGAACTTGTGTAAAAATGGGATGTATCATCCAGCCCTATGTGTAAGCAAACTCTATGGTGTTTGCACAACGAACAAAGTCGGCTAGCGATGCATCTCTCTGAATGTATCCCTGGTCTGTGAGTGACGCATGACTGTAATGTATCTGTTTTTGTTTTCCCTCTTGGTGTCCTCCTGGTTTCCTGCCTTTCCAGGTGGGGTGGGGCATCAGCCACTGCTCAGGCCCCCTCCCAAATCCCCACAAGGCCCAGGGGTAGGTGCTTTGGTCAGCGTGCTCCGACACTCTGCTACTCTACAATACAGACAGCATATTCACAGCTCCTCTTTTGATGCTGTAAAAGAAAGGGTTTCACTTGGCTTTTAAATCAGTTCTTTCAGAGGAGTATCTTCAGACTCCACATAAAAAGCCCTTAACTTTCCTCAGCATTCAGGCAGAGATGCTGCCTTTTGTACCTTAAATTACCTTTTGCAGTGTGGCTGCTGGCATGACATTTGGTAATTAAACCTCTACCTGGTAATTACCCATGTGCACATGGTGCTTTGCATATGTATCTGCACACACAGCACAGTGAAGATTAGCCCTTGTTTTCACCAGGTGATCATTGGCACCTTGATAAAAATGTATATAATTTGTAATCACCTTATTTGTTAGAGAAAACACTGGTAATATGATTCTAATATGAGACTTTTGTTCATTAGTGCATTCCAGCATTATATAAATGGTAATTGTTTTATTGTATGCTTTAAATGTGTACTTTATCTGTTTCAGCTGTCCATGTCTCAGCTTGCAGCAAGTCCTCGCTACCCCACAATCAGCCACACTGTCGCATCTCCATGGCAACAGCAGCTGCCCTCTCAGCTGCACCCCTCTCCGATGGCGTCGGCCTACCAGCTGTCGCATGCCGTAAGAATCCGCACAGACTCATGCCTTCGAGCACACACATAGACATGCATGCGGACAAACACTGAGAGATGCATGCATGGAAATTGCGATACAAAACTTTTTGCGCACATGTTCTGCCTTTTTTGATTTCAGTTATACGTTGTCAAAAAAGCAGTCTTTAGTTGCCTGATTTCTTTTTCTGATATGTTCCCAGAAACCCTACGTTACTGCCTAATAATTGAAGTAAGCAAGACGTCCTAGTATGTCCTGTGCTTCTTTAGACATATATTTCTGGCTGGTATTCTTCTTAAGTTCAAGATCTGCTACTTTATGTAGTTGTGTAAATGTCTCTATGAGACAGTATTAACATCTCATCTATATTTTAATGACTTCTCAGGCTGTTTCTGGGAACTGGCAGCTGGGGCTTTGTCCTACATGGATGTAATTCCATTTTTTGTTTTGTTGCAATGTTTAAAGTACAATTGTATAATCCCTTTCTTGTACTATCAGCAACAAAGGGACAGTAAGTAACGTATAGGCGATACAGGATTGTGTGTAGTCTGACATCACAGTGCTGGGCTTGAGCGACATTGCATGTAGGTCATGGATGAGTGAGGCGAGCAGCCTGTCGCTTGCCCATCACGCTGTGCTTCCCCTTCCAGTGTCCAGACCAGCTCAACATACCACACATCAGCACGGCTGCAAGGCAGGATGCCTATTAATGGCCGACATCCACATTCTATCCACTCACCATCACACTCATGAACACTTAACCAGTTACCTAACTTATTAACTTCTGTATGTAATGATTATTACAGTACATATCTCTGCAAATAATTTATTATCCAGTAAATTCACTACCCAGAAAATATCTGTCCTGTGTATTTTTTAATACTCCAGTAAGTGTATATGGGTTCTAGTAACTTATTTATATACTTGTAATTTATTGTCTGTAATTTCTCTGCCAAAGAATATAACTAGTAGAGTTAAATTCCTTGTGTGCATGAGCATGCTTGGCCAATAAACTATTTCTGATATAGTGACTTGTGGTATAACCTGCAGTTCAATTTAATTCACGTTATTTTTATATAGCGCCTTTCACAACTGGAGTCAGCCAAGCCGCTGTACGTTTGTGCTGTGATACATTACAGCATCATTAAGACAGAATCATTATCACATGACTGCTAAGCTGCACCTCTTTGGCCTGCAGGAGCTTCCCTGTGCCAGCAGTATCGCGCACCTGGAGGCGAGTTTCAGCCACGTGTCGGCGGATCCAGCCGTGGCCGATGAGGAGCCGCTGCAGGAGGTCACCTTCACGCCAGTGCACGCGCCCGTCATCACCCTGGGTACCCAGACGCCTGGGTAAGTGATATTTGCCAATCAGTGGGCATAGAAATGGATGAAAGCCTGGACTGCCCCATCTTGCTTTTCAGCCCTCAGTACTGTGTTAATGTAAACAGTACTGGCATTATTTTAAACATGTTTATCTTTTCCCTAATGACCTGTTTCTCACAGAGCTTCAGTTAGCGATGGCCAAGTGAAACCTTATGAACCATTTGCTGTATTTTCTGATCCCACTAGATGGTGCTCTTGGTTTGCTTTTGGGCATGCTTTGTTTTTTTAACAGAGAGCACCATCTATTGGCTTCAGATAATACCACAAATGGTTCATGATGCTGCATGTGGCCATCACTAGGTTTAGTATTCTGCCTCTGTCAGAGTGACACCCTGGCCTGCAAGGGCAACACTACCGTTTTTTGCATCCTGTTGTAGTGTTAATTCTGAATATATAATCAGGGGATGATTTAAAGAACGCTGCCTGAAACATGAATATTATCAATATGGCTAACTGAGTTTTGTGAAAGTAATTGTAAATTGGTTGAATGATAATTTATGACCTTCTTCCATACAAGTGTAGATATTTTGTTGTAATTCTTATTAACTAGACAAGAGTGTCTGTGATTCTCGTATGAAATGGTTTGGTTTGAAAATTGTAGTAGGTGTTTGCAGGAAAATGACCTACTTTTGGAAATTAGACTCCGTGGATCACACTGGTAATTATACTGTTTATCAGATTAAACCCAGGCCTGTGGAAATTGAAGCTGCAGTTTTAATATTACCCAAATACATATGAATTGTATTGACGTCTGAGAGCAGTATACCTGCAGATTTAGCCAATATTAATACAGTAGTTCTTATATTAATATTTCCTTAGGGCTTTTAAGTTTCTTTGTGAATCAAGCTTGTCTTTTCTCATGTATTTTTACCATGATTTCAAATGACAGCAATCACCAATCGTGGACAGTTGTTACTATTACTTAGGGATAATACAGAGTTTTTTAATTCCATGTACTGATCTTGGCGTTTGATAAGATTGTAATAGGTCAGTGATGAGTTTTTGCTTGTATACTTTGAAGATAAGATATTGCCATTACAAAGCAGAGCAGAAGTTTCTGTTAGTGAGAACAACTTTGGGGCATAAGGCAGTGTCAAGAACCCTTGTAATGCAGTAGCTCACGGGCAGAAGGTTGTAAGCTCCCTGTCTGATGAGAACCAAGGTCACCTCAAGCAGGTCAGCCCATAGTGCATGTAAACAGCCCCGCTCATTAGAAACAACTGACCTCTGTAATGGAGAAAGTTACCAACAGACAGGTGAAGCAGTGTGTTGTCTGTAGCATGTGGAGGTCAACAAACCAAACATGCTAGAATCTAACTCTGATTTATCTGAATGGTCTAAGATAAAAAGGTCCCGCATCACGAAAGAAAACAACTAGTACACCTAATATCACAACATTGTAGTACCACATGGATGCAATACCTGTTGGCTTGTTGTAGTGTTGGGTTCAGTTCCTATCATCCCAACAACACTGGTCTTCCACCTTTGGTTGTCTGGCTTTGGCTTTTCTACTGTTAATCACGTCAGATCTCGTTGCATGACAAGCATAAATTGTGTGGTTTTCTGCAAAGAAATACTCACCCACGCCGGTTGTAGACTTGCACTGATATTCAGTATATTAGTAACTGTCCATTAGAGGTATATTAGTCACTATCCATTTGAAATATATTAGTCACCGTCCACTTAAGTTATATTAGTCACTGTCCATTTGGAAGGAGCATATGAAACTTGAAGTCTTTAATGTATTTATCGATGTTTTTAATTGAAGAAGGAATTACGTTACACCAGTGGTCGGCAACGTGTTGTTAGGCTACCACAGTAGTTCATAAGAAGTCAGTGAATAGCTCGCATAATACTAACACCTGTCCACTTTTGCCATCACCAAGCGTTCCCCCAGTCAAAAACTGTAGCCATCGCTACACAGCCCCCCTGCCACCCCATTGTCAAACATTTCTGCCATTGCGACCCTCTCTCCCAATTGATTTAACCTTTTATGAAGCACGCTGCTCCCTAGATTTTCTGTTACTCAGGATACCAGTATGAAATTCAAGGTGCACCTAAGGTCAATGTTTCTTGCATACCAGCAGTGAGTCCAGAATCTCAAAAGTTATTTGTCCATGCAATATGTGGAATGTACCCTCACTACTAATTTGTTGGCAGGAGTAATCTATCACTGACCGGAGCTCTCACTCCGTATTTGGAAGATAACTGCCTTTCATATTTTGAAGGTGACTTCAAAACGTATATAGATAGAATGGGTCTGTATTTGGAAGCCGAAGACAATGCTTTGTTTGAAGCCGACCTCTTGCCTTTATGGTGGTGGGTGACCTCACAATCTCTGGTCCATTTCCCAGCTCCTCCTCATCGATGTCGCGGAGCTCCATAGCGCATCTTTACTCGGCTGGCTTCCCAGAGATCCTGGACTGCAGGGGGCAGGTAGCCGATGTCCTGGATCCGGCTGAACCCATAAACTTCAACCCCCAGAAAGAGGAAGCTGACCCGCTGCAGTGTAACAAACTTGTCCTGCAGTTTCTGGCCTTCTCCAGGTGACTTTGTCCTGTCTGCACTCGTGTGTCCCATCTACTTACCCATCAGCATTCGCCAGTGGAAGATGCAGTTGTCTATGATGCAGTTGTCCATGATGCATACTGCGTGGTTTCCTTCCCATTGGAATGTTTTACCAGCACATGGCGGGCTGTGGGTTCAGATGCCTGGAAAACCTCTCTGGTGCACCCTTAACGAAGAGTCTAGTTGGCCATTCTACAAACCGCCCTCCTGTATATAATTGATGTGCAATTTGGATAAATGCATCTGGAATGCAACACATGGGAGTAATGCCCAAAAAATATGCAGAATCAGTACATATATCTCTGCTGTCTTACAACAATGTCCGACAAGTGAAGGGCTAACCTTAGCCAGATTGCAGTAGAACTTTTGCAGACATAAGGTCCAATGTTTCTGCTCTAATTGTTAAGCACCGCTCCCAACATCTTATTTCTGGGAATTAGATGGGGAGGGTGAATCTTTAGCTACCTTAACCAATTAGCATGCATGTTGCGGTTCTCATTACCTGATAAACAAGACAAAAGCCCACGCAAGGCTGATACTCATTGTATGTGTGCTTTAGTTATGGTGTAATTCCTGCTTCTCTCCCTGGCTGTGTAATTATCACTCTTGTCTGTTTACTGACTGAATATTAAGGGAAATCTTTAATTGAGGGCTGTCACCGCTTAGTCGGAAAGCTGCCCCTAGATTATTTGGCTGGTAGGATGATCACGCGAGTTTTATTTGAGTAACACACAGTCGTCATTGTTTTTAAACAATTTTGCCAGTTTATTTAGTGCTGAATGATTGATTGCTAATCTTCTAACTGGAGACGGAAAACTAATTATTTTTGCTTTAACTCAGTATATTTTTTTTTAATTAATCAGGACTACAGTGGCCAGATGTCTGCCTCGGGACTGGATGTGGTTTGGGCATAATTTATCTTCCCTTTAATTTTGTGTAGTGCTTCCCGTATAATTATCCGGCACCAACACTATGAAAGTAAATAGAATGTCTAATAATGGACAGTTGATGAGCAACTGCCTGCAGTGTTTTATTGTTCAGTGCCTCAGACACACAGGGTCTCGTCCTGCGATCCAGCAGTCCTGCTAAATACCTACAGTATGTGTTTAATTGCAAAGTGCAATGAAATGATATCTTGAGACCTTTATGCTGCAGGTGCTTCGATTCTACATTGACATTTAGGACTGGAAATTGCAGTACTGCGATGGATCCAATTTTCAATATGATCCAATATGATCTCCATCAAATAGTCTAAGCTTTGGAATTATTTAAGAAGTGGAAGCTTGGCAAAATGAAAATTGTGATGGAAACGGAATAAATGTTGAAACTTAAGAAAAATCCTTTTTGTTTGCGGCTCTGTCATACGGATTGCGGTTCATTTGTCATGCAGATACATGTAGCGTGCTCGCCGTCTTGGAACCATCACGTTTTATTCAGCTAAATGCACAGGCTGGGTTCATGGTTTCTGCTTCACTTTTGAATGAATTGGTTTTTTATTGATGGTTCCTGAATCGGCTGCATGTTGATTGGATGCCGGCAGCTCAATGCAGTTGTTAATGTGCTTGTTGGAGATATGACTGTACATGTCTTACTGGAAATTACATAAGGGATCTGTGATTCCTGGGGAACGCAGATATATGAGACTTGTGGAGTGACTGTATGGTATAACTACACAGTCTTTGTGATACAGTATACTGCCTGAGATTTATCATTTTTACTTATTTTGGAAACTTGCAGTTAGAATGTGTAGTTTTTCTATCTTAAAACCAGTTAAAACAATCTCTGGGCTAGTTTTTATCAACCGATAAGTGCAATATTACAGATTTGTATCGTTATTTTTTTTGAGGCCCCTTGTAAAATATTATTTTCATGCTTGAAATAGGTTTTCATGCTTTTCATGAAATGCAGTCACTGAGGCTTGTTGTTTAAGTGTAGGCTGTCCCCTCTGTTGTCGCCCTCTTTTAGAGTACCACAGGACAGCATGGGTGCGGACTGGCCAAAGTCTGTGTACTTCACCTTCCAGGTCTATCGCTTTCCTCCTGTCAAAACGCAGAGGCTGCTGCTCCTTTGCACGGAGAAAACCCAGCTGGACACTGCTGACAGATATCCCTGTATTCTGGCAGTAGCCAAGAACGACAGCACCATTGAATCTGGTAATAGCAGCTCAGCTTACTTTACTGTTCAGTTGTTTTCTTATTATTTGACTTGCTCACATCGTGCTGGAGAATGAAGCTGTTAAATGTTTCAAAATATTTACTCTCGGATATATATGTGCTCTTTACCCCACACCATCAAGTTTTGAAATGGTTCTATACAGAAATTGCTTCAGAGAAAGATCCAAGATACAGCAGACCTTCATTTAGAAACCGCACTGCTTCATGCATAAATTAAATGGGTTTATACAGAAAACATTTATGCAGCCGTCGCATGGGTTCGTAGGGAAAGCTCTCATGCAGCTATCAGACAGACTTCTTAGTTCTGCCCCTAACAGTTGACGTCAGTTGGTCAATAACACTTTACCCACTCCCTTCTCTATCTGCTTGCCTGGACTTTGTTTACCTTTTGTTTCTGGAACCCCCTGAAGGTTGGCCCCTAATTAGGGGAACCTGGGTGTGATTCAGCCCACCTCCGCGCTGCTAGGTTTCCCTGGACTTTTCGAGCCCCACCTGAAAGCAGAATGCTCTCTGCCGCCCCGTGCCTGTCATCTCACAGCTCCCCTACCATTCTGCGGCGGTGTGGTCACGTCTTTGGCTGGAAGCTTCCGTAGACAAGGTGGACATGGGCCCTTAATTAGCTGTGTTAGTGCAACTGGAACAAAATGTTGAGTCCTGTGTGTTCCCAGGACTAGAATTGTCAAACACTGTCCTGTATATGTGTCACTATCAGCAGTGGGATATATTTTTGAATGCAACTTCCTCCAAGCTAGACACACGGTAGGGGCATGAAGATCTCCCATCAGGTCTCAGCAATACATTTTTTCCTATTTTTTGTTTTAGTGTAACTTGTTTTCTGGGTCATTATAGTCCCAGAACGTTGATACTGCATAAGTATTAACAGCTGCCTCCTTTCCAGGTGATAAATTGAACTAAGCCTCTCATTGTATATGTGCCTTTTATAGTAAGGTAGTACTGCCAAGGCATACATATACTTAGATGAGAAAATTGTAATGAAGCTGCACAATGCAGTGTAAGTACTTCGTTACCTGTATGGAGTTTGTCAGGACACTGCTTTCCCCAGTAGACCAGGGGATTGAGGACAGGAGATGGCGTGACCTTGAAGCAATGTGGGTTTTATTGTACTGGTGTTCCTGTAAAATTCAGAAGGTTACGCCAGGATGTAGTCCAAAAAGGAAAAGGTGATACTTGTGGAGGCAGATCTTCTGGGAAGACTAGAAGGTCGTTCGCATTATGGCGGGAGAGATCCGCAGACTCAGCTGAGAGAGAGGGAGAGTGGCAAACCAACAAGGGCGCTGGGAGCTTCCCGAGAGAAAGGGACAGACATCGTTCGGTCATCAGCCCTCGCCGGACCGACTCCTTGAACATGGAATGGGTGTTTCTATCGACGAGGAATGAGCCACGTATGCTGGTTCCCATGACAGTGTAAGCTCCTCCTCTTTGCATATGCCAACTCGGAAACAGAACGGACCAGCCTGGTGTTTTTAAACACCTTAGAGTACATTTCTCATCTGTTAAATGTCTCAGGGGTGAAGGTCAGTTATAAAAGCAAATTACCTGTATTCAAAACATATCTCATTATAGATAATTGGTCACAGATATAGACAAAGAAAAATGCATTCCTGCAAACAGCTGTCAAATAGCTGACTGCCAAAATATGATTAGCATTTCCACTGATAGGTTGTGTAGAGGTCATTGGCCTGAGGAATCTGTTCATGTTGAGGAGTCGTACGGCTCATACGTGGAGGACACTGGTGCGAGGAGCAGATGTCTGTGCCAGACCGTGAAATAGCTTACACCTTTCACCAGCGATGTGAGGAATCGACATCTTCGGCGAAATGCTAAATGGCTGGTTTCCCTCCCACAAGCAGGCCCCCCAGGGCTGGAAGTGACGTTCCTGGCAGACCCCGCGTTGCTGAAGCCGGGAGAGCGGCCTTGGTTCTTGCAGTACCTCGCCCTCCACACGCTGCAAGTCGACGTGTGGGACGCTGACTCGCTGCTGCTGGTCGGCTCGGCAGCCGTGGAGCTCAAGGTTCACTTTCCTGTCACACCAGCTCCTTTCTCTTTTTTTTCCATCGATTACATGCTTCAGCACATGTGACGCAGGGGTGACGCCCATAGTTCAGGGTCAGGTCAGTCAGCCATTTTTTTTTTTTTACAGTTAGCAATACAGAATCAGAATCGGAAAACTTTAGTGATCCGGGTGGACATTGCTTATATTACAACTGCTCAGGAGACAGGAAAAGGTGCACAGGACATGTTACACACACTCTCTCTCTTTCCTTTGAATAAATTTCTTTCAATTAAAAGTCACTTTCAATTTAAAATGAAAAAATATATTAAGAACATATTAATATAATTATCTAGCTAAGAATTATTTTATAACCGTTTGAGACTTCAAATGCGTGTCTTGTGATGTGTGACTTGGCTGATCCTTCCTCCCTGGCTTTCTCCAGCACTTGCTCCGGCAGGGACGGCCTGCGGTACAGGTAATGCAGGAGCTGGAAGTGATCACCACGGAGTACCTCCAGGAGGCGCTGATGGTCAGTGGGCGCAGGCCCATGATGCCCATCGATGTCTTCACGGTGGTCAGGGGGAAGCTGCTTCTGCGCATGGCCAATGTTGGTGAGTTCAGGACCATCCCACCAGAGAAGCCAAGCATGTTCAAGCATGCAAAGCCACCAGGCTTACCGCCAAACCCATTTATGGTGGATTAAAAAATACAAAAATCTGAAGGTTCATCTAGCCAACGATTGTTCTTCAGTCAGAAGAACATGATGGGTCTGTAAGTGTTTTTGGAAATCCAATCTGGAGTAAGTTTTCTGTTACAAAAAGCACCCTTTATATTATAGATCTTGCTATTTGTTTTCTTTCAAGATTAATGACCTGTTTTCTTGTTTTAACTAAGAAATACAGTCAGGTAGTTTCAGTGGGGAAGTTGCCTGTGCCGAGTTATTCGTTTGTAAAATAGTGCCTCTCTCAATTGTGCTGAGAAGGTTTTCTCCATAAAAAATCAAGATTGTGTAGCTACTGCCAAGTGATCTCCCTTTATAGTCCAAAACCATCTAGCGGTTTGTCATTGATACGTAGTTTCTACTGGGTTATATTAAAAAATGAGGCTTTCAGAATTGTTAATGCTTCCATCTTCCATAATTGGTTATCCAGTACAAGATTGTGGTCAAATGTATTAATATTATTCTAAGTTAAATGACTAAAATGCATTATAGTAATGGTGACATACCGTCTTATGTAGTGACCTTGCTCTCTGTAGCTCTCTGTGTAGCTGGTTAATCATGTTCATTGACATAATG
>JABFEA020000110.1:1113176-1128868 GCA_019775915.2 Cyphomyrus plagiostoma | reverse complement strand
GCTCGTCATAACGACAATGCAAATACAACAGGAAATTCTGCCTGACATTCCCATAGCCAGTGAGGGGAGTGGGGGGGGCTGTCTTCATAGCCAGTAAGGGTGATGCGTTCCTGCAACACCTCCTTTGACACCAGTGGGTATTTTCTGTAAAAGTCAACTTTGAAATTTTGAAAGGCATTAAAAAAGACAGGCTCACCGTCCCATTAACCTGAATGGTACATAGGTGAGTAAGAATATGGTTTCTAATAACAGTGTTTCTCTAACACTTAGAACAACATCCAGTTGTGCTAAGCTTGCAAATGCAAAGGCCTGTGGCTAACGGTGATTTTCAGTGCTCACTAAAGTGTGAGACATATTTCTTATGAATACTGTTGAGTCTGCCGTATTTGCTGAAGGCTTCATTGCAACCCTTCATTGAACAGATGACTTGCTTGTTGCATTACAGTATAGATTCACAGGCTTGATCGAGTTTGTCTTCCTTCAATAGTCCCTGATTCATCACAGAGCTCATGCTACAGCAGTATAACAAAAAAAGTAGCATTCATATCTCTATCACTTTAATGCAATTCACAATCCTAATGGTCTACAAGGCCATTAAATGTAACATCCATGGCATTCTCATAACAGATGTAACCCAAACATGGACAAGCTCTAATGCATTAGGCAAAGCATATTGTGAATGTGGTTCTGAATGTTATTTAATATATACATCACAACACAGCAGTCAGATACTGATATTTACCAGTTCGTAAGATCTGGATTTTTTGTTGGGTAATGTCAGTGTATTTTTTGTAATTTCTCTTGAAGAGGGTCTCAGAATCTGAGATAAATGTGCTTTAAAATCAGTGGTGTTCAGATTAATTGAATTTCTTAAATTACAAACACATAGGCATCCAAATTAAAATAAGGTATCCATAATTGTCTTTTTCAAATTAAGGTTAGTATGTTGGTAGAAAATGTGTTTATTTGGAGATTAATGCTTGTAAATCAAAAGCATTGTTTTGGTTTGAATATTTTGTATTTTCAATACAAAGTTCTGCTAATCTTTTAAAGTCATTGCAAGCCTATTTCTAACATCAGTTACTATTTTAATGGCTGCGGTAACCTTCAGAAATACTAGTAACTAAAATTCTAGTGCTCTATTTTTTCTGGGGTTCATTTTTCCAGGAAACCAATCTATGTGTTATTAGCCACATCAAAATGTAGAAATGTTTGATATTTGGGTGTTATTTCTGCTGGTGCGTTATATTAATTTTTGTGTACTGAAATGCAAAAAACAACTTACTACTGCAAATGAAGTGTTCAGACCAGTTGCTTGTGGGTTAAATTTGCTTTCTACGAGTGCTCATGGGCTTCTTTTATGATCCAAAGATTGTTAAAGTTAATTGGTAGACTTTAAATTGCTTTGAGTGTCCTGTAATGGACCAGCGTGGCCCACTTTACAATCTTATGTTTTTGAGTCACTCTGAGATCGAACCACCTATTTGTGTGGTGGACAGTGAGTGAGCACAGATATTTATAGTCACTTCTTTTCAGAAAACCAGACTACAGTTTATCTTCATTTGGGCTTTCATGTAACCTGCCGGGTGTAACCTGTGGCCGCAGAGTTTAGTCCTACTGCCTCACACCTCTGGAGCCAAGGTTGAGTCTCTACCATGGTTCTACATGTTTTGAGGTTGCCTGTTCTCCCCATGTCATTATGGGGTTTCCTCTGGGTTCTCTGGTTTCGCCCCACACCCCACAGTAGGTGTGAATACGTCTGAGCGTGTGTTCTATAATGGGTTGGTGCCCCACCCTAGGTTATTACCATCCTTGCACCTACAATTTTCAGGATAGGCACTGAATGCTGGTGACCCCATATAGGACAAGTCTGTATAGAAAATGAATGGTTGGAAATACAGGCATTTAATAAATGCACAATCTTTTGAGTGACAGCAGAGATTTAGACGTCCAGACCTTCTCTCATAACTCTTTGAGCTAAATCTCCGAGGGAGACTTATGGTGCTGTCAGGGACGCACAGCCACCTCTCATGCCCAGAAACATGCTGGGTGAACTCCTGTCCAGATTAGCATTTATGTTAGTGTTCTCCAGGGTCACCTATTCCTGTCCATCTCTGTCAGTCAAGATCAAAAGGCCATTGTTTGAAATGGTATGGAATCGCTTGGAGGTGGCACTAATTCATTCAGACTGCTGGAGGTTAGCGCCGTTGGCCACTGACTGAACGTGGAGGGCGGTGCTCGGTGGATTATAAAGAAAATACACAAAGTAGCATCCCGGCTGACAGGCACACACTTAAACACTCTAAGGTGACATTTCATAGCAGGATTCACAACCAAGAGATTGCAGGTTTTCCCCTTTAGAAAATGAAATCGGTAATTCTGCTCTTTCATCCCTGAGAAGAGTCCTTAACCCAAGCTGCTCCCGTTGTGATGTAATAAGCAGTTGTATAAATGGGTTAGATTAGAAGGCACTACAGATTAAAGTGCAGTTTAAGCAATGAAACAATAATAACAATGGCCAGGAAGGATGCATTCAAAATGACTGTGGTGAATAAGAATCTAAGCCTCTTTGGTTGAAAGCATTGGTTAAGCAATTAAATCAATTAATCAAAAGAATTACCCTGAAACAGGGAACTCACAGTGAAGCCACAGAATTGACAAAATCCATATGCTGTTTAGACTCTAAATGAATGATAAAACTTTGCCAGTGTAACTTTGCCAAGATACTTTGTCATTTAATTCCATTGTGATGACAATATCTTGATTGTTGTTCCAAAGAATTTTAGTGGAATGTAATAACAGAACTTGTTCAAGTCAGAAGATTTTAACATGCATGAATCTGCGTGATTCATCTTTTCCTGAAGTGAAGTTGTTTTAGTTCTTTGTCATTTGTTAATTTACTTTGTATCACCTTAGGTCCTATAAATGCAGTCTAGACTACCTATGAATGCACACCACTGACTTGGGTGGTCAAAAATACTCACCTGTGGTCGACAAGGTTACCTGAGCCATCACCTTTAGAGAAGCTACACATCTGCAGATGCTCTCCTGCATGAGAGGAAGGCATCAGGCCATGTGTGAAGAATAAAGATTAGGCAATTATATGTTTATTCCCAGTGATTTCTGTGCAGTTTCCGTCTGCAGAACCTCGATAAGCACAGTAAGAGTAGCTAGGGAAAAATATGGAAAATGTAATGAAGTTATAATAGCAGGAGGATAAATTATCTTTGTCGAGTGTGTCAATGGGAAAGCGATACCCCAATAAAACGAGTAATATACTCTATCTTTTTAATGTTCACTTTCTTTTGTTTCCTAAAATAGTTACATTTCCTACAGATTAAAGCAGAATCCAAATGTGAGATGGGGTCATTTTTCTTCACAAGTGGTGAAGCCCTCTGATTTGATTTTGTGTGGGTGCGCTTGTGAGTGTGAGAAAACCAACTTTAGGAGTGAAATGATTTGGCTCCAGTTTTGCTTGCTCCTGGGTATGTCACTGGGCTGGTGGAGCTTAGGGTCTTTCTGATGTCCTGCATGCGGGACAAACACAAATGCAACGTAGCTGAAGGTGCGGTGCGTGGTGTTTTCCTCGCACAGTGCATCAGTGTGCACCTGCAGTCTGCAGGGATATTGTGTTATCAGTGCAGTGCCTATATTTTGTGTTGTATTTCAGTGTCTCTTTAAGCAAAGTATAACAGTGTAAATGGTTATACAGCCCATTTCTGCTTTCAGTGCTGAGAATATCTGATGGTCTGCTTCAGGAATCAACATGGCCAACAAACTTCACTTAATGTGTTTCAGATATGATCTGCATTTTGATTCAGAGCATCAGCGAGGTCTCTCTCTCTTGTTGTATCCTTTGATTTTGGTGGTAATTGTTTTGTAAGTGTGTTTCTGGTGTTAAAGAGCTGTGTGATTGAATGAGCCTGCATGAGTGCTTTGCTTACCAATCAGATAGGCAAGACATGACAGTGAGAGGGAATCTAAGAAAATTCTCGCTCATACATCTCTGTTGGGTTGTTGTCTCACTTCTCTCATCTTCTGATATCTGCTGTGGGTGCAATGCCTGCACATGGTGGTGTATGTATTTTTGGCTGCAGACTTTGGCAGCCATTGTATATAAATGTTAGCATCTCCATAGTTTGCTTAACCCCACATTCTTGTAGCTGAGATCTTTGCTGGATTAAGGCTGGTGGCCACGTCAGGTTTCTGATTACCGATTCGTGTTGTAGCTCCTTGTGTAATTATTTTGGCAGCATTTTCAAAGACTGCTTGGAAATGGGGGTGGGCAGGGCAGCTAAGATGAACACGGCATCTGTCTCTCTTGGTTCTCTGCTAATGTGAATCACTTCCTGTTGGCCTGAGGGAGCCGTGTCACTCATAAAGCCTGCAAACATGTGACAGCTGATGTCTGATGGAACCATTTGGAAATGTAATGATCTCTGAAGCTACTCGGAACCACATTAAACTGCTGCCCAGCTCTCGCCTCCTGTAGTGTACAGGACAATAGCATCTGTGCACATCATTGTCTCTAAGATATATCATCATTGGCCAACAAACATTTCATTCCCATGAAATGTGTGTTACGTGTGTCATTTTTTTCTCCTTTATATTCCCAAATGCATTTTTTCCCCCCCAAGGTCTTTTTCTGAAAATCTTTTCAAAATTCTTTTTCTTTAGGTCTACTTTTTTTGCATCGGTTAGGCAGTTCTGGCAAACAGCTGCCGTGTAGATTGATGCAATTTCAAAAGCTATGGGTATTCAGCTGTTGCAGAGACTGGGTGTGTCCTGTCATCATAGAACCATATGAATGTAACTTCTGATTGGTCGCCTTAATGGAGTCCCTGCTACAATCAATTGCGTGATGCTTATTGTCAGATATGTAGCCCTAGCAACACACGTTGCTTTACATGTATACTGTACATTTCACTTTGATCTGTATCCACATTGAGCCAATGGATTGCACTGCCTCGGCTGCCTCTGTTCTGTAGATCCTTTCGTTTGTCCATCTTCCATACCACCTTTTCAGTACAGGGTCAGGGTGAGGCTGGTTCCCATCCCAGAAATCATAGGGCATGAGGCCAGGGACGCTGAGTTCAGCTGCCAGTCCACTGCAGGCCACACACTAAATCATACACTTTAGGCAATTTAGAGAGAACGCTTCACCTAACTCCATGTTTTTAGGCCATGTGAGGAGTACTTGGAGGAAATTGAGGAATATATCGGCACACTGGTTGCATTTAGATCTCCGCTTAGACTCTCGAACCCTCCCGGTTAGAGGGTGTCATCCCCGACCCCAGCTGTGGCTGTGTGGATTTTCTGCGTTTTCGCTATGTTTGTCTGGGTTTCCTCGCACACTCCAGAAAATGTGTGATTGGGTTTATTGGCATCTCTGACTTGCCCTTCATTGTTTGACTGCTTCCCATGCAGTGGATTAGTGCCCCCCAGTGTGTGTCCCCACTCTGTGCCAATGCGGGCAGGCCCTGTGCTCACTGTGTCGCTGTCCTGAGCAAAAAGTTACTGACAATGGATGAATGCATTGTTATCAAGGTTGTCACCATCATGTAATATATGTTGACATCTCCGTAGTTTACTTAACCCTGCACTCCTGCATCTGAGTGCTGGTGGCAGGTGCCAATTTACATTGTAGCTCCTGTTGTAATTACATTGCCATTCTTTTGGATACTTTTTATCGAAAAATAAAATAATATTGATTTGAAATTATTTTGATGTGGCTTTTCTGTATAGAAATCATGTTATGGGAACTAAATGCATGTAAGCTGATCAATTTTGTGTTTTTCTGTATAATTTGTACTGCATTTTAATGGCGGACCTTCCCTCCTGTCTCTGGTAGGGCTTCCTTTGGATCCGGGCGTGAAATGGCCCGGGGCCCTGCCTCCCTCCCACTCTCGCGTCGTCCAGCCCCATGACGGCAGCCGTGGATTTGGTGGCGGTAGCCTCTGTTCCAGCAGCGCTCTGGGCCATAGTGGTGAGAGACTCCACCAAACACAGCCAGGGCGCCAATCTAAGGACCCGCGTCGTATTTAGTCTTTCCTTGGCGCAATACTGACTGACACTCACTCAGTCTGAATATTTGGGGTCAGTTATCAAAATATATGACAAATTGAAAAATTTCAATCGCGTGGCAAAGACAATGAAACCGTTTCCGAGTGAACAGCAGTGCATGTGCTGTGTGATAAAATGTAAAAATGTTTATCCTCCTCCTGATTTTCGTTCTTCACAGGATAATGCCTGTCATGTCTGATGAGTGACACCGCTTGTCGGTAGTTTATTGATTTGTCTGTGGCCACGGCACCATCACACCAGCGTAATTATCCTCCTAAGGACACATCCTGCACCCGTTCAATAGGCTGCTTCTGCCTTTGAACGCCTAATGACTGGAAGGAGCTCTGACTGTTTCATCAGACTCTCATGTCTGCCTTATGTTTATAACACCACTTAAATTCTTCCTTTGAATACAGGCCTGTTTCAGACTTAGGCTTAGGACTTTATTCCTGCACATTTTTAAACCAGATCAATACAGCCGCCTGTCACATTTTTTCATATTGATTTATTTTAAAGATTCTCTTATCCTAGCCGAATAAAAGAGAGCTTAAAACTTTGCTTTAAATTGGAAAAAGTAGCAAAACAGGAATGATCTGTCCGCTGCCAATGTCACTGTGAAAACAGCGACCGCCCCTTCCTCTCATTTCTCCTCTGTGTGAAGATAAGAAAGGTGGGAAAAACTGCAATTTCTGTTTTTTTTTTTTCCCCCCCACCCTCATAGTACCAGTATAAGGAAGTTGGCAGCCTAGTCTATGGGATACTGCCTTTAGCTATATTAACCTAACTGTCGCTAAAGTAAAAAAATAAACACCCTAAAAGTAGAAGCAGTAGAAAAGTCGAAACTCTGAACGTCACCCATAGAGCATGTACATGATACACTCAATCAGCATAACCTTAAAATAACCTTTGGCGTATTCAGAAGCTCTTCAGCTCTTGTCCCATAAGCAGTTCTTGACCAGATAGTAATACGGTTATCCTAGTTCTGCAGTCTGTCTGTTGGCAACCCGTTGCACTTCTCAGAGACGAGGGATGAAATACAGCGTAAGCACACAGCAGGCGGGCTGGGAGTGTAAGCGGAGGACGACAACAAGTAACTGAAGAGTGAAGGATGCAGAGATATATAGGCAGGCACTGATGGTGGGCTGGTGCTGAAAAGTGAAGAACACAGTCAGCATAGAGATGGGTAGTGAACTGAATCTGGGCTGTGATGAGGGACTCAAGGCAAGCAGAGGGGTGGGTGGCTGGGGCAAGGAGCTCACGTCAAGCCGTAGATCTGCATGTGACTTGGGCTCACAGCTAGATGAAGGTGGAACCTAGGAGGAACCTAGTTTTGTGGTTGTCAGGGTAGCTGCTGGGGTGGGTGACTGAGGTGATGGTTTGTGATGATGGCAGGGGGAGGGATCAAGGTTAAAACAAAAGTTTCTGGCAAGATGATCAAGGTGTTAAGGGGAGGACAGAAGGAGGTCAACAAACTTATGCATAGTGATATCGCGTATCTTATTTAAAAAATGTGTCATTTGAGAGTAAAGACAGAAAATTTTGGGTTCTGGCTGACAAGTAATAGGAACAGTGAATAGTATGTTAGTCCTTGGTAATGAGTTTAGAAGAAATAGCAAAGGACCAAGGACTGATTCTTAAGGAACACCTGGGCAGTAGGATGGGACTGACTTGGTTCTGCCCCAAAAATCTTGCAATGGTCGTCAGAGAAGGTGCCGTTCCAAATTTCAAACACAGATGTCTCAGAGCGCGTTGAAGAAAAGTGGGTTTGAGAAAGACATGGAGAATGATTCCTAGGGTAGATTTTGATGCAAGTAGCTGACCTGAAGGTGTCTGGTGGAGGTTTAAAATTGCTTCTCAGCATTTCTGGAAGTCATGCTCCGGCTTTTTAAATTTCATGAAAACGATGAATCATCGAATAAAAACAGACGACAACAAAAAAAAAAAAGACAAGAGCAAGTACCTCCTGAGAAGAAAACAGAGTTAAAGTTGAGATCCAGGAGAGCAGATGCTGTGGCTGGGCTGAGGGACGCTGCTATGAGATGCTGCATGTTTAATCCTTAGTTTACTTTATCTACGCATTTCTAGAATCGTGTGTGTCTCTTTATCAGATTTCCTTTATCTAAGAGTTTCCTATGGGTGTCTTAATTAAAAAGACTTCATCCCCTAGTAGGTGCAAAATTAAATGGGCACAAAATACCTGGTCTACTTTTCATACCAAATTTAGACAATAGGCAGTTTTTTGGTAATGAAGCTAAGTGAAAATGTGACAGCTGAATGCCATGATGTCCTCATTGAAGCAGATTCTTGGTCACATCTCAGTATAATGTGTAACTTCAGTTCAATTCATCTTTATATGATAGTTAACGTAAGAGGGCTTGAAACAATTGTAATTTACAGTGTTAGATATACCTAAAATAATACACAGTGTGTCTATTTGCACCTGGGTGTGAATGGCATCTGCCCATTTTTCAGCTATTAACACCCGAGCTATTCGCTCCCCACCCTCTGACTCAGACAGGGTGTTGTAGGCATGGTTGAAGTAGGATAGAAATATCAGAGGTATAATAATAATAATAATAATAATAATAATAGCATCTGCATAATTAATATTACAGCTCATCAGCTACTTATACATGTGTCCTATCTGTGCTACCCACAATCCCTGGCTGCAGCACGGAATGCATCTCATGCCCGGCGACTTGTGGACATTGATGCTGACCTGGCAGCCCTGCTGTACAGCCGGATGAAAGCGGCTCCCCGGCGGCCTGAGAGTGAAGGAGAAGAGGAGGAGGCCCGGCGGCGCAAGCTGGCGCGCATGGAGGCCGTGCGCCAGTACGAGGGGCAGGGCCACATGTCACCCAGGCCCCGCCTCACGGTCAGCCTTCTCCGAGACCCTCTTGTTCCTTACCCATGGTCTAGTGAGAAGGCTGTGTGTATCGGACAGCTGCCATCTCCTGCAGATCTTCCCTCAGTAGAAGCTCCAAGGCCTTTTCCAACACTCTGTGAATAGCCCTGAGAAAAGCTGACTTTCCAGTAAAACTAAAACAAGCGTGGATAATTACCTTCTCTTCGCTGTGCTACTTTCGCTGTACTTTATCAGCCAAATGCAACAGCCACTGAGATAATGAGTTTAATATAATAATTACGGGCCTTTTTTAGATATTACCGGTCACAGGGAGCGATGCAGGAGAGCAGCGACCTGTGGATGCAGGCAGATTTTTAATAAAGGGCTTAATCAGCTACTGCTTGCAATTTAAAGTAAATCACTCAGCTTCTGCCCAGAATCAGTAGCTTTTCTGATCAAGAGTGTAATTTTGTCTCAGGGCTGAAGTGGGCTGATGTCTGATTTTCCAGCCAGCTTTTGATCCAGAAACCGATAGATAACATGCCACCCTTTTGGCCTTGACAGAGCCGGCGAGAGGAACGCCTGGAGCAGGCCCGGGACTTGGGCGTGATCGAGGCCTACCGCGAGCGCCACAAGGCCCAGAGCATCGCTGCCATGCTGAGCCACGCCATCACGGTCAGGCACACCGTGTACGCTGCCCTGGGGACCGCAGAATTCTTCGAGTTCGTGCTGCGGAACCCTTTCAACGTGCCACGGACCGTCACTATAGAGTGTGAGGATACAGAGCTGAGGTGAGATTCTGACAGTGCTTCGTATCGGTCACCATCGAGAGCAAAAGCCCAGAAGCCCTAACTTACTGCCTTCTGCTAACCAAAGTCTAATAACTGAATCCAGAAAAATACTAATAACTTTATATATACAGTTGTCCCTCGTTACCCAAGGGGGATTGGCAGGACCCTACGCAGATATCAAAATCTGCCTTCCCTCATATGAAATGCCCATATAACCCATGCACATCCATTCATAATAATCAATAAATGCTTTGTAAAAAGTGGTTATACCCTGTACTAACTACATAGTACATGTCAGCAACAACGTAACATTTTCTTTCATTCACTTACAGTTTGCTTCCATTAAATGATCTGAAAGAGAAATACAGAGCATAAAACAGAATATTTAAAATATAAACACATGCAGTTATAAATGACTTCATTTGCATGGATTCAGTGTGACACTCCGTCTGCTGCAAGTTCCAGTTTTGGCTTTTAGAACTTTAATGTTTTCTACCTTCAGTTGATTGAATCCGTGGATATGGAACAAGCGATACGAAGGGCTGACTGTAAATTTGCTCAATAATCCACGTATTTCACTGTTAAAGACTGAAATTTCTTGTATATTAATATTGCTGACTTCTCACACAAGGCATTGTGTCACGCTCCCTTTTTAAGGTCCTAAGGCTCACATTAAGTGGAGGAAGTCTGTGTCTCATACTATGACGACGGTATTTCAACTCGGCCTCTGTAGCAATAAATAAACATGCAAACAAAAAATAACACTATAACTGTCATCGCAGAAACTCTGTCCCGGAATCCTTAGAGCTGCTCTTTGCCTTGCAGTCTTTCTGTGGACGTCCTGTCCAGGAACAGGCGGAACTCAAGAAAGGCATTTTATTTTGGGACAGAAGTGGAGGAGACATGAATGAGAATATGACTGCCATTTCCATTTAGGCAGAGTATTTAAAGTGATACGCGAACAAAGGAAAAGGACATGCGGTTACTAGGGGGGGGTATGACTGCAGACTGGGCTGGGGGTCGGGGTGTGGGTTTGGGGAAGCGGAGGGAAGATAAAAGTCTGGAAATCCTTACAGTCGCCTCGGAAAAGAAAGTAGTGACAATATAATAATGCTCATAACATGATAATTAGTATTTGTTGTCTTCACACACATAACACTAGTTAAACCGTTAAAAAAGTATGAAATTATTTTAGGAGATTAGCAAAGAAAAATCATTGCAGGCATTTGTCTTTTTTTGTTTTTGAGGAAATCACATTTGAAAAGAAAAAAAAACATGAATCTTGCGTGTTAATTTTTAATCAGTTTTTATTGAAGTTTTGTTCTGATGGAGAAGAAAGCCATGTCAGCCTTTTTAATAGAAAGAATGTGATTTAAATTAATTAAAACATATTGGAACATGTCTTTGCTAGACTCCAGTCATCCGTTTTTGTATGTCCGCTTATCCAGCACGTGTTGCTGTCAGCCCAGAGCTTATCCCATGAAACACATGGCATTCGCAAACAGTCGCAGTAAATTAGCTAGACGGCCTGTACTCTTCCTAAATACACGATGATTATCATGTTTAACAAGTACTGAGCTAATTTCACATGTGCCGAATTATGTAGCTTGTGGGTAACTTTATGCAGCCTCTTGGAATAGACACATTTTTAGGATCCATCCCTTTTCAGGAAGCAGAGGGAGACTCTGGTTGGGGGGGGGGCTGGTCCATAACAGGCCAGTTCAGATGTCATGTCGGCCTGCATTCCACCTAATAACACAGGGCAGACATGCAGGTTCCACACACACAGGGGAAGCGTTAATCACCGCTTGTCAGGGTTGTGGAGACTTTCTGCTCTTCTGCTTCCTCTCTGCTCCCATGCACCTGACAGTGCCTTAGGTCTGTGTGCCTCCCATAGCTGCTCCTGCTGTAGCTCACCGTATTTAAACTAGTTAACCTCCATTCATCCTGCATAATGACATATATAATGCCTGGTAAAATCTATGTGAAATTTGACCTTGGGACTGTTCATACTTGTTTTGTGAGCTTTGTTGTGAAAGTACTATGGTAGACCATGGTAAAATTAAGGGTTCTAAAGCGGCGAGGGAGCTGTCTGCAGCAGATGAATGAGATGTGTGTGGCGGGGAGCCCATTTCGTTCCGACCTCCACAGCAGAACAATGCTAAATCATTTTAGCGTGGCTTTTCTCTTGGTGACATGGTCACACAGCCCTACTGTCACTTGTGGTGCCTGGATTATCCGAACACACCCTATTCACACCGTAACTTATCTGATAGCTGTACCACGCGGAATTTTTTAAAATTGGGCTACGTTTTGGCAGATAGATTGGACCTGTGTATTGCAGCGTGGCGTCACACCTCCTGGGTTTGATGGTAATTCCCACTCCCTGGTTTTGTGTGATCTCAGGTTTTGTATTTTCTTCCTGTTTGCATGTATGGATGGAGAGAGATTCTTTGTTTGTTTGTTTGTTTTGCATTTTGCCCAATGCCAATGTTTGAGTTGTTGCTCCATTGCAAGATTTCATTTTCGCTCCATGAGCAAGAAAACCACCTGTTTTTAACTGAAAATCTAAAGTAACTGCAGTTTCACACTCTGCTATAACACCCATGACATTCGCCTGTCCGATTATCTTCACATCCGCATATTTCTTTAGGAATACAAATCATGAGAACCGGGACCTTGAGTTTTTATTCATGGTTTTAACCTACTTATGTTTATTATTGTTGATTATTAGAAATTAAAGCGGTTTGCGAAATCAGTTTGTCGGTCAGTTCTGCGGTACCCCCAAAATAAAACTAAAAAAAGCTGTCAGAGCTGTAACCCACTCTCAGTACAGTAGTGATACTGTTACTAGCTGTACTTACATTTTAGCTGTGGCTCTTCAGAAGTAAAGTCCTTCCAGTGTGATTTTATCTTGCTATTTCACTGTTATATTTCGAAATGTTTCTCTTTACTCCTTAATGCAGAGACAGGAGTTCAGTCTATTTTCTAGCTTAATATCCACTCATGAGTATGATTTCCTTCAGTCCCGCCCTTGCCAGCTCAGCAGAATGACGCCGAGTGAATGTTGTGCAACTGACACTTATAGCCAAAACATTACAATTCTCAGACTCGTATTTATAGAGCTGGATGTGCTTGCTGAACTGGTTCAGGTTAGCCGAGTTCCTTGCTCCAGTACAGATCTGCAGGGGGCCTCCTGGGACCTGAACAGTGTGTTTGCCTCTGTCCAGCTGAAGGTCCCACCAGCTGCTATTACAAATTTTTGTGGGAAGTGCAGCTGAGGGTCAGTGCATCTTTGCTTGTAATTTCAGCATAATCAGTGGGGTTTTTACTGTGCTGTGTTCTATTATGTATGCATCTGTCTGTCTGTCCATCCGTCCTGTACATACATAAATTATTGTATATGCCGTATAACTTTTCTTTAGACAGTTTTTTCACATTTATTTTGTTCGGACCCAGTATATCATTCTAATACCTAACATATTCATTAAATCTTATGAAAAAGCCAAACAAATGCCTTGTTTCTTGCAGTTGTTGCAAAGGCTGTCTCAGGTGGTTAAAGAGTGTTTATTAATGTTGTTTTCTCCTTAATGAAATGAACGTGTTGTTATTTTAGTTGCTAATTGCTCAGAAGGGGTTAAAACAACCATCTCCTTAATTGGTGTATAAATTATTTGTAGATTTATAATCACAGACTTCATATATATTGTGTTATTGTCATATTAAAACAGAAACAGAGGCGGGTCTGCATGTCCTCGCCGCCTAATGTTTGCTGGGTGAGGGACGGCGGCTTTATAGATTCCCGGCAGCTTTGGCGGATTTGAATACTTCATCTTGATGATCGGCGACTGGAGAGCTACGCGGATGAATAATTGTGGCATTAGCACAGGGGCTGGAGATAAAGACACTGAGTCTTCCCTTGCGAAGCCTCTGTGGGCTGAGCTGCAGATCTGAGGCCTGCCAGCGCTCGGCACGCCGTGTACTCAGAGCCAAGCTGGCAGACGCGGCCTCTGAACATGAGCGTTGCCCATCAGAGCAAATATAATCCCCTGATTTACATCCTCTGAAGAGCCAGCTAACGCACTAAATATGCACGTGGAGAGTAGAGATTCTTTTCAAATACTGCTGTTATTTCTTTCATTCTCCTTTGTATAAAAGCATAAAGCGACGGCCTGTTGCACATTACGGATATGGTATTCTATCATCCTCTGCTAACTTCAGAGATGAGCCGGATTAAGATGTTATTGGGTAATGACATGTTTTTGTGCTCTAATGCTACCATGTGATTAGCATTCCCAAATGGAACATTTTCTTACCCAATAAACTACCTGGAATTCAAAGAAATATGTTTAATAAGCAGTCAAAATGACCCTAGGAAATGTATATATCAGTTAAGCATTATTCATATTACATAACTCCTGTAGATTTATTGACAATTATTTGTTAATACATCTACAGAACTGGTACACTGGCCCAATACCTAGTGTCCTCTGGGGGAATCAAACCAATAGTCATCGAGAGACCTGTGTGCCCACTCCACGCATGGCGGTGAGACGTACAGGAGATAAGCCGCGGCGGCACGGGCATTGCCATAAAATGACAGGCCAGCAAAGATTTACACTTACAACAGGAAATTCACTTGAAGAAAATTTAAGAAGACTGAGAGAACTGAGAGAGACTTGGGGGCAATTTCCCTCCCACTTTATGATTTTTATCTCCCCAGTCTGAGCTTATTTATGGACTCCTTATGAATATTGTCCACGGTGCTCTTTCCTCTCAATAGTGTCTCTCCTCAGCAGTTATTTGGGGAAAAAAAAAGGTGGCCATTTTTCAGCCAGAGAAGGGTATCTTCAAAGCATGTATTTTCTCATGCAGAGTATGAATTGTAATTTTAACATGGGTCTGACTCAGAACATTTATTATTTGCAGGCATTTTGGAGAAAGAACATTTTCTACCCTTAATGTGTGCCTTTGTTGTATTTCTTTGTAATTTGCTGTACATTTGTACTTTCCACTGAGTTGCCATTCTAGAGTGAAAATGTGATGGCTCTCGCTGCGTTTGCTCAGATACCAACGTGCCCTGTTGGCTTTCTGAGCCTCAGCCAACCTGACATGATGCTCCGAGCAAGACAGAGTAACTTTAAATTGATCTCAGTGTTAAAGGATGAAGCTGGAATGTCGCAAAGCTGCTAAATGACTTGGAACTTCTGCCACCTCATAGCTCTTCACAGGCAGCAGATGCTGTGTCATCTTTCTAGCAAATGAACTTGAGCTTTGGGCTTTTGTTACTTGGACCTCATTCAGTGATGAAATGTCCCCACGGCGGCTCTCAGATTGTTCCGTTTGAACTGGAAACTTTACAGTTTCCTATAATCAATAAGATACATATTCACTTACTCACTCTGCTATTAAATTATGAGTTTCAAGATTCTAAACATTACATAACCAAATGAGACTGGTAATTTTCAATTCAACTTTATAAAAATGCTGAAAGGGGAATTTATGGGGTTATGGAGCCAATTACATAATCAATGATGAAAAATAGATGAGATATAATTAATCAGTACAATTAATCACCATGTATCCATTCATTTTCAAACCACTACACAGGGACCATTCATCCATAATCGAAAATTTAGTGAATGAAGTAAAATGTAACCATATAAAGATATTCAGTTCAATTAATTATCATACAGCGCCTAACAGACACAACAGTGTCGCCCCAGGCAGTTTATATGTGTTTAAGTGTGTTGTGGTACAACATCATTGGCAGAATAATACAGAAATGAGGAAAAGGGAAGATAAAGAAATGGAAAAGAGCCAGATGACAACAGAGGAGAGGAACAGGAACTCCCAAGTAGGGAGAAAAAAAACCTCTGGGGGTCTGAGGTTAACTGGCGGGGGGGGGGGGGGCGCCCCCCCGGGGGGGCGGGGGGGGGGCGGGGGGGGGGGGGGGGGGGGGGGGGGGGGGCGGGGGGGGGGGGGGGGGGGGG
>JABFEA020000110.1:1087433-1101044 GCA_019775915.2 Cyphomyrus plagiostoma | reverse complement strand
CCCCCCCCCCCCCCCCCCCCCCCCCCCCCCCCCCCCCCCCCCCCCCCCCCCCCCCCCCCCCCCCCCCCCCTCCCCGCGCCGCGGGGCCCCCCCACAAAAATGTCCTTGAGCAACGTGCACACATGAACATGTGTTTTTGTGCTGTAAGAGAGTTCTGGCTGAAGGTAAAAATTAAAACGTATCACCCCACAGCCCTTGGGGTGCAAACAGAAATGTTATGTTAGTCTAATGTAGTTTCCTGCTCTGTGAGCAAATATTTATGGATACATATGGCTAAAAGCCTTTTGTTCTCTGCATTTTTGGACAACAGTGGGTAGGAGTGCCCAGGAGGGGGCAGCCTAGCTCCTAAAAATATTCTGCATGTAATCGACACACAATGAAAGTATCCAGACTGTTGGCCTCAAAATGGAAGATGAATGGCTCCCCATGATGTACAGTTACACTCCTTCAGATTAAAATTATGTATATGGGCTTTTAAAAAGATTGTTTATATTTCGTACTGTTGCATTTTTTATGTAATTGCTTTTCTCATACATATTGTCACCTGAACCAGAAAACTGAAATCAAATATCAAATATATACTTTGACAATTCTTCAAGTTATAATTTAGATAAAGATCATTCTTATTTTTCAGAGCAGATGTGGTTGCTAAATGGATTGAATTTGTTATAGTGCTTGACTTTAGCAGCATTTATTATAGGTGCTAAAGTCAATATAGGTGCTGTATACGAAGATTATGTGGTAAATTACCCTATCTGCACTCCCAGAGTCAGGCATTACAGGAATGCATTAAGAATCCTAATGAACATGAGGAGTTACAGAATGTAGATTAACCACAGAAACAAGGCTGAAGTGAAATACATTTTCACGAACTGATGAATGGGATGAATTGTCCTAATGTTCAGAGGAGGCAGGATGCATCCTGAGTGCTGTAAGTTTTGTTGCAAACTTATATGGTGAAAAAATAACTTTACTTGGAACATCATCTTGTGTGGAGTATGTATATCCCTAATGGAGTCCCGTATTGATGTAATTACATTTTAAGCTTCAGCCTGAGAAAAGCTGGATTCCACTCCCTGGCAGGTTCCTGTCCCCCGTACTGTACCAACGTCGCTGCAGAAACGCAGACCTCTCCCTTCTGGCAATTAACAAGCATAACATTCCTTAATATCGCCTCCTCGAACCTCAGGCTACCGGCAGTATTATAATCTGTTTAATATCTTCATGTAAACTATGTGTTCAATAACACTTATCAAATGCAAAAGTAACACAAACTAGCCCTGTAGTAGATAAGTAGCTATCAGTAACGACAGTGTTACACTAAAAGTATTCAGACATTATTTCAGCGTAGGTCTGGTAATTATCCATTTTGAAGCAGAGAGTGAAGCTTGCTGAGTTGTCTCATGTTTACATTTATTTATTTATCTAAATGACCTCTTGTAGAGTAGGGTTGCTTTTCCTGTAGCTCCATTTGATTTAGGTTGATGATTTAGGCATGCTACTTAGTTTATCTGCTAATCTGCTATATCTATAATTAAATTAGGTCCTGACTAAAATATTAAGGGTATTCAGTTCAATTTACTTGCATAGCACATTTTCACAATATGACAGTCTCAGATGGTTCAGGTATAAATTCAAGACGCCAGCTGATGTGATGTTATTGTTCTATATATTTCTTTACTACTGTGAACCACCAAAAATTTTTCCACATAAATGCAAATCTGTGATCTGAGTGTTTACCATAATTCCATTATTTAAATAAAGATCACTCCAGTCATAAAGAAAATAAATGTATATTTATGCATATTTATGGTATTAGATTCAGACAGTGCAATGTAGATATAAACATCTTTATGCAAGGTATAAACATGGCTGTTTGCTGTTGACAGATGGGGTTTTTTGCATTAGCATTATTGAGTTCTATTTTGATCACCAGGCTCACGGTTACCCACGTTTCACTCCTGGAGTAAATTCCAGTTGCGCTCACCGGCTTCCAGATGTGAGCTGTTGCCATCCTGAAAATGGTAATGAAATAACTGGGCATGGCCTAGGCCTGGATTCTAAACGGCCTGAAGATACATGATACCATGAAGTGTTTGTGATTTAAGGGGTGACTGTAATGACTTAACACTCCACTTAGGCCTTAAGCTAGCTTTGCTCTTTGCTATCCAGTGACGCTATTTGGATAGTCAGGTTCTGATGGACTGATGCTTTTTGAAGTCACAACTTTATGGCAGTTCATGCTTTGCACTTAGTTTATTGTGTTGTATTTGCTTCATTAAATGTTGAGTATCAGTAGGAATTTATCCATTTATACAAATATAGAAAAACTGGACTTGTTGTGCAAGGAAGTGGTTGCTCTGTGACCAGTGTGACTGATCTAATGCCATAGGCTCTTTAAAATCATGGATAATGTGTTTATTTTAGGTCAGGTGGTCAGGTCAGGTTCATTAGGGGAAGGAATTCAGCTAACATCAAGGAGGTGCCTGGAACTGCAGTGTGACAGGTCTAATGAAAGTATGAATGTTAATTCTAGCCATTTAGGTACCCAATAGCCCCCCAGAGAAATTCATCCAGCCGTCGTCTTTCATTTATTTGGCAGAGGGACATACAAGATAGGCAGATAATAGCATTTAACACTTGAGCCCGCAGTTCCTGGCTTAGGTGGCCAGTGCCTAATCTGAAAGGCCTTTGTGGTTCTAGGTGTGGGTTTGCATAACTGCTGGGTTGGGGTTGGCACAGGACATGTGCAGGGATACCCAGGGTGGGATGCCAGGCTCAGGGCTGCCAGCTTTGCTCAGCAGGCTTCAGTGACATTTTCAGTTCGAGAAAAACGTTACATATATTTAACAGGTCTGTTACCCCCTGAATAGTTTGTAGGGTTTGCAAATCACCCCGGTGCTTTTGATATAGCTACTTTTAATGTTTGTAATGGAATGATATATATTTATTATGTATAGATTTTGTTTGCTTGAGCATGAGACTCTGAGAGTGGCATCTGAGGGTCACCAGATGCGTGAGAGTGGGCAACGCTGCAATCTGCTGCAGGACACGTACATGCAGTTGCACACTGTGGGCCATTTACAGTCACTTTGTCACATGGTATAAACCAATGCAAACCTTTGGAGAGCATGCAAACTGCACATACAAAGAGCTTGGGGCAGGAGTCAGACTTCCAGCCCCATGACATAGCGTTTTTTAATCAGGTACTTCAAGGAACATGCAGGTTATTAAGGGTATAATATGTCTGGCCTGTTAAATAGAATGGACACAGTGCCTGAGCAGACCATGCATTACAGCAGCTTTCTGTTGGGATTATTTATACCTCTCCTGCTTTTAATTACTTTGCATTAAGTTGAATGTGTTTTATGAGACTGGGAATGGCTTCCAGTTATTGATTACTACTTGGTTCAAGAAACATGCCAGTGCACTTCTGTCTCCAGGCTCCTTCCGGTGTGGAGATTTAAAGGGGGATGCTTACTGGCTTCCCAGCTGGGAGTTCTGTTCTGTCATCTCTGTGCTGCTGGAACACCTATAACACATGGAGATCCAGTGCAGCTTTCTGAGAGCTTTTCGCGTTTTAAATGCTCTACAAATAGATGCCCAAAAACTCCAATACTGCTGTTTTACTACTTGCAGGGATATTTTACAAACTTTTTACATTATTCTTTGTATTTATATAATTCTTTTGTATTTTTATGTTTGTTAGAAAACAAGTGCAGTATTTATGTTTGAATATATAATTGGTAATAAGTCTAATCGGTCAAAGAATGCCATAGTAAATACAGTAAAATACAAAGCCCATCAATTCAACATAGTAAGCATGTTGTAGTACTCGACCATCAAGTACAAAACTATGTAAATTTAATGTTGTCGTGAAGCAACATGTTTATGCGATCATCAATAATAGCTAAAGATAAGCACTTCAACTGCACAATTCAAATGCTCAAAAGCAGAGAGAAGCTTTAATTCTAGTCTATATGCGTGTGCATTTCGGAGGCTGCAGTCCAAGTCGAGGTCTGTCAGAACTGAAGCACAGTCAAAGGAGACTTCATCAGGAGTTTGAGGGTGATCTTGCAAGACCTCAACTCGCAGGCTTGAGGGGTCCGGATGTTGAGGACGACGGCGGAAAAAGCCTAGAAGGGTGTGCTTTCAGATGCAGGGCTGCTGGTAACACGGCAATTAAAAATAGAACACAAAGGTGGCTGGACTCTCGCTGTTATATAAGGTAGTTAAGCTGAGCTGGTTATGTAAGAAACCCATCTGTAGGTATAAATATGTAATACCGGACATTGGTATGAATTAAGGCTTCAATAGCAGAATGTGAGTTCAGGGAAGTCATGAAAGGGTTTTACACAGAAGGCATGCAGCAGAAGGAAAAACACATCTCCGTATTATATATACACATTTGTTAGGAGTGCAGAAGCATTAAAGAGCAACACTGGCTTTTAGTTCACACAGTGTAATTGTGTCTGCATTACTTACTGCAAATACTTCAGTTTTGGTGGGTATCAGCATTATAATCAGTGAAGTAAATCTGGGATGCACTGGGGATGTACTCGGAAAGGAGAAGCATGAAAAAAACACCTAACCTTATACACCAACACACAAAAATGAGCCAAAACATTATGACCACCCCTATGTTTAGCCAGTAATTTTGAGAGTAACCTGATATTGAATGCAGGGATAAAGATCTGAGTGACAAGAGCCAAATCATGGTCAGACGCCTGGGCCAGAGCATCTCTGTGACTGTGTGGCTCGTGGTCGGCCAGTAACTTTTGAGAGTGTCCCAAAGTGGGAACGACTGGGAAGCGCCAACCGGGTGTTGTACGGCTCGGTGGTGTGAGATGTGAATGAGGGCTTTCCCACGTGGTACGAACCAACAGACGGGCTACTGTGGCACAAATGGCAGATAATCATGGCGTGCATGGAGGTCGTCGGTAATATAGGACCAGACCTGGCTCATCAGTGTATGATACTGTCAACAAACATACTCGGGGTGATGTAATGTACCGTATATGTGTGTGTTACATCAGCCCAGGCAGCATTTTATCAACATCAGAGGCTGCTCTATCTGATCTATCAAATGACCAATGAATGATGGATATTTAATTGAAGCTGCATCTCACAGTAACATGTCCAGTCCTCTACTCTGATTTGCTCAGTTATTTACCTATTTATTTGATTAGAAGATAATTTTATTCAAGACATGTTGTACTTTGACACTTTATTCCCCTGGGTGTTCATCTGCATCTCTCCAGGTTAATCACCTTGTTCAGGGCTACAGCAGCAATGTCCCTCTAGGGGCTTGTAATTCTAATCTATTGAACACAGGGCATGTGCCTTGGCCATTGGGTCCTTCCTGTAATAATGTAGATCACCCAGATTTCGGCTGGTTGCTGTAATGGAGGGCTGGACATAAGCATAAATCAAGATTTGAGCGACCTGTGCTAAGATGGAATGTCAGGTACTGAGGTAAAGCATCTTGCTGGGGAAACTTGAATCTAGAACCGAGTTCTACCTGTTGAGCTTCCTTGTCAGATTTCTGGATAAAGAGTTTCTACATAATTCTAAATTTTCCTCTGTACCTCTTCCTGAAGCCAAGTACTGATGGTGATAGCCAATGATGAACGACTTCGAGACATGCTTCTAAACAAAAAGCCTGCCAGTACATTGGTTCTCCTACTTTTGGGAGATATGTATGAGCTTACCCTTGCAATGCCCAACCGAGAAGGCACACTTTATCTTTGTGCTGTGAACTTAGGAGTTGTGTTTCACAAATGGAGGAGATTCTGTTGGTGGACGTCACAGAGGAGGGAAATGTTGCCAGTTTTTGTTTGTGCACCATTTAATTCTGGCTTCTGGGTTAGTTACCGATCAACATCTGAAATCATGCACTAAATAAATAAAGGCGTGATGACAATGCATTTTTTTCTGAAGAATAAGACCACAGCTCAAGCCCTGATGATGCAGGGTGTTAGGGGTACTCCACTGCATCAAAGTACAATAAAACAAAATCAAGTCCCCAATTCATTCAGCTAAGTTCCAAGTGGGAATTTCTTCTATAATCACACAAAAGAGAGGATTTGAACACAAGTTCCCATAAGGCCTTTTTCCTTAGTGAACTGAGCAAGAGGCGATACTCTCACTTGCTTTAATTTGAACAGGTATTTTTGAAAGCACTGGACATGGAGGCAAGGTTAACAGTACATTCTCAGCTTGAAGTAACATAGGTTATTTAGTTCAGCAGTTTATTAGAGCATATTATTTCAGTTTTATATATTAAAGTTTTAGACAGCAGGGGATTTCAATTTTTTGCTTAAGTATTTCCGTATCATTGACTTAAAAACTTGAAATCTTGTCCCACTTGGTTCTGTGGCTCAACCATTACAATTTAATCAGAACTTTGGGACAGCTAACACCCCAGGTCCTTTTTTATATACAGGAGTGTGACAGAGGGACATGAAAATTAAATATGATATTCTGACTGAGCCGGAGAATACATAATGTCAGATAATTATTGCCCATATAATTGAAGGAAAGGCACAATGGCTCCCAGTGTTCAATGAGAGCGGCTTTTAAGGGGCAATTAGTGTCCAGCCTTTCTCTGGACCTGAGCATTCAGCCATTCCGCTCGCCGCTTTTCACAAGCTTCAGCTGCCCCGTGACCCTCACCAGGCTGCAAGACAGATGAGTGGAAAAAATTCTGTTAAAACCCTTAGTAATAAATTACTAAGCCCTTAAACTCTGACTAAATAAAATATAACTGCTGCTCTGCCCTGTCGTGTAGGCTTCCTTCATGTACTCTGGCTTCCTCCTACAGTCCGTGGTATGCAATTACGATGGATAGTATCTCTAAATTGCCTGTAGCATTTGCATGTGTGTACATGTTCACTGCCGTGCCCTGGCATCCCATCCTGGGTTTACCCCAGCCTTGCTGCCTGGGATAGGCTGCAGGTGCCCAGATGGATGGATGCATGGAATATTACCCTATGGCAGCGGTGGCCAATCTTATCCGCAAAGGGCCGGTGTGTGTGCAGGTTTCTGGAGTAACCTTTAGGTCAGCTGTTCATACCCAGGTGTGAGGACTCCTCAGCCAATCAGTCCTCTAATTAGTGACCTAATTAGGGAGCTGCAGAGAGAACCTGCGTACACAGCGGCCCTTTGCAGAGAAGATCGGACACCCCTGCCCTATGGTGTCTGTCTCAATTAAAAACATCCAGTTTGATAAACAAAATGAGGCCCATCAAAGAGCAAAAGCATAATGACCTCCAGTCTTTTGTGACTTAAGAGGCTAATCGTGTCGTCCTCAACTTGGGGTTTTGTTCTTACGCGGTGAAGCAAGCTTGGAGAATGAGATCCACCTGACGATCCGGGACATAAAAATGAAACACGTTGGAATTAACTGTCGACAAGCTTCTTTTATTTCTTATTTTTTTTGTCCGGAAACCGAAACTGGGAGAGAAACCATCTGGTCGTGATGAAATGCAAGGGAGCTGCAGGAAGAGGGATGAGTGTTTGGATAAATAGATACTGATATACGGCATAAATACTGTAAATGGGCAGAATGATGGACTGGCTTCTGTCTTCACTAAGTGGGAGATGTTGGAGCTGCCACAGGTGCTGTGAGGGGCGATGAAAGTGCCTTGTGGCATCAGACCAAGATACTGCAGCTAAAAACACGTCTGGTGGGTTTAAATAATGCACAGCATCTAGAATTTATGTGTGGGGCCTGGGAGCCAACATTGCCAACCGTCAAAGAGCTTTACCCTGACCCTAAACACCTCCGTTAGTCCTTGAATGATCTAAAAAGTGAACCTCCTGGGTGCATGCAGTGCACCCTGAAATGGGAGGCAGTCCATTGGTTAACAAGCTGGACCACTATGATCTGATTACAGAAGCAGATCCTTCACAGGGACTATGTATGTGAAGCTCATCCATCCATTTTCCTGACCCACCTATCTGGTTCAGGGTGACAAAGAGCGTGGAGTCAGTACCAGGAAACACATAGGGGTTGGGGACACCATGGACAGGGTGTCAGTCCAGTGCAGAACACCCCCACCCACCCGAAACACACATCTCCGGTGTTGCTTTGATAAATGTCCAGCTGTAAATCTTGCACAAAGGCTTGTTGGCCTTGGAGTGGATCAAGAGAGGGCATCCGATTCCATATCCAGGTCCTTCAAGGACTGGCTTTTATTAGCTTAGCCTGACCCATGTTTCTTATTGCATTAATTTGAAATATATTGCGAAGATGCACTTCACTGGCTAACGGGCGCATTGAACTGACGGTAAGCCGAAGTCGCCTGCAGCCAGAGTGCTGAAATCCCGGAATAATTCTCCCAGGCTAGCAGTGTCCCATGGATACGCTCCGCACAGCCCTGAATGTCCTCGCTGCTATCGGCCACCCACAGCTAGGCGATGAGGATATATAATCGTAAGAATAAAAGCACATTTTTAAGGGCTGCAGGAACAAATCCACCCTGCAGGCTATTCTCTCTGTGGAGTAGCATGGATTGACAGGCCTCCGGTGAAGGAGCCACTCTGGTACCTGTGCAAAGAGAAAACATGCATTAGCATTAGCATGGATCTCTGCTAATGCATTTGTGTCAAGCAGCACCTTTCACGCATATTTGCAGCAAATTTGTTCTCTTCTTCACTTTCACCCCTCCCCATGTATTGTGGTTAAAAAAAATAATTGCGCCATCAGTATTGCAGGCCAGTCCGTGCTCCTTCGCCTCGGAGCAGCCTGTGATTTTTAGCGGGCCAGGTGCTCTGGAGTGCACTGGGTAATGAAAGATGATGGTTCTTTCCGGTGATGTTCTACACGAGAATAATTTATGAACAACTGGTTCTAATCTGCCCCTTGCTCACCTGGGGCTATGACACCATGCAATTTCACTCGTCTCTGGATCGTTCTGCAAGGCTCTGCCCCCAATGTCCCCCGCCACACACACACACAAATCAGTCTTTTTTTTTTCTTGGCAGAAACACAAAATCTTGACTTCAGACATATTCATGCTGATGATGAGTGAAAAAGACCAGCTTTCAGTTTTCTATTTAAAGGGCTAATATCGCATAAAAACACGCAGCATCTACGTATGAGTTTTGAAATAGCTCTTATTTAAGTTAATGAATTGAACAACAGGCAAACACATGCACACATTTTCACACAGAAGTTAGCAGTAACTTAGTCCAAATCATATTTACATCATTTAAATCATATTTACCCATGGGGGGGGGGATGAAGTAATGCAATTGTGTCAATAATTATGAACAGAACTGAACATCAGTGATGGCAATCGTGGGGGCTTTGATGTAACATCAGTAAATATAGAAATGAGAGGAAAGTATTACCTCACAGGTAAATTCTAAAAAGCTGAAGTCCTCATGTTGGCAAAAATTCTCAAATTTATTTTTTAAAGAGGCTGTAATATTTTTTTGTATAATGTATGGTCTGCACTTAATTGAATACATAGTGATTATCTGAGTTTATATCTTGTTCCATTTCATGAGAATGTTTTTTCGGCAACAACTTTTCTTATAAGAAATGTCCCATTTAAAAATTCGACTGACATGGTCTCCTGCAAAACCAGTTATCTACTGTTTCAATAAGAAATATTTGCTGCATTTATAAGCTGACGGTCACCTCAGTACTTTAAGGCAATTGTAATCAGGATCACCAAGCGATGAATAATCCTGCTGAGCTGGGGAAAAAAAAAGCACTGATGAAGCTCCACGCATTTTTAGAAATTTGCAGTTTTTCGCCAGACATAAAATAAAAGCACTTTCTGTGTCTGCAGTCTCTCAGCATTCAATTGGAATGGTCTCCGTGTTTGTGCTTTTAAGCATCTCTCCAATGGTCAATCAGTGAACAATAAAATCCCTAGTATAAGGACTGGATGTAGAGTGTGAGTGTTACAGGACTAAAGTCAGCTGCAAATGCATAAAATATTTTGAAGTGCAGAAAATCGGGGACCGCGGGGTGGTTCACGCTGCCAGGCTGGAGGTTTGAATTCCTCCCACACTCCGTGGATGTGGAATTTGCCTGTTCTCTCCATCACCAAGTAATCTGGTTTCCCTCCACAGTCAAAAGACATGCAGTTAGGCCAATGGGTGTCTCTAAATTGCCTGCCATGTGGGTGAATGTGTGTGTGCATATGCCCCGAAATAGGCTGGCATAGCATCTGTAGTGCACCCCTGCCTTGCTACCTGGGATAGGCTCCAGGCCCCCTCATGTGACCTCGTTCAGGATAAGCGGTTGGACAATGAATGGACGGAACAGGAAGTCAAATATTTTCTAGTTCATGCTCATCATGATCCTCTGTCATAAAAGTGCTTATGGAAAGTTGGATGGCTTTTAAATGACTTAGATTGCTTATTCGTCGGACATGCACTCTCAAAAAGAATCAACGCTGACTTCCAACCTGTAAGCATCACGCTATGGCATCTTGAGCCCAGAATACTACAGAAGGTGCTGGTGTAGGCCCCGCTGGACGCCCTATCAGCAGGCCACAGCAGGCGCGCTAGTCATTGCTAAACAGAACTTGTGGCTGAATAGTTGCTCACCCAAATTCCTGGAGGCAGAGAAATTAAAGCTGACCTTCACTGCCTCACCACAATGTCCAGCTGTGCAGGCCAATGAAAGGCATCAATTTAAATAAGAAGGTTTAATTAAACAATTAATCTAATGCATTTAAAGGGTCCTTTCACATCCCGGGCAGGTTGTGGGGAGTTTGAGAGCTTGACCACTCGGGGCAGTTTTTTTTTTTTTTATAGACTCTAAATACTTATAATTTGTGCCAGTGGAAATTGAAATGACTCCCCCTGCAGACTCTGATTTACACACTGGGGGTGCTGGACCATCCATTTGCCCTGTAACCACATGTCCAGTTCAGGGTCATCGGTATGTGGGGCCAGCTTCAGGAACAAGGCAGTAGAACAATATGGATAGATTCACAGAAATATTGTTCTGTCTTTACATAAGAATATATTTCTACTGTATATATTCTTGGATGTGGATATAGTGGATATTGCTTTGCTGTTGAGAACATAAAAGTTCATCATTACTCATAGTTCTTCACGTACCCCTAGGAATCGGGAGGGACATTTGCCCCCCGCCCGATATTTGATTTTGTTTCCCCCACCCCCAAGTAAATAGACCGTTACATTTAAATGATTAAGATGTGTGGCCTCAGTATCAAACTCTGACTTGCGCTGTTGACCGTCTGCTGTGCTTTTGGTCAGAAAGACCGTGGGTGGGCTCTGGGGACACTGCCGCAGTGTGTATTCAGCACAGCTACAGCCTTTAAAAAAATCCATGCTGTTCTTCTGACTTTCCACAGCAGGTGGAGTAGATGCTAGGTGCCTGGGCCTAGTCATTAATGAAGGATGGAAGCTGTTGTGATCCAAGGTGAAGTCTCCCTCATGTTGCTGAGAAGTGATGGCTCCGAATTGGTTAGACAAGAATGTAAGAGCCCCTTTTAAAACAAGGACCGTTTCTATGCCTTACAGCAAATCCTCGGCTATAAGAACTGCACCGTAGCACTTTGCAAATCCAGGCATCGCAGCAGCAGAGACAAGACGAGAAGAAGCAAGACGGTTTTACACAATGTGGAACTTTTATTAAAGCCCTTAAAAGGGATAACAGACATTGATCACTACACTGGCACACAGGCAGGTCTGACGCCAGACGGTAAGTCACACACATGGTGACACACAATGGCTAGCTAGGGACATGCGAAGACTGGACAGGATTTACGCAGGACAAAGGCAAGGGCGCTCATGACAATTGGAAACACGACACGTATTAACAATGACACAGACGTACTGGGGCTATTTGCGATTACTCGCGGGCCTTGCTGGAACATGCTAATTAACCGAAGCTATGCCACCGGCACCAGTGTATGTATCTTTTGCTATTTGGAAATGTTTACAATGCTGTAATTTGCTATTTTCCACTCTGTTATCACTTTTATAGCATATAGTGCAATTGGGGTTTTGGGGAATGTCTGATACTGTGTCACTGACATTTGCATCTGTTTCCAAGGAACTGACATAAAAATTACACAGAGCTATTCCACCAAGAGTCCCCCAGAGCTCAGGGCTCGATTCCCTGTGTTCCCTTGGGTTTTCACATGAGTTTATAATTTCCCCCTGCTGTTTAAAAAGCACTCTGTGTGTGTTTTGGGGCCCGAGGGGTTGGAAGCTGATTTGGTCCTGACCACTGTTGACACCAAACCTATGCCCTTGGAAACACACATGAGGGGTTGATATTTTGGCACCAGTCTGAAAGGTTAAAATGCTTTTTTTTTTTTTAAAGGTGTTATATGTTAATTACACTTTCATCCCCACAATGTAAGTAAGGTAATGAAATGTATTTATATAAAGTGCCTTTCACGGACAGGAGGTCACAAGGGCCTGTACGGCACTAAAACACTTAAAAGTACCGGCAAGATAAAACAAAACAATGCAGTAGTAAAAAACAACAGAATACAAGGAAAAGAAATTAAAATTAAAAAAGTTGCTTTTTATACGAGGCTTAGCTGAATGCAGCACCAGCGGGAGGCCCTTCCAAAGCCTTGGTGTAACAGACTGAAAGGCACAATCCCCGGGAACCGGGGACGTGCGAGGACTAGGAGACCCTGCATGGTAGGCCTGAGTACCCAACAAGCTGAGCTGCTGCAAAAGGCCAGTAATCTATTCAATAAAACCTGTTGTTTTAATGTAGTGGGGGACAATTTTTCGGTCCCATGCAAGGGGAAACTCAATTTTCTAAAAATCTGTAACTGCAGTCAGAAAACTAAAAATGCCAAAAGTCTTGTATTTTGTTTGGTTACTCATGGTTAAGGTTAGGGCTGGGTGGGGGTTAAGGCTGTCATCGTTGGAATTAGGGGTTTTCCCATAGAAAAGAAGGGATGGTCCCCGCAAAGATGCAAACGAGTGTGTGTGTGAGTATGTGCCCGATGATGAACTGACATCCGCTGTCTTCTGCCAAACGAGTTCTTTGTTGGCTTCCAGCCTGACTGTGATCCTGCACTAGATAAGTGGCTATGAAAAATGGATGGATGATTTTTCATCATCGGTTAAATAACACAGCATGCAATGTGGTTTTGATTCTTGTCATTTGGGTTTATAAATGCTGAACTCTGCTTGACAAGGCAAGCAGAAACCTATTAGTCATTTTCAGCACTTATTGGCCATGTGGAATTTTAATTGCATTTAATTTTATCATGTCTAACATAACAACAGGTATATACAATGACCTGTAGACTGAACCATAACATTTCATTTCCATTGCTTAAATTTATTGCTTTATTCCTAATATATTTTAGTTAGATTTTAAAATCCTCATATTTGTATATAACATAAAAACGATGCACACTGTAAGTGACAGATGATTCAAACACAAAGATGCACACAGGCATATATATATATATACACACACACACACACACGCATATATATACACACACACACACGCATATATATATATATACACACACACACGCATATATATATATATATACACACACACACGCATATATATATACACACACGCATATATATATATATATATATATATATATATATACACACACACACACGCAT
>JABFEA020000110.1:1017106-1052623 GCA_019775915.2 Cyphomyrus plagiostoma | reverse complement strand
AAGCAATGCAAACGTATACATAGTTTAGCTCACATGGTCCAATGGTATGGTGCATGTGTTAAGTGTTGTGAAAAAGTAGACATGGTATTGAGACATGCATTAAAATGATTGTAAAAAACTATAACTTGCATCCCGGATGAACCAATCACCAGGGAACAGCACTAAATACATCCGTATTTAGCAAATATAGGCCATGTTCACACCTGACATTAACATGCTTCTCCACATGTGTCATTTTCCTGCGTCTTAAATAAGCACGTAAATCACTTCCGTATGCAGAATTTGCTGAACATTAACAGGAGGAAGAGAAGAAATCGAAAGCTATCTGGGCATTTCAGGGTAACCAAATCACCTAAAATGTTTGTATGGAAATAAATGACAATATTAAGTGCGGAACAGCTTTCACATAAATAAAGGAGCTTCATCAAAGTGCGCATTAAATATATGATCTGTGCAAATTTCAAAATCTCTTTAATAAATTTCTTCTTACACAATTTATTTTTCCCGAATTTGCATGGAACACTAATGATGTGCACTTTGATGTTTCCATGCCAATGGGTCACGACAGTCTGATATTAAACCAACTTCCCAAACTTATTTTTTGGTGTTGTAAGGAAAAGATGCATTCTTATTCACAATGCAGTTCACTATATAATGGCCCATTCTGCACTGACAGACATTCTGGCATAAATTGTATATATCATACCATTTGCACATTTAATGAGTACGTATGTACTTATGCCCACAGGAGGACATCGGCTGAGTAGGGGGTCCCTCGATGAAGCCCAGGACACATTCACCTTCACACTGTGAACGTCCCAGACCACCTCCGAATGAGTTTTGAGCGATCTGTTATCGATGCGTGTTCAGTCCGCTTTGGGTGCGTCCACACCTTTATTTAGCGCTGTTCACTCATGAACGGATCACCCTGGATGCATGTTAATACCAGGTGTGAACAGAGCCTATATTTGCTTACTATCTTTCAATGGTTATCAGGAATATTTTTCGGTAAAGGGCATTATATACTTACGTTTTATATGGAGGACAGTAACTGACTCTAATGGAGAGACTTTTTCAAAGGAAGCTTGTATAGGTGTTGACTGTTTATGAGGCATCAGAGAGACCTCTATGGCCATAGCAGGGTGTCATATAAACAGCTCATATATCTAAATGAAAAGATCCTGAAGAAAACCATTTTCTTTTTGCTATATGCTATATGCAATATTTTCCATTGCCGGTGGCTACTTATACCCACCCTTCCACTTGCTGAATAAAGACCATGTATATAATTCTGATGTATCACTGCATGGACCTACTCACGTCTCTGCAGGTTCCTCAGTCTGTAAACCATTCAGATTACAGCATTTGGGAGGTTTGCCCAGAAAGGCCTTATAGGTTCAGCCTCCCCAACTATTAGGCTGAGCTATGGGCTGTTTTAGCTTCAAGCTAAATGTGTAGGATTTCTCATACATTTGCATAATCATTTTAATTAAGTCACGAGTCAGAGTATTAATGTTCTTTAACAATGAACGCCATAACATATAATTTCTTCTCTGGTCAAATGTGACCAGAACACTGCTCAAAATGACACAATAATACAGATTATTACAATTTTCTCCCAGCATCGTGTATGTTACACCCCGCGACGTCCGCTCCTGTTCCAGCCCCATGTGTGCCACACCCCCCTCGTTACCTCCTGTGCTTGCCCAGTGTTTTCACCTGTGTGGCGCTGCCGCTCGCCTGTCGTGTGCCTTGTTCTGTGTATTTAAGTCTGCGCCAGCGTCTGTTCCGGCAGACGCGGCATTGAAGTTGTCATGTGTCCGTGTCTTGCGAGATTAAACCCCGTGTTTATGTGCACCTGCCTGGACCTCCCTTTGTCCGCCCTGCACGCACGCTCCCGGATCGCAACAGTGTACAAGAGAGTAATGGCTGACTTTCCATAAGAGTAAATACATAGATCTTTATTGTCAGGCATAAGACCAGACAGGACATTTTGCAATCTGAAAAATAGGAGAGCTGGCAGTAAATAAAAGCCATGGCACAGCGTATGTGTGTGAGGGTTTGGATATAAAAATCACTGACTGTGTTCTAACTGGGCTCCATAGCTAATGACTATAACTGCTAAATTAGCCAGTAAGAGTCTGCTTCAAAGATTACTGTGATGCTGCACATTGTACGTTCCTTGTTTACAATGAGGAGATACGTGTGATGTGTTTAATAGTCCTAGATATGAAGGTGGCAACAGGCAAGCAAGAATATTGTGGCGTGCTATAAATAACGGAGTGAGAGAAATGGGTATTAAGGTGACAAGTTAAAAGAAAATTATTTTGTAGTATCAGCTCCATTGAAAACATTTATAATTTTTAGCAGCTTAAAGTCTAAAATTAGCTTGCGTACATAATATTACATCTTGTAATAATTTTTATGCAGTTCAACAAACTGCCTCAAGGCTACAATCACAACGTACTGTACAAAATCCTAGGAAGACCAGCCAACAATAGTCTTAATTATAACATGCTGGAAGCAGTTTTCAGCAACAGACCACCAATGGACTCTAATACTTCAGGACAAATTTAAAATTTAATTTCCCAAATAAGATGCGCACTGCTCTTGATCCACTTAGACTACTGGCATAATCATGGTCTCATTTGAAAGCTGAGATGCAGCAGATTAACACAAAAAAACTACTCGGAGTGTCAGTTATATTCAGAAAAACACCGAAACTAGTTATATTTTACTCGTGTGGCTAAAGATGATGTTCTGGGTTCTTGTTGACCCGCACCCTTTTTGCCAACCCTTGGAGCCTAACATTAGAACCGTAAGAACTACCATTTCAGATTGGGTGCTGATAGTCTAAAAAATGATTTATTTTTCCTGAGGGGATGTGCAAGCACCCAATGAAAAATCCATCTTGGGAGCTGCAACGTAAAGTGTAAATACATGCTTTATTTAGTGTATATTCATGTGTATGTCCTCCTTCCCATGGCTGGCCTAATTTTCTTTTATTATAATGCGTTTTAATTTATTTTTCAGTAATTTTATTTCAGGAAAATTTCTGATTCTGGATTATAGTGTCTGCTGAACATTCCAATTACTGAAAAACACACCAGTTTTTCAGATTTTATACACTTTGTCCACTGTGAGACACTTGGTGTACTTTTTATATAAAAGCTGCCTAGTATCAATTACTTAATTTTGAAAATGTTTTTCTTTGATGTATACATGAGATTTAGCCTATCAGCAGAACACTCTGAGTAGGTGGCTCCTAATTCATATTCGCCTTGTAGGTTTTGACTGACATGTTGTCAGACTGTTCAAAACAGACGTGTCACTAACCCTCGAGTGTCAGTAAATAATATGCGAGATCTTTTTTTGGAAATGGAAAAATACAGATTTTGCAAGCCTTGCGAATGTAAATTCCTTACACAGATGGGCAAAAAAATAAATTATTAAAGCAGAACTTCGGTGTCTTCAGTAGAGTATTGTCACAACTGAAATCTGTGCAGTACATCTGAGATTGCAGGATTTTGATGGGCTCTTTGCCATGTGCTTGGGGGCATGTACGCTGGATGCAGTGCGGTGGCCTTATGCCACGAGAGCAGATGGTGCCTTTGAATGAACATTCATGGAACACTGAAGCAATTTTAGACAAATGGCATCTATGAGTGTTCATATTTTTGTGGTAGATTTTTATGAATTACTTTTTTAAATTAAAAAACATCCACAAAAACACTTGCAAGAAAGTTATCGAGATGTTAGTGGTGGACCAGATCTATCCTGCTGTGTTTTTGTTCTCCACTGGCCTCTATTTAAAGCCCTTTTGTTGGCCATAAGATATGGAAGTGGAAGCTTAATTTGTAAGACATCCATGCCTAGGAGATTCAGACTGCTCTCCATGGTGCTGAACTCACACCATTATGAACAGTGCTGAATGGACAGTTCCCGCTTCCAGAAGTAGAGGTGCTGAACACACAGCTTGGGCTTCCTGTGGAAATGGCGCTGAATGCTCTCAGTCCTGCGTCTTTCCACAGCTGACGGCCATTTACAGGACTGACGTCATCCGTAAGTATTGGGGACTATATCCAATGCAGAGCCACGGAAACGAGGAGAAGGAGGAGGAGGAAATAAATAAGAAATTCAGCGACCTCCTTCAGAGCAAGCAGCTGATGGGGTACACAGAACAAAGATAAGCAACAGCGTATAAATGAAGCAAGAGCACATCTGAGGTGATACTTCATGGAAAAGGCAGTATACTTTTTTCATGAACAGAAACATGTAATGCGTATCACTATGACAATATCTCTCTCTCACACACACACACACACACAGATATATAGGATGTCAGAATCTGCCCCTATCTGCCCATCATGTGCCCATTTCGCCAGCAGATGCTGCTGCCCAGCCCATATTTGCCTCCCAGTGTCTCCAGCACTTTTGCGTCGATCACGTTCACCAGCTCCACACTAACTTATCGTGTTCCGCAGTCTGCTCCTGGTAATGTCATGTCTTAGTCTGTCTTTGCTGTTCCTCATTCTTCCCTGTTTTGACCCCCTGTGGTCCTTTTGCTTCTGTCTAGTAATATTCCTTGTGCATAAATAAAGCCCCCCCCCGCCCCATTTCCCCAAGGCCACATCTGGGTCGTCCATCCATCACATTGTGACATAGGAAATACATCTTTAACCATATTTACCTGTTTGAATATGAATAAACTACTTACATTTAGTATGTTTACATCAATGCACCATTGGCAGTAGTGAATAAGTCAAACATTTGAAGATTTAATTTCAGAAAAGATACAAAATTATTCCTTCATTATTATACCTACTTAGAATGAGGCAGTCTAAAAGACTATAATTTTTGTAGTGATTTAAATGCCAATCACAGGCTAGTAAACATTCACATGATAAGGTATAATATAATACAAATTCAATGAAGTCTCAGAACTAGAAGTGAAAATTAAGGCCCATAGTAAAACGTTGGCCAACTGGATTTTTTCTACTATCATCAAAATAATTCTGAATCACCCATGACAAAATCACCAGGAAATCAAGGATGCTGAAACGAAGATATGGATATTGGATGGATTGTTCCACCATGTTATTTGCCTTCCAGTGCTGAGTCAATAGGTTATTTTCACACTGGCTACACCAATGATTGTATGCTGACTGTTAAGAGTCAAGGGGTCAGGTTTTTATAGGAGCCAGTTACCTTGCAGCTATGATGTGTCTGAAGACATACTTCAACTCCAAGACTGTGTGGCTCCTTTGGATACAAAACTGCTTTACAAAGGGATTGCATAAAGGCATTCTAATGGGATTGACAAATTTGGCGTACAAGATTGGGTTAGAAATGCTAAATCTTTAGCCTCAAGCGAGACATGAAACAAGTTTACAGAATCTTGAGGGTAACCCTTCAGGACTCTTGTACTGTTAGTAGAACATAAGTCCTTATCGGCCAGCAAAACTGTGATGTGTGTTAAAATGCAAATTTACAGAAGTAAAGCTTACTGTACCAAAGAGTTAGACTGTCGTAGCAATAGAATGAAGGGCCCGATACTGGGCATGTGACAAGGAATGAAACAAGATTTGGAAAAATGCAAACTGGGAAACACAGCTAAGCATCCATAAGATCCTTTATCAGAATCAGACAAGATCCCCCAAATGAAACAAAACAGGATTTATGGGATACTGGCTCAGGTCTTATGGATGTGCATAATTCCCTTAAGCAAACACAGATAATTCCAATCTGAATTATTCAGTTCTCAGTTAATTTATCAGCAGTATTTATCTAATTTTTCTAAAGTACTAGGCTGAACACTATAGTAAATACAGTATATAACATGATGAAATGACCTGCTGTGTGATGGTGTTCAGGTACCTCTTCATGCTGTCCCAGCCCAGTGGGTTGATCAGGGTTTAGCACCATGTGGAGTCTCTCCCAAGCGAGATTTGCTGGGTCATCGACATACCAAAGGAAGGAAGAGGAGCAGCTGGATCGGGAATAGCAACTGGCATTTCACTGCTTCTACTGCTTCCATATATATAGGTTATGTATACGTAATACATACATATATACACACTATATATATATATATATATATATATATATATATATACATATATATATACATACACACACATACATACACACACATGCAGAGTGCAGAGTGCAGAGTGCAGAGTGCACCAAACCTACAAGGGTAAGAAATTAGAAGATGGATGGATGGATGGTTATTATACTGATCTAAATACCGCTAGCATTGCCGGTGTCTTGCTGACCTTTGAAGTTTTTTTTTGGCAAGGCTACACACACACACACACACACACACATACACATACACGTATGTGTGTGTGTAAACCTGTGTTTTCAGGTTTTTTTCCCCCGCAGGATTTAGGTTTATTATGGATATGAAGCTGCTGGTACTTTAAAGAGAAACTGGTTATTTATAACTGTGACAGGATTACAGTAGGCATTGCCATCTTATGCACCATGGGGAAGATGAGGAGACTACCTAGACTCTAACCCTACCTATACCCTAACCCCAACTGAGACCTAATGATTGCAGGAGCTGTATTATATTGGCAAGCCAGTGTAGCTTCCGCAAAATCGTGTTTGATCTATGAATCAAATTTAAGATTCAATTCTCTTTTCTTCTAGGTTTTTGGGCTTAATTCCTAGTCTTCAGTCTGTTTAATTCAGTTTATTATCTCTGGGCAGTAGCAGTATTACTGCTTCTCATGTCCTGTGTCCACCAATCATCTGCATCTGAGTCCTCCCTTAGACAATGCATTCCAGAACAGTCTGTCCCATTGGCTGCATTTCTCCTGTGCTGTGGTGTGCAATTCTAATCAGAAACTGAGGTTGGTAACATAGCTTGTCCAGCATCACACCAGTGGCCAGGATGGATCAAGGGGGTGCAACCATAAGTAGAAGTAACACATGTGTCATTCAGGTTGTTGCTCTTGTCAAGAGACAGAACGGCCTTAACGCCTCCCCTCGCCCCCCCCGGCAAACCCATGAGCCACTTGACAGGAAATGCGTGATGTAAGCTAACTGACATATGACGTCTGTGTGGGTACTGCCTCATTCTCCTCATTGACAGCTACCATCCCAACCCCTCAGGAGGAGATGCAAAAAAAACCCTGAGAAACGCTGGTGATGTCTGCCGACCAGAAAAGCTCAGTACACAACCAGGCGGCATCTCTTGAGCTTCCTGACAGATTCCTCCTGCATTTCTGTAATACGTCGTACAGGGTGCCAAACTTAACCTTGGTAGCGCTTTCTAGAGGTTCCATGCAGACTCATGTCTTATGGTGATACAGTCATTTGCTATAAAATACCTTTCCAAAAATGTTGGGTGTCTTCCAAATGGCATAAAAAGGCATAAAAACTGGGGATAATAGATACAAATTCTGATAGAATGAATGTAAGGATTGTGTTGCACAATATTTAAGGTGTGTAATCTTGTGAATAAGAACTGCAAAGGTCGGCAAAACACCCACAATGGTACCCTAAAGGTATTTCATAGGTCATATATTTCAGTATAACATCCATCCATCTTCTAATCTAATCCATAATCTAATCCTATTTAGAGTTGTAGGATCTGTACAATATTTAGCTGTCCAATACATTCATATATCTATTTTTGATAACTGCTTATCTACTATACGGTTGTGATAAATGTCATTCCTGATCAAGGAAGCTTAGGACACGTGGAAGAGAATCACTGTGAGGGGATGCTAGTACTATCTTTGTGAGTGATAATAAAATATCTACTAACATGTACTTTTTCACTGCTTGCAAATCACCTGTTTGGTCACTAGACAACTAACACTCATTTTCTATGGTGACAGCAATGATAGGCTGACATGGTCATTCCAATGACGAGGTCTTAGAACATCACAATGAAGCTGCAAGAATGCATAGCTGCACACACAGGTAAACCAGTTAGCGGGAACTGGTTAGGCTGGAATAAGAATGAAACATTACGTAACACATTCCAGTGAAGTAAATTTGCTTCTTCTTTTTCCAAATTCCAGCAACCAATTAACAGACTTCTGTGTGGAGCAATTGATGTTACTCGTGTACTTTGGTTAGATACAGCTGGAAATGAAAATTGAGGACTATGGTAAACAAGGATATTAGAAGTAATGGAAAGAAAGTATATCATAATGCTAGTATGTAGACACCTGTGATACAGTCTTCTCTCCAGGAAGGTAAAGACTCAATATGAGCTTTGAAAACCGATTTTGGATGGATAGTTACACCATGTCATGTGCCTTCCAGTGCTGAGCCAATTGGTTATTTCCACACTTGCTACACCAGTTATTGTATGATAACCATTTAGCGTCAAGCTGTCAAGCCTTTATAGAAACCAATTACCTTGCAGCTATGATTTTTTTCTTTGATCTGGTAATGGTACGTCTGGAGACGTGCTTTAACCAGTAAGATAGTGTGGCTCCTTCAGATGAACGTGTTTGTAAAGCCGCTTATGACTGACAAAAGGATTTTATAAAGCCACCGCGATAGCACTGACAGACAGAGAAGTCTTCTGTACACAAACAATTGATGTTTCTTTGTGTACTTCAGTCTGGCCTATTTGTTTAGTTAGAGCAAGCAAGGGGCAGTGAGTCATTGGTTTTCACCACTGATAAACCTGACTTTACATAGATAATGTGTTTATCAAAATGAAGCAAATTGCAGAGTAAAAGAACACATTCCCGTCTATGTCACTTTTATCTTTAATCATTTTCTGTACCGTTTCATTTTCTTATTTTTACCTTTACTTATCTCAACATGACTAAATGGGAAATTACAATGCATTGATGCAAAAGTCAAACACCAAACAAAAATAAAAAAATGAAGCCGTCGTATTGTTATTCAAAACAGCAAAGCCTTCTTAGAAAATGAAAGCTTAGGGTGTTTGGGTTGGTTGGAATGCAAAGAAAAATGTGAATGAATAATATTTGTACAATCTGTAATTGTTTTATATGTTCCCATCCTTAAAAATGTAAGCAGCCATTTACCAGTAATGCTAATGTTAGTTAACACCAATAGGGGATGTTTCATATTACATTGATACAGGTTCAGGATTCAAGATCTTGATTGGTTATGTGCAACAGGTGCATTGGAGTGCTTCCTCAAACAGCCACTCTTGGTTACCAAGTAACTAAATAAGACAGTGTAAATCAATACAAGAGAGTGTAAATCGATATAAGACAGTGAAAGCCAATACAAGACAGTTCAAAATTAGATAATAAGCACTGGAGATCAAACCAAGTTTCTATCCACAAGAGAGCCATCAGTGGTGATCAGAGTTTAACTACTGGAGTGTTTAATATGAAGTCCACAGTAACCTCCTTCATATTAGTCATGTTCAGGATGAAGTTGTCGTTGTGGCACTGCTCCACTAGACCTGCCACTTCACTCCTGTATGCTGTTTTATCTTCATTGCTTATGAGACCAATCAGCGCAGCATCTGCAAGAGGTTGGACCCCACAGTCATAAGTGAAAAGGGTGTCCCTGTATTGGAGATCAGAAGGGATCCAGTCTTGTTCCCCATCTTCACCAACTGGAGTCAGCATGTCAGGACATTCAGGATCCAGTTTCAGATGGTGTTACTGAGAGCCAGTACTTTTTACAGTAGTTTGACCATGAGCTCACCAGGTAAGTTAAAAGCTGAGTTGAAGTCAATGAATAACATCCTGCTATAGCCGCTTCTATTGCTTATGTGTTGCTGGGGAGTAGCAGGGAAGCTTAATCGTCCACTGCTTGCGCCTCCTTTGGGCAAACTGTAAGGGATCTAGCAAGTCATGAATAATGCTGACAGTGTGGTGTGTCACTCACTGCTCCATGAACTTTGTGTGGACTGAGGTTAGCACTACTGGGCGTGCGAATTCAGACATGTCACCCTGGAGGTTTTCAGAAAGTTCTTGTCCTCTTGAAGTGCATTGGGAGAGTGGGCAGGAACAGAGAGATGTTAAAGATGTCTGGGAAGACAAGTGGTAGCGGTTCTCCGAGCATCTTCAGCGCTCAGGAGGCACCACACATCTTCAGCACCTGCAGGTTTGTGGGGTTTGACTCTGCTGAACATTCGTTGCACCTCCCTCTTCAGGCAGCTGCAATATAAACTCTCCTGGCTCACAAGTTCATTCATACATTAATTCATGCATTACGATTCTCAGTTCGAAGACACAATCTAAAAGATGCAAGATGTTTTCTCAAAATTCTATGATTAGCTATGATTCATATGTCATCTTTGTAAGAGTGCAGTGGCCAGTCTGCTTTGATTTAGTTGGATGATCTCAATTCTGAAAATCCATCAATTTATCCATCCATACTGCATTACATGATCACATTGACCCAGAGATCTATCTTTGAAAGCTCTGGAAATAAGGGAGGAGACAACCAGGATAGAATGTCATTCTATCATAGGGCACATACTCAACATTCACACACCGTTGCCAATTAGAGGTTCAATTTCCAAGTACTGTGGGTGCTAAGGTAAACTGGAGCTGGCAAATTGTCCATAGGTGTGAATGTGTGTGTGAATGGAGTGAGAGCCTTGCCATGAGGTGGTGCCCCCTCCTGGCTTGTTCCCCGCCTTGCACCCATTGCTTATGGAATAAGCTTCTGACCCATGTGACCCCGCATGGGATAAGCGGGTAAGAAAAATGAAAGAATATATACAGCATATGTGGAATGTACTACGTAAATATCTGTTATGTGTTTTCATCCTTCTAACAAGCCTTGAAAATTATAGAGTTGGCCTCTGGTTCTTTAACTTTCCTCACATACTGTATAAACCCCTTGGACTAAAGGCAGAATCTTCTGACCTATTTTTGCACAATCGACAAATACATAATCCATGAGCTTGTCCCCATGTGGCTCCATGAAATGTTGGCCTTCGTTCTGCACATGCACTAGATAGGGATGGATCAATACCAGATTGAGCACCCATCAATTTAAAGGGAAATACAACCCAGTCTGGAACAACATTTGCTTTGCTTAAGGGTTGATATACATTGCACAAGATGTATATTATTGATTTCTTCTTATATCACAGAACATAATTTATTGCACGGGTGTTGCCTGTGTTTACCAGCAATTAAGGCAACTTTCTCTTAAACTGAAATGTTGGAGGACATGATAATAAAACTATCTTGTGCCCCTTTAAGAGATCAATTTGATAGAGGAGGCAGTTTCTGGTCTTCCAGTAATCTTCTCCACTGAGATTACCAGAGGGATTACCAGTAAAGATGATGCAGTGGATATAAATTTTCAGGATGTGTTTGCTGTTGGTGTTCTATAAATCTGTACAACAAAAAAGATGACATACAGATTTCATAACATAAGGTTGCCGTTTGGGATTTTATTTAAGACCCCAGTCTTGATTAGTTACTGGCCAGTTTTCAGACTCATCACAGGACAGTTTTACTTAAATCATAACTAAGCGTAACAACCTCCCCTTTTTGCTAGCAGCTGAACCTACCTGTCATGTAAAAACTGAAGACGATGTAAACGGAGTTAAGGCAAGGTGATGATATGCAAGGTGCTCCAATTAAACTCAGAAATGGACTAATAAGATATGTAGGGACCTAATTCGACAGAAGCTTGCAACAAGTATCCCTCTGGGTAATTTCTGCTGCAGAGTCAGGTGCCGCGGAAGGGAACCCTGATCCTGCAGTGCTGGTACCCAGGAGGTTTTCTGTCCCTCCTTGTGTGTTCCTATCTGCCTGAGATCATCAGAGACTAAGAGGGTGCTCTAAGAAAGGGAGGATTTCTGAGTTAGTTGGGTTAACTTAAGCTAGAAGTCCTGATTGTCCAACAAGAGTTAAGGTAAGGAAAATCCCTATTGGACAATCATGACCTCTATCTTAAGTCAACCCAACTAACATAGAAATCCTCTCTTTCTTGGAACACCCTTTTGGTCTCCTAGCAACAGCAATAGTTTATGACAATATTCATATTATTTAAATCGTACACACACACATACATATATACATTCGTATACAGTATGTATAAAAACATACACATATTGTGACACTGCGGTACACCAACAAACTGTGCTCAGCACCACACAGGCCTATGGTAACCATGGTTTCCTCACAGTTGATCACAATGGGGGCCAACAGGATTGCTAATATATATATATATATATATATATATATATATGACAGAGAGAGAGGGAGAGAGCATATTTTCTTTTCTTATATGTATTAATGTCACCGGTTAATGTCTACCTATAGCACATAGCCCCTGTTGCCATGGAGATCGTCAGGTCTGTAACCCCTCTTCTACATTTACTTGTATTCTGGTGATATCTGGTTATCTTTTGGTTCTCAGACCACAGGCTTCAAGCTTGTGATTGGGTCCTGAGAAACCTGGATGCAGGGTTGCCAACTCTCACACATTTGGCGTGACCCTCACGCTTTCTGACTCACACTCACACAAGAAATCTTAGGGCAAATCTGTATTATTCCATTATACATCTAAAATTAGCTATATGAAAAGCACTGGGGTAGTTTACAAACCCTAAGGACTATTTAAACGTAACAAAACACAGTGGTTCCTCAGTTCTCGAACTCATTAGAACTCAAATTTCTTAAAAGTTGAACCAACCAGTTAGAAAAAAAAAACGACCTAGAACTCGATCTGAATCTCATAACTGTGAATGCTGACCTAAGATAACTTGTATATGTGGGGAAATGAGTCACGCAGCATGTCTCTCAGCAGAAACAAAGGGTAACGCTTCAGTCTCAGCCTCGCGTTTGCTGTGATAGAATCATGCATGTTTATACTAGCTGAATACATATATTTAGACAGTAAAAATACATTTAGACAATGATAGACAGTAACAGTAATAATTATTATATAACAAAATACATTGTAAAATAAAGATTTTTTATTAATATTTCAATATAAATAATAAACCATTCATACATTTAATTATAATAATATTGTCTTACCAAGTGGGGACAGAACAGAGACAAAGGTGAAGAAGTCAGGGGAATACGGGTTTAATTACAGGTAAGGCAGGCAAAACGCAGACGGACAATACAATGACCAGACCGGGGAAACAAAGTGAAACGTGAACGAAATACAGAGGATTAATGACAACAAACAGAAACAGCTGATCACACGGGGATTCCACGTGGGGTTAACGAGGGGGTGTGGCACACTGAAGGAGCTGACGATCGGGGAAGGATGCATTGTTTTTTTTTTTTACTTTACCCATTGTTTGGATACATTTATTTTCTTAGTTTAAAAATGACTGTTTTGTTAAATGTGCTTAGATGCATTTAGTACAGTATATGCTTTTCTTGTTTTGTCAGGTTCATTTTGTGTTTAAATGTTAGAAAAAACACATTTTGGTGTAATTTTTTGGGGCCGGGAACCAATTAACTGGTTTTCCATTATTTCTTATGGGGAAAATTTGATCAGAACTCAAACTTTTTAGGATTTGATCCAGAGTCAGGAACGGATTAAGTTTGAGAACCGAGGTTCCACTGTATAGATATTAAGAACAATTTTATAAGCTTCTCTAATGTTTCATATGAAAAAGTGTTCTTTGTGTGAAAATTAATTTCTGATATTTTAAATCCAGCCATGCGCCGTCCAGGGTCATGGTGAGACCTGCAACCTGGTCCAGGGAACATTAGGCGTGAGGTAGGTAAAATTATAAATCATTTTAATAATTCATTAATAAAGTACTTTAATATGTATTTTTTCTGAAAGCACTAGCATGAGGTCATTGTGTCAGAGCTGAGATTAGCATCATGAAAAAGCTGGTGCAAAAATCATTTTTATAAATGTAAAAGCTGCACATGCTGCCCAAACAGCCTTTCACATGACCCATCACCGTTAACCTTTGACCTTTTAGGGTGTGGACCTACAAGATGGCTCCACATGACCTTGGAAAGAGAAACCTGGTTTTACCTGCTAGGCTCACTGCCACTGTGACCCGCACTGGGAAAAACTGTTAGAAAATAAATAGGTGAATGGATTTAAGAATGATTGGAGGGATGGATGGATGGATGAATAAAATATCCATTCAGTGTAGTATCAATTTTATATAGCATTGTCTTAAACAAAGGGTTTGCAAAGTTTTTCAAACAAAAGCGTGTATTAGTTTTTCACGGTTAGCATATGACAGCATATTCCAGACTTGTTGTAAAATTGCTGAGGTGATCATATGCTGTTTTGCAGACATTGTTGATTTCACTGTTAAGGCTCAGATCGCAATCGAAAAGGACGCCCAGGTTTCTAACTCGTTGTTTGGCCTTCAGAGACATTGATTCGAAGTACAAAAGTGTTTCTTTCCTCTGTACATCATTCCCAAAAACAAGAGGGCCCATTTCTAGAGTCCATTTTTGTAAATGAACGGTCATATCATTTCATCACCTTTGGGGTCAATCTCCCATTCTGTCAGCAATGCATAATGCTGTTATGTTTGAATAATTTACGTAATCTGTCAGGTCCTGCATGCCCAACCCTCCTGGAAACCAGGAATGACACCGGCAAGAGGAAGGTTCGACTCTAAAAACCAGACTGGGGTTGACAAGACAAACAAGTACTAAATACAAGGACTAATGAGGGGTAACAAACAAGCTGAGTTAATCAGGGCCACGTCAGTGAGGAGACAGGAAGCTGAGGTGGGCAGGATGTGACATAATCTTAATTCATATTACATTTCTTCAGTGAATACAGCTTTATACGTGGCTATGTTATTTCTTTCCTTTGAGAAAACACAAGTGCAAATCATGTATCGAAGTGAATGAGACCGTTGTTGTATTAGTAATTAGAGGCAGTGGTATGTATGATCAGTCATGTGCTCCGATTTAATTCTGTGGAATGAAATGCTGTTCAAAGCCGGATATTAAGTTCGATTCTTGGCAGACTAGGCCCGTAGATATTTGTTCTAATATAAAGGACATTTAAAGAATGCAGATAATTTGCCACATGTCCCGGAAATGTCAATGTTGTATGACAGCAGTGCAAACAGAACTTCACTAATTGAAGCAGTTAAGTTTAATAAAAGAGTTAGATGGTAAAGCAACAGAAAGTAAGACCACTGATTGAAGGTATCATTCCTTTTTTAAAGTTTGTATCATTCCTAAATGTAGTTCAGAGTGTTTTCAACACAGGGAAACTGCCTGTAGAAACTACAACGGGAAAGAATCTATGGAGTATGGGATACAGTCCCATGAGCTGCCGACTGGGACACTCTGACTGGGCTGAAAAACAGACTGTTTTCGAGACAAGTGTGGAGACTGGAGACTGGACAAGCAGTGTATATGAGATTTCCCATTGCAATCAATCCAAATTATATTTAGGTTGAATGGACACATTCACAGCGAACTGGTTTAATTGAATATGACTGCAGTTGAATCAATAGATAATATTTTCCAATATTACACCTTAGAAATTATACTCTCATTTTATTAAAATCCGTCACATCCAAAGTTGTTTCCTCCCAGATTAACTTTATATTAATGCTTAATCTGTGCTCTTTTACAAAAATGAATGGGTAAAAATATCTTAAAATATACAATAAAATTCCATAATTTTAAACAAAAACACAACCCTTTAAACATAATTTTATCATGAAATTATATGCAGTAAGATAAATGTGACCCAAAAAGCCCCCTGGATTATTTTCAAAGTATTTGCAGAACATCCATCCATTTTCTCTACCTGCTTGTCCTACTCGGATTCACAGGGGTCCAGAGTTTGCCCTGGAAGCTACAGAAGCAAGGAACGCTGCAGTATGCAGGACACACATCTGGTAATGCCTATTGGACTGAAGAGGGAAACTGGAGTATCTGGAGAAAACCCTGCAACGACACGGGGAGAACATGCAAACTCACATGTGAGACAACAGTTCTAACCACTGCGCCAGTGTACTATCCCACAACTGTGGAACAGCTGTGGAAAAGATCACGTATATCTATGCACAGTCCATTGTCGGGTTACAATAGAAATACATATGGACTTTCTCATTTCAAAAGCACAAAAATGCATCAGCTCCAAGTGGGAGGTGATAAACGATTGAATGTTTCACCTTTTAAACTTGCACAAGCTGCGTAGCGTGAAATATGGGTCTTGCATGTAATGGAATGTCAGCCCTGTGTCTCCGCACTGCACAGTGTATAGTGATGGAGCGGAGCAGGTAGCTGAAGGTCCAGTTGACTTCACTGGGCAAGATCTGTTAAAAATCAGAACTAATGTGAAACCATAACTGGCCATTAAACTGAGTCACTAAAAACAGGTCATAAAATTATGCTCCACTGCATACCTGTTTAATCACGTTAAAGATAAATCGCAAAGTTTCTGTAGATTAACAAATTAATTCTGGCTCCCAAGCAGCTGTCTGAGGTCCTAGCAGTGCCTATACATGAAGCACTTGGCTTCCTGTGTCTAGTCCCCCCCTACCCACCTATATCACTGAAACGTCTCCAGAGTGTGTAGCAGATACCAAGGATTTGCTGTACCTTTCAATGCTAAAACAAAGATTAGAAAAATGGTGGCATTTTCCTCTAATTCCACACTCAGCACCACAGCTTAATGACTCGTGGAGCAGCCCGTCGACGGCAAAAGCCAGACTCTTCAAGGACATGCAAAAAAATCAGTGAAGATGGGGGCCGTGACCCTCTCCCTGTGTTCTGCTGCAGTCTTTTGCAGACCCCACTCTGTCTGCTTAATGGGTACTAATAAATAGCATTCCTTAATACACAACCATGCTTATCAGACAGCTTCCTAGGCTGTTCATGTAGGCTGTTCATATAGGCTGTTGTATAGGCTGTTCATTTAGGCTGTTCATGTAGGCTGTTCATGTAGGCTGTTCATGTAGGCTGTTCATGTAGGCTGTTCATGCAGGCTGTTCATGTAGGCTGTTCATATAGGCTGTTCATGTAGGCTGTTCATGCAGGCTGCTCATGTAGGCTGTCCTTAGGCTGTTTTTCACTTGAACATTTGGCAGGTAAAACTTGAAAATTTTGCAGTATGTTCCATGTTTGAAACTTGAAGGAGCAATCAGACAGTCGAAGAAATATATAAAACTGTGGGAGTCATGGCGTGCTTAAGCTGAGAGCTTCTTTAGATTTTTATTACGCAAATGAAAAAAGATTTCATAGGGAACAAAGCAGATATCTTGAAACCTTGAATAGGACAAGTTAGTATAGAAAATGGATGGATGGATGGATGGATGGATGGGAAAAAAAACCAGACAATAACCAGGATATCTGTTTAAATTTAGCTTGTAATCAGTCTCGAAAATAAGAACTGCAGAATGAAAATGACACATAGAATCAATGCAAAATTAAAACGATCTGCCTAATATTGTGTAGGTCCCCCGTGTGCCACTGAGCAAAGGCATAACTTTGGTTTCAACACTGGTAGGAATAGAATCAGCCCTAAACCCCCCACCCCCCTAAACACACAGTATTCCCACAATACTGGCAGGGAGACGACCCCACCATCCAGACCCAAATCTACACCCTTGGTTCTGACCCGACGAGGCATGGAGTCCACAAGACCACTGAAGGTGTCCTATGGTATCTGGCACCAAGGCTTTAGACGCAAATCCTTTAAATCCCATGAGTTGTGTGGTGGGGCCTCCTTGGATTGGATTTGATTGTCCAGAACATTCGACAGATGCTCCATCGGATTGAGATCTGGGCAATTTGGAGCCCGAGTCAATACCTTGAACTCTTTTTTTTTATCTTGAAGCCATTCCTGAACAGTTTTTGCAGTGTGGCAGGGTGCACTGTCCTGCTGAAAGAGGCCAGTGCACTGGGAAAATGCTGTCAAGATGAAGGGCTGCACTTGGTCTGCAACAATATTTAGGTAGATGGTACCTGTCAAACTGACATCCACATGAATGCCAGGACCCAAGGTTTCCCAGCAGATCATTGCCCAGAGCATCACACTGCCTCCACCGGCTTGAGTTCTTCCCATAGTGCCTCATGGTGCCATCTCTTCCCCAGGCAAAAGACAAACACACACAGCGTGCTGTCCATATGATGTAACAGAAAACATGACTCATCAAACCAGGCTACCTTCTTCCATTGCTCCATGGTCCAATTATGAAGTCCATCATAGGTTCTTTTGGCGGTGGACAGGGGTCAGTCTCCGGCTACGCGGCCCCTTGAACAGCAAGCTGCAATCCACTGCTGTGTTCTGAGGCCTTATCACAGCCAGCATTACCTTTTTCAACGATTTACAGCAGCTCTCGTATGGGTTTGAACCAGATGGGCTAGCCATCGCTCCCCACATGCATCAATGAGCCTTTCGTGCCCAAAACCCTGTCGCCAGGGTAGTTTTCCTTGGACCACTTCTAGTTGGTACTGACCACCAAATATGTGGAACACCCCCCAAGACCTGCCCTTTCGGAGATGCTCTCAACCTGTTGTCTAGCCATCACACTTTGGTCCTTGTCAAAGTCGCTCAGATCTTTAATCTTGCCCATTTTTCCTGCTTCCAACACGTCATCTTCAAGAACTGACTATCCTCTTGCCTAATATATAATTGCACCCTTGACATCTGCCATTATAACAAAAGAATCAAAATTACTTCACCTGTCAGTCAGGGGTTTTAACGTTATGGTATAGATCATAATGGGGATCAAAGACCTATGGCATATATAATTCCAGAATTATATTAATAAAAACACTAATAATACAAACAGAAATAAATGGAAAAGTATTTCAATGGCCTTTAACCCTAAACATTAAACAACAACGATATTGACAAAGTTTCTACTAAAACAGATAAACAAACTAAGTACCAGTCAGTGTAGTTTACTCCTCGCAACATTTACAATGTTTAATAGGAAATATGATGTAGGATTAAATAATGCCGAATAGTCCTTAATTATACTAGACATTTTAAAATTTTGCACAGAACAGCACTGGGAAAATACCAATTAGCTCTTAAGTTTGGATAACCGCCAAACAATTAATTTTAATTCAATATTGCACACCAGCTCACACTTTCACACCCGTTTCATGCAGGATCCAAATAATTAGCTCTCCACTCCCCCTAACTACCTCTTGCATTGTCCTCAAACTGAGCAAGAATTGAACATTTTCACTCAAGCACAGTTTTCCTCAGCATCTGAGAAGTTAATTGTGACTGGAACATTTTAATTGGTTTTACTGCATATGCAGAAAAGCCTTCAACAGGAACTGTTTATGGGCCTAATTCCGAACGGAATAAATGAGTCAGTGTTGCTCATGTGCATCAATATGAAATGTGAAGCAGCTGGCAAAGATAATGGGCAAGATATTAATGCTAATTTCAACAAATTAACTTTTCTCAATATGTGATTTAAATTTTTTGTCCGTTTATCCATCCATCCATCCATCCATCCGTCTTCCATACTGTTTATCAAACCATCCACACATCCATCCCCTATCCCTGCCCGCTTAACATATACATGGTTGCATGTTCCGAGAGCCGATCCCGGGAGCTGTGGCTGCAAAGCAGGGAATGATCCCTCACTACCTTATCAGACCCTATATTCTTATTTATCCACCAGCTCTGAGGGTCACAGGGATCCAGAGCCATATGATGCTGATCAAAACCTGCATTTACATCCAATATAGTGGTTAGGAACACAGATTTGTAATCTAAACAGTACCGTCGTACGCTAGTGGCCCTACTCTAGCATCTCTGAGCAAAGTACTGTGCCCTGAGCTGTACCAGGAAAACACACTGCTCTGTAAATAGCTAAAATTGCAGGTTGCCTTCGATAATAGAGTCAGCAAAACAAAACAGCTTGAGGTGAACTAGTGGCAGCTGTTCATATCAAAAAGAGTTTTCATTTACAATACATGTCAGGTTAGACTGGCCAGTGTTTTTTTTCCATTTACAGATGATTGTGTCCTCACACATACTAAAAAAAAATAAACAAGGACAAACTGTGGTTTGATTGCCCAAATTGAAGGTCTGATATTCCACTGACACCGAATGATTGAAAGTGCTACCTTGGCATCCCGCTGGAATCGATAGACCCCAGAACGTAATAAAGCTGGGCAATTGCAAGAGCGTGTTATTATCTTTCCCGTCCCTTGTACCATGGGGCTCTTGATTAAACCTCAGCTATAAGACATTAATTTTTCTGTTTTAAAGAGGCCTTCGTGTTGTTATATCAATGTCCATATTGGCTTGGAAGCTACGAAGACTGATAGTCAGACTCTGAATTGTCCTTTGAGTGACATGTGCTTGAATTACTGAGGTCATAAAAGGGCCTGAGACTCTGAAAGGGAGGGCCGATTAGCTCCAGCTCCCTGGACTCACTTCCAAACGGTCCCTTTGATGAGAGAATCAAGGTCACCTCATAATTCCATGGCATATAAATTTAGTGAATTCCATATGCTCCCCCCCCCCTTACAAAAAAAGAGTCTAAAATAAAACCATGTTGTGATGAAGATCACGGCACAAAATCACTGTTGTTCATCACTGTTAAGGGCTGGCTGAGGAGATCATGCAACATAATAAAAGTGTCACATTAACACGATGCAGGAAATGCACGTTGAAATGTACCGAGACTCAATGAAAAAAAACACAATTCAGCCAATACCTGGGCTCTTATATTTTATTTCTTTAACCATTTTACTGTGCTGCCATTAATGGAAAGACCCATGTCTATATGTGAATTAAGCTGAAAGTCAGCTATGCATGCATCAATCAGGAACTTTCTGTGAGCAAAAGACTGTCAAACCACTAGTTACAGGATGTCATAATGTAAACTGCTCAGAAATGGAAAATGTAATTCTTAGAATGTCATAATGCATTGAAGGATATTAGGATCTGAGAGCAATGTAGGAAGGCTTTGTTCTGCCAGGACAGTTGTTTACATGGCCATTTTTCATGTAATGATTGCATTCCCAAATAAAGGTGTCGATTTTGACCCCCAGTCCACCTGATGAGATCCCCTAGTCAGTGGTATCAGAAAAAATGTATCTGACCATTAAATATTTTATGGTTTTACAATTTTAATTCCACGTGCTGTGTCTATTATTTTTTTTACTTCATCTACAGTGGAGCAGTACAGAAAAAAGATAATTGCTTTACATGTTCCATTGCTTTACATAAAAATGTACTGAATTCTGTTTTCATACAATATATTGTTTACAGACCAAAACTGTTCTCTCTTTGCATATGCAACAAGTTTAATTAATAAGCCAATTTTACAGATATGATTCAGAGGGGAATATTAAACGTGTCATAAAAAGTGTTGGAAGCTAATATATGCCATCCTGTTTTTTTTAAAGAGTAAATATACTTCAATTAAATTATTTAATTAAAATACAAAAAATATACAAATGCAATTAAATGTTTGTGAAAACTTTACATAGGCTGCGGGTGTAAGAGACCTTGATGAATTATCAGCTGGTAAAAGATGACATATATTTGCAGGAGTCTGTGCTTTTTGCCAGCCATAGCATTTGCTGACAAACTACTCAGTACCCTTTGACTGATCATCTGTTAAAAGCCAAAAACATTCTTATCTTATGTGACAGTGGAAGTAATGGCTTTATGGGCAAAGTTAATTAGGCAGACTGGACCTCAAACGGGCAGCCTGTGCTGCATCACGAGAGCAGCTTTGCTCGTGAAAGGCACTTAGAGGGCTGCACGAGACTCATTAACTTCATCTTCACATACACAAGTTTCAAGAGTAACTTTATGTGCAACTACAAACAAATCCTGCTCTTTTGCATCAGGTGGAAAAATACATGCTAAAAGCATGCTAAAATCGGGAGGGGGGGGGGACAATCCTGGTATTATTTTTGCAAGGACAAATTTCTAGAAAGAATTCAAAAGCCTGTCTTTTTAAAATTATGCATGTATATTCGCCAAAACTGGAGTTCCACTAAAAAGGTTTACTAATGAGGTTGGAAACAGGGCTATGAAGGTGCCGGCTGACAGAAAGGCAGAGATTATAGCAAAGCACAGAGAGAATTTCGTATCAGCTGCAGAAAAAAAACATTTTGGCCTTTACGTGCTGAATAGTGAGACTCTTACTCATATATTTGGTATAAGAACTTGTATGTGTATGAGTAATCTCCTACAGTATGTTTTCTGCTCTGTAGTTTTTGGATTGCAGTAGACAATCACGGAATATTTCTGAAATGGGCTTTTGCTAAACATTTGCAGAATAATTTAAGGGAACGAGAACAGTTGGGATCTGACATTTAGCTTGACTGACTCACAAGGGAGCAGCACATTTAGAGGATATAACAGGTAATCAGAAAGGATCTGATAGAACAATGTTGTCAAGATAAAATAACATGTCACTTAGAAAAATCAAACCCTAGGTTACATACATGTTTGTAAATATGGAAAAAAAACTAATTTAAACTGAATTTTGTTTTTGATGTTATTTTAATAGTCAGACCAAAATATATTAGATGGAACTTAATGTATTTTTTTTCCAATCGTAAGGAAAAATGGGTGGCTTGATTGTGCTGTGGGTACTACTGGCTCACAGGTCAAAGGTCAGTGGTTCCAATCCTGGCTCCACCTGGCCTGGAATTGGTGTCTTCTTGCCACGTGGCTGTGGTTTCCTCGGCAATACCGACCATGCCATTAGGTCATGTAATGCCTTTCGGTTTGCCATAGCATGAGCCTGGGATATGGACCAGAAGGGTCCATGGACAGATAGAGCTTAATGCCATACTGTACAGGTTGACAGTATTGTTTTAGGCACTGACACATTCTTTATGATGACAGACTTCCGAAAGAACATTCTGTAATCTTTGTAGTTCTAGAGAGAAAAGGTATCCATCTCATACCCCCAAACATTTTGAGATTCCTTTTTTAGCTTGCAAACTCACAATATATTTTCTGTGGCATACACTGAAGTACAAAATGCCTTAGTATTTCCACCTGGTGAATTTCTAAGGCTGGATAGAATTTTGATGATGCTTGGTTACCTAGTAACCTATATTCTAAAGCCATAAATCATGCAATAGCTCTCAAAGGAATTCCATAGTCCTGTTCAAATATGCTGCACAAAAATCGCAGAAATGATGCTTGAAGCAAAGAAAAAGATCTCTACTACTCTGAAGAAACAGACATGATAGAAGGATTAGAGTAAATGCTTGTAAATACAATTGCATATACCTTTCTCCAGAAAGATTTACAGAGTATAACATAACAACATCCTCTGCCTGATTACAATTAGATACTTCATGCAATTACATAATTACATAAAAATGAAAATGCCAAGTGCATCAAACTACATTGTATAATATGAATATTAGCTAATATCATGGACCACACACAAGTTAATGGCATGATTCATGTCAAACACTATTATGTTCATTTACAATACATTACATTCCATTGTCCCCTCACAAATATTTTAAGGAAAAAGTTCTGCAGGAGATGGCAATGGGGCAGGCTGTTAGACCTGCAGATGGCCTTAAAACGAAATAGGAACAAACATAAAATACAAGGCTCAAATTTTTGTTGACACAAAGCAACTTTAGTCCCGAGGGGCTGCTACCTCCTCCAGGGTTGGCATGTTGGGTGTATTTATAAAAATTGGATCCTGTGCTGCAGAAGGTAAGTATGGAGGAAAAAAAACTTAAGAAAGCAGCTCTGACAGTTTGACAAGTCCAACAAACTAACCCCCTGAGGAGAGATCCCATCAAAATCTATATCAGAACCACATTTCTCAGCTCCTTCTTATTGATGACAAACATGTCTGACACATTAGATGTTGCATCATACCTACTGTCCCACATGGGGGCGTTGGGCCTGACAGTGCTATTTAAGTGCCTTGTGTCTCGGCCTATGACTTAGCTGACCTGTGTATTATCCTGAAGTTCCCATGAAATATCTAGACGCAAAGGAGTCTCCAAAACCCAGTTTAATATGGGGAGGAACCACAAGCAGTTATCTGGCTCTCGTGTTGTTGGTGTTGGTTCATCCTTTTTCAGAGTTGAAAGGGCATTGCAGATGTTTCCTGTGTTATCCCAAGAGTGCTAATGAACTTCTCATTCCATCTTACAGTCTCTGTATCACATGGATCTGTTTTCTGCCCCAACAGACACAAACTTTGACCCAGGATCTGAGTTACATTAAAAAGATACTGCATTATATTCTCAATTCCTCAACAGCAAAAGAGTTGGAAAGCTGGGAAACCTTGTATATCATGAGTTCATGATTTTTTGTTTCTAGAAGCCCCTGGGGGATCTAAACCCACAATCCCTTTAGGAAATCGATATCTATTTTTTAAATTGAAAGTGGACGTGGATCCTTCTTATCTACCACCTCTAATTTGCAGTAAAGTGACAACTCCAGGCATTGACTTTGACTAGTCAGAAAGTCACAAATCAATACTTGATATGTCGCCATGAGCACTGAGTAGACGTTTTTGGGTGACCTACTAGCCTGACTATGAAAAGTCCTTCATAAGAAAACTGCAGCAATTAAGATGTATGAAAACTGACATTTTGGCTGCTCTTACCAACTGATTTGGTCATTTATCGATCCACTTTTCATATTCAGTACAGGGTCACAGTGAGTCCAGAATCTGTGGACACACAGGGTACACGACAGAGGACAGATATCCTGGGGAAGCTGAAGTAAATCCATAAAAGCACTGAAATTCATTGAAAGTCTGGGAGGGAAAATCTTAGCACTAAACATTTGCTTAATTTGATAATCTGATTTTGAAAAATGTTTATCTGTCATATTTGGATAATGTGTGATGCATGGGCACATGGGCACATGGGCACAGTTGAGATTTTTCTAATGGGGGTGGGGCAAGCAGCGAGCAAGAGGTCTCATCCTTTAAATTAGTCCAGCCATGCTTGATGATGCATTTGGTGTCTTTTGAGCTAATGGTTTAATATGCTAAACATTTTGATTGACCCTGGTCAACGTATGGACAAAACTATTGGGGCACCTGGCCATTACACCTACACTAATACTATATTTGCATGTTACTCACTTGACATTTACTAAAAATACATCGAGTATTCTTTGTTAAATAAAGTTACAGTATGTTCACCATTTGAGTACCTTTATTACCAATAAAATGTGACATCTTTCATTCATCAAAGTAACTTGCTCTAGCAGTTATAACAGCAGAGAAAATTTGAGGCATTCTTTTCTACAAGGAACATTAAATACTGCTCTGTTTCATGGGATGAAACAGTTAACTAGTGTATTATAATTAAAAGAATCTGACTATGCCGTCACCACAATACCAGTTAATAGGTTGTCAGACATACACTTTCCTTGTTATAAAGAGAACCTCTTTTATTTGATGTATGCTTTCATTTATGGGGCAGCATGGTGGTGCAGCGGTTCCCACTGTTGCCTCATACCTCTGGGACCTGGGTTTGAGTCTTCGCCTGAGTTACATGTGTTTGCATGTTCTCCCCGTGCCCTCGTGGGGCTTCCTCCAGGTACTCTGGTTTCCCCCCACAGTCCAAAGTCATGCTGAGGCTCATTGGAATTAATTAACTAATTAACTAAATTGCCCATAGGTGTGCACGTGTGAATGTGCCCTGCAATAGGATGGCCCCCTGTCCTGGGTTGTTCTCCAACTTGTGCCCATATGCTCCGGACCCCCCACGACCCAAAAAAGGATAAGTGGTTTGGAGGATGGATAGATGGATTTTCATTTGTAGTTGTTCACTCAACTTTCCAATGCTTAACAAGAATAAAAAATCTGCAGTTTATGAAATAAATGGAAAAGTGGTAAAAACCTATGGCGTACAAAAACTTTTTACTGGTACGGTATAGGAACGTTTATGACATCCGATTCTAAATCCAAACATCAGTATGGGTCCCACTTCTACAGCTATAACAGCTGTCACTCTTCTGGTTAGGCTTTCCATAAGATTTGGATCGTGTTTGTGGGAATTTTTGCCCATTCATCCAGAAGAGCATTTGTGAGGTCTGGCACTGATATTGGACATGAAGGCCTGGCTTACAATCTCCATTTTAGTTCATCTCAAAGGTGTTTGATGGGGTTGAGGTGAGGGCTCCATGTGGGCCAGTGAAGTTTTTCCACACCAGACTCACCCAACCATGTCTTTATGGACCTTGCTTTCTGCACTGGGGCAGAGTCATGCTGGAACAGCAAAGGACCTTCCCCAAACTGTTCCCACAGTTGGAAGCATGAAAAATGTCTTGATATGCTAAAGCATTAAGAGTTCTCTTCATGGAATTAAGGAGTCTACCCCAACTCCTGTAAAACAACCCCATACCATTATCCCTCCTCCACCAAACTTTACAGTCAGGACAATGTCGTCAGGCAGGTAACGTTCTCCTGAAAACTGCCAAACCCAGACTCGTCCACCAGACTGTCAGACAGAGAAGCGTGATTTGTCACTCCACAGAACATGTTTCCACTGCTCCAGAGTCCAGTGGCAGTGTGCTTTACACCACTACATCCCACGCTTGGCATTGCGCTTGGTAATGTGAGGCTTGCATGCAGCTGCTCAGCCTTGGAAGCCCATTCCATGAAGCTCCCAGTGCACAGTTCTTCTGCTGGGGTTAATGGCAGAGGAAGTTTGGAACTCTGCAGTTAGAGTCAACAGAGCGTTGATGATTTTTTCACACTATATGGCTCAGCAATTGGTGACCCCACTCTGTTACTTTATATGGTCTTGTTTTCTGTTGTTCCTAAACACTTCCACTTTGTGATAACACCACTTACAGTTGACCATGGAATATGAAGCAAGGAAGAAATTTCATGAATTGATAGATTGTGAAGGTTGCATCCTATGACAGTACCACACTGCATTCAATGAGCTGTTCAGAATGACCCATTCTTTCACAAATATTTGTACACCTGACTGCATGGCTAGGTGCTTGATTTTGAACACCTGTTGCAATGGGTGTGAATGAAACACCTGAAGTCAATGATTAAGAGGTGTGTCCCAATACTTCTGCCCATATAGTGTACATACACTGTTATGTGACGAAGTTTCCAGTCATCCACAAATGGCCTAACAGACCGATAGCCTTCTTTCCGAAGTGTTGCAAGTTCAACTCTACTGAGCTCAAGTACTTCAGAAGGCGTTTAAAGATTTATTGGTTTATTTGAACAGACATAATTTCACATTTGGTCAGACTTAGATGAAATTGTTAGCTTCGTTACAGTAACATAAATTGGCTTGATATATGACATAGGCTTGGAATATTATATAGAACTTACATCTGCTTACATTGCCTGCTGTTTGAAGGAACACTATGATAACATCTGTGCCCCTGATCTGACGTTCCCAGTAGTCTGGGAATTTCATTTTGTCTAGATGGACTTGTTTAGAAGTTGGCGGAGCAAAAATGATCATGTACCATTCAGTGATTGAAGAGTTTATTTTTATTCTCGGTCTTCAAGGCCTCTCTTACCTGTAATAAACTTTAACATCCATCTCTGCCTATATTTTGGTTGCATGTACTATAATTGCTGTACTAAACTGAAGCAGTAATAGAGGCTACATTCTGAAAAGGGCAGATTTAACAAGGCAGCCAGGTCTCTCTCAATATAAATCTTATTTTTACCCTAATGAGCCAGTCAAATCAGAAACCAGTTATAATTTTTAAGTTGTTCAAGGAAAGAAACATGTACTTTTGCAGTCATAGTCAAGACATAAAATGTGATTAAGCTTCATTAAGATCATAAATAATGGGAAAATAGTTAAATTATAATGATATAAATCTAAATAATTAAGGAGTAGTAAATGATTATTAATAATGTATTTAAGACTGATGTGAGTAAGCATTCAGGAATATATAGTTAAATGATTTATTAATACGCACAGCAAATTTCATTTAATCTTTTGCACACTGATAATTTTTATATGAGATTTATATCAAATGCCAATTTCTTCTCAAAACACTTTTTGTAATGTCATTACTGTTGCCATAAGATCTCAAACTTCAAATCTTTTAGACTTTAGGCGTCATTCAGGTATGAAAAGGGACACACTGTCATTGAGATGAAGCTATGCTTAAATTCTCTGTGACCTGGAGGTCGCAGTTTAAGAGAATTATGCCTCTGAATATTTATTTCAGGCCATTTTAAGTAGGGTATTCTGTGGGATTTGAACCTGAAACCTCAGTTAAAAGTCCATCAAATCAATAACCTTGATTCCTCATGGTGTCCCAACATAATAATCTAGCAATCTACCCATCTATCTTCGGACAGCTTATCCAGTGCGGCATCATAGTGGGACCTGGGGCCGTTCCCAGGCTGCAGGTGGCACTGGGGAATTCACCCAGTGGGACTGTAGGACACCACAGAGCTTCAAACACACTGTGGATAATTTAAAGACATCAATTTATTTAACTTCATGCCTTTGAACTATGGTAAAACAGAGGGTGGGGGGCTCAGGCCCCAGACACTGGAGATGTGAGGCACCCACTATTCTATTCTAACAGTATTATTTTATAGAACACTGCAGATTGCATTTGAGACATTATAATGCAATTCATCAAACCACATGTTTCCCTTTTTATGTGTGTGTACAATAATTCAGATGACAAAAGCTTTCAGCATTCTTCTAATAGACACATTATCATATGAAAGCCATTCTCTGTCAGGGAAGTTCAGGGGGCCATCTGAACTGTCCCTGTTAATTTGTGTCAGCAGCGGTGAGGTATTGATCATCACTTCCACCCCTGGCTGTTAAATATGATCAATTACAGCAAGAAGGGGGAAAGAGAGGCTTATTGTAATTGAACCCCAACTAAAACACAAAAAGCGCTTTTCAAGAAGAGTTTCGAAGTGTATTTCTGTCCAAAATTTAAAATAAAATGTGCAAGGAAAACCATTTAGATCTGTGTTTGTTTTCATCGAATTTAAGCGTGTGCACTTTGTACATAAATTTTTATCCTTTTTTTATTTCAGACAATGCATACAATGATTAGAACCAATGTCATTATCGTTAACAAATACCAAATTTGAAGCAACGCCACAAGACAGCGGAGCACAGTGGAGATTGTGTTTCTGGTATATTAATAAATTCCTCCATCAAAGACAGTTAAAATTTCATGCATGTCCTTGCCTTGTTAATCTGGACTACTCTGCCAGATTACCACATGTGCTATTGAAGAGATGTGTTCATGAGTAACCATAAAACATCATGTATATGATTTTTACATGATTGCAGTGTCAAGTAATGATGAGAAGATCCAGATTCTGAAGCAAAAGATTTATTTTCAAAACACAATCCAAACCCATGAACCAAAATACAGATGCCACCTAATAGGATAGATTAAGGCAATACAGAGAAAAACCAAATCTAAATCATAATCCAAAATGCACGATTTAAATGGATTATCAATTAATCCAGTAATATTAATTATACCCAGTAATCAATTATATCCAGTGACTTCATGAGCCACAGGTGTCTTAATAGTTGGGTGAAAAATAAATTATTATAAAAAATACATTAAAAAAAAAAAAGATTTCAACATCCACCGTGACTTAACTGTACCATAACTATTGATTTTCAGTCCTTGCTTCACTGCTTTTACCTCTGCCGACATTTCTCACTCACCTTGAAGGTCACAATCTAGTCTGTTTGTGAGCTGCTTTTACTCTTTCAGACCATGTGGCTATTCTGTTCTCTATGCCACTTCCTTTGTCCCATTATTTTATCCATCCATCCATCCATTTTCCAAACCGCGTATCCTACTGGGTCGCGGGGGGTCCGGAGCCTATCCCGGAAGCAATGGGCACGAGGCAGGGAACAACCCTGGATGGGGCGCCAGCCCATCGCAGGGCACCCCATTATTTTAACAAAAGATTATCTTTTTCCATAACATTAAATCTGTTGATCCACTTGCCCTAAAAAAAATAGCTGGGTAAAGTGTGGCTAGACTGTATCCATCGGAATACTTTGCGTACTATGTGTACCCAGCAGGATAACTAATGGGAAGCGTATTATCAGGATTGGTCCCCGTCTTAACCCTGTTTAGTCAGTCATATCCCTGTTTGGCCAGCAGGCGTTGCTTGCTTTCCCATCTCCTGTTGTTTCCCAGATCTGGTCTGCTCCCTGGGTTGCCTTGTTAGTTCTTGTATTCATGTCATTTCTGTTTTTGTATTTGTTTCTGATTATCCTCCTGTGTACCTAGTTTTGTAATTATTATCACCTATGTTCCCTGTATCTCCTGTGTTGCCCTAGTCTCTAGTGTTTGATTGTGATTACCCACACCTGTTCCTCATTGCCCCTAGTGTCTTGTTTTGTGCTCGATTAGTTATGGCTTGCACCTGTTCCCTGTTGAAGCCCTTGTTCTAATAATAATAATAATTGTACTTTATTGAGTCCCATGGAGAAAGTGTATTTTTGCCTACTCCATCTTGCTTTCCATGACACACATGTAGATGAGCGCAAACTCAGCAGCAAAGGGCAGCCACCTACATTAGCACCCAGGGAGGCCTTGCTTAAGAGACTATTCTGCTGAGGCTCAAACCGGTGACCTTCTGATCACAGGCACAGAGGCTTAGCCCACTGAGCCACTCATTGCCCCATGTATATTTAAGTCTTTACACTGTTCAGTAGTCGGTCATTGTGTTTGCTCATGTGTTCCTATGTTTGATTCCTGTGTGCTCTCTGTATGTGCTGCATTTGTTACAGTGTGTTAGCCTGTACTTCCTGTAGATGTTTGGCATTAGTCTTTCCCTGTGTTTAGTTTAGCCATGTTAGTTGTTGTTTTATCTTCCCAGCAGTGTTTAGACCCCGCATGGTCCTTTTAATTTCTCATCATTTAAGTTCAACTGTCAATTAAGGTTTTGTAAGCGACAAAGTTGATAGCCATTCTATCATTCACTGCTGTAATGGATATTTTGCTCATTTATTTATCTGTTTATTCTGTTGGCCATGCAAGTCGATAGAAGTAGTAGATGGTGAGTAGTTATTGCTCTGCACTAAATGCTAGGAAGCTAAAGTTACTTGTTCATTGTTCATTTTCTAAAATGTTAATTCTGCTTGCTGCTGTGGTATCAGAAAGGGAACATTTAAAAAAAAAATATCTAGACTGTTTGCCTGAAGTAAAACCCAACAGTAAATCTCTACAAAATAGTTTAATATATTCACAAAACATAGATTCCAGCCAAGAAAAATTAAGCAAATAATTAAAATTAGTTTCTGGCCTAGTGGACTGCAAACCTATTTAATGGCTCTATAAGCGTACACATTAGAAGACTTGACTGACAAAATTTTGCCTCTTAATCATGTTTTTACCAACCATACATTAGTAGGCTCATGCTATCTAATTAAAGTGCCACTGGGTTTGTGATTTCTCACTAGTAAATAGTTGGGCATTGTACACTTTCCTACTCTTGAATGACTGTCTGAGCAATGATAATGATTGAAATGTCAGTAAATTGTAAACGGGAAGCCAAAGGTTGCATTCAAAGCTGACCAGAGAAAGTTTATGAAATGTGTGCAGTTTTCATTTTCCAGATGCTGCAAATTTAATACCTCTATTGCATGACACACCTGAAACACAATATGGTTTTAAGAATAGGCCTAACTATATCATTTAATCAGTGGAGGACACATTGTGTGATGTATTATAATGTAGGTTTGCAAAATGAAAGACTCTGATATGTAAGATGGGGAACTTGTGGGAAGCAGTTGAAATCCAGTAATGAACCCCTTCATTTAGTAATTTATAGCTACATCCGGATTCCTGTCCCTTATCGCTCTTCAAAGACTGGATGTCATGTGCCATCCCTGTTCTCCTGTCTGTAGGTTGCTTGTTTTCCATTGAAAAAGGACTATCTTTCGGTTTCATTCCTTTTGCCCATTTTGTCAAACATCAATAACTGAATAGTTGTAATGTGGCTGCCAGGCAGAAATAATGCATTATGTACAATGAGGGATTTGTAAAATGTCTCTGTATACACTTTTATTGCTGTTCCTGTTAACTTGTTTGAGAGCAAGAACGTTCTTTGTGTAAAATGTTTTAATCCCTATTAGAGCCTTGTATTGTAGTAATGTTGTAGTGAATTACACTTGCCTACTTAGAAAAGTGAAATGGACAGTAAGGCATCAGTAGCATCAGCGGTTGTTTAGCACTCTTCTTGACAGTGTTATGTCTGGATGACAAAGATGCTCATCCTGGTCACGGTTAGGGGAGGGCTGGACAGTCTCCCAGGGATCACAGGGCACAGGGCGTTATGCACGCATCATTACATCATTACCAATCAGCTCAGCCAGCAATAAAATGCCCTGTGCAGGTCCCATCCATTCCCGCTCGCCTCTCAGACCACAATAAGCCCCATAGTGGGATACCACCTGTTAGTACTTAGACTGCCACCTTCCCACAAGGGTTTCACTGTATGAAAGCTCCAGAAATTAAATCGTGGGGGTCTCTTTAAACACTCACATATTATACTATATATATCTAATATATGTTAAGTGACATATTGCAAAAAAACGGTCATGCTTTTTTGTAAGATCCACCTTTAACAAAGGAAAATTGGTGCATTATTCCTGGACCCTAATTATACCTTCAAACCAATGGGTGTCAATGTTATATTCCTCACAGCCTATTTTTCCTTATAATATTTTTTGATGGTAGCTAGAAAGAAAAACCCCGCGTCACAGATGCGACAGGTGCTTAGATGCCTCGTGTGCCAAGGTGGTAGGGAATGGCAGTAGCTACTGAGCGCAAAGTATGTCATTAACTTAGCAAGATCTGGCCCTGGCGGTGACTCAGTGGAAACTTGTCCTCTCAATAATTCAGTTTCCCAGGCCTTTAATCAAGAGGAGCATCAAATATTCATTTTTTTTCTTTTCTTTTTACCCCAGGATGCCTCTCCTTTCCTGTCCTTAACGGGCCGCTGCGTTGCTTGACGCCTGTCATGGCTGCCAGCGTTATGTAATGGCCAAAGCGGGGGATCGGCGTCTGGACGCAAACCGAGCAGCGAGATGTCGCGCTGTAGGCCATCAGCCTGTCAGGGACCCACCCCCCCCCCACTCCGCCCCTCTGGCACGTGGCCCCTGACAGGCAGCACGTGGCAATATCTCACACCCTGGTGGCGTAGCAACGATGCAACCGCAAAACTTGGGGATGAATATTACAAGAACTATGGGTCATGTCTAAATCAAAATTCACAAGAAGTCAACAGTATGGCATCAATCATTTTTTACGTGAAGTTCCGCGGTAGCATTCAACATGGTCCTGAAATCTTTTCAGTAGAAAATGAAGCTATACAGATTGGTAAAAATGGAAAATGTGCAAGTCCTTATCAAACAAATGCATCAGCTTAGCTACCTAATTAAATGACTCTGTCATCTAATACACGTTGACAACAAAAAAGGGGGATTGAAAGTAGAGCCATTTTGGCAGCAGGGTTCTGTTCGTAAATGTGTCACTGGTCGTTCTTTGTGCTCAGAGTTAATTTGGAGTTTTATCAGCTTTGCTATGGCTGCCACGACTGTTCCAACTTACAAACACTGCCTTTTGTATGGAGCATCGGCCTATCTGTTGCCTCAGCAGATATGCAAGTTCCGCTCTCCTTTAATTTAAATCTGTTAAACTTGAAAGCCTTGCTTTACAATGCCTCACCAAGCAATATAGGAGTTACAGGCTGTATGCAAGAAGGATTTAATGGTTGAGCCTCATTTCTCATACTTTATGCTTCAGGTTATTTGACGACATAAATGTCACATGCTTCACGAATACACAATAAATCTGAATAAAACCACAATATGTTCCCCAGGCAGCTGAGCTGTAAATTGCACAACAGTTTTATACATACTTTTTTTTTTTTTTACGATCCATAGTTCCCAATTTGCTGCCTAATTTTTAAGATGTTTTTCATTTATGAAACTAGCTGCTGGGCGTTTAACTAGCTAAAGTAGCTGTGCAAGTTGTGTTAGTTTGGATTCAGTTGGATTCTGATATTAGTCAGCTCTGTGGTAACTATTTTAGTTATCTGTTGACATTAAGGCTTTTCTCTCTTGATATTCTACCAAATTCTACCAAACGCTTCTCCAAGCACTTTGATCTGGTATTATAAATGTAAATAAATGGATTTTGATGTTTAATAAGCTGAAATAAAGCCAGATGAATAATGATTTTCTTTGCAAAATGACCAAATCACAGCTTTATAAAGTAATATATCTGAATCTGACTTTAACATAGCTGTACATTATACTCAGGTGTATTACTAATGGCTACTCCAGATAGGTTGAACTGGAAATTTTAGATACATGTGAATATAGAATTTAAATCTACTTTTAAGTAAGAAACCTATTTTACTGCTAACCATAAAATAGTGAATCAGAAGCACAGAAGAGAAACAAAAACATAAATTCTGGCTACTTAATTTCATGCTGCATATAAATATTCCAATTTGAAATATCTTATAAATATTTTGGGACTATAGCGAGCATGTTCTGGCACTGATTTTAAATATTTCCCACAATTTCTTGATGTTATGAAGAGGCACACTTGTGAAATCTTTGGCTACAGTGTGTGGAAGAATATGCTGCAACTAGTAATTTGTTTTTCACAGCTGGGGGCTATTTAAGATACCCAGGAAGCTATTGCTGGTTGATAGCAGGCAGGGAAACTGATTATGGCACAAATAGAGTTTATGAAGTCTGCAGTGGGCCTGCAAGTGCTGTGATACCTAGTGGACTGGACCTATGACCTCACAGTCATCCTTGATCAAAGGAAGTGCTCGATAATATTAGCAGGTCAAAAATGCTAATCCACTGTGAGAGAGTCACATTGTATGAAGGCTTGAAACATAATAACAATTAATCACAGTCTGCAAACTTTGAATATTAATTTTCATCTTTTTTCCCCTGAAAAAATTTCCACTGGCTTAATTACATTTTATAACTGAAAAACTGTGTGTCCATCATCCATCCATCCAGTACAGGGTTATAGAAAACAGGTGTCCTATCCCAGGAAGCACAGGATACAAGTCAGGAGAACGTGATTCTTATTCAGATGTCGGTGCACATGCGTGAAGAAATACAGGCAATTTTCTAATAACCATAATAAATTCCTCTGCCAGACAAATAAATAAACAATAATTAATGGGCTTCACATGTTTAAAGAGAGCAGATTGGCGATGGGGCATCAGGTTCCCCACCGGTTTAAAAAACCAGCTTAGCGTTCAGTTCTGTTTCAAATGGGCAAAGGCGAACTGGGCTCAGTGTGCATGGCTGTGTCGCATTGGCTGTGTCACATTGGCTGTGTCGCATTTCTGTACAGCAGTGCCCTTGTGTCTCTGTCTGCTGTGCTCTGCTGGATAGCAGGGCAAAGTTAGGCAGATGGTGGTCGTATCTAACTAATATTGATTGTAATAAGCATGGCTAAATGACCCCAAAAGTATTTTTAGACGTAAGTATTACAGGAGGAAACAGGCCATTTTAATGAATGAAGAATGAGTTTGTCAGAAGCTAAACCTGGCTAGAAGAATATGTGACCCACCATGGAGGGGGGGGGGGGGGGGGGGTTGGGTTATGTGTTAAAAAAGCAACCAGCCAAAAAAACCAAATAACGAAAAAGCAA